>PYHW01009590.1:503184-521786 GCA_013186435.1 Turdus rufiventris
GCCCGTCCGCGCCTCCCCGGGGCTGCCGAGGCCTGGTGCGGGGCCGGGGGCGAGCGGGGCCGCTCGGGCGCTGCGGGACGCGGGTCCCAGCGGGCCGGACCGGGCCGAACCGGGCGGGCCCGCAGCCCTTGGCGGGGCCGGGCCCCCGAGCCCGGGCCGCCCTTCGGGCTCTTTCCTGCCGTGCTCCTCTCCCGGCCACGGCCGTGTGGCCTGGGCTGGCCCCGTGCTCTCCTCTCGGCAGTCCCCAGGCTGTGGCTGCAGCTCCGTGAGTGAGCTCAGCCGCTGTAAAAGCGTTCTAAGCAAATTGTTTCTCTCAGTTCCGTCAGACGTGTGTGCTCCAGGAAAGCACTGAATTTTTTATTCCCTTCTAACCTGCTTCACACCAGCTTTAAGCAGTTATACATACTCTCCCTTTGCATTTATCATTATACATTAAACAAAAATACTGCAACTAGATCTGGAGTGAGGTTTTTTTCTGTTGACATCCTCTAATGAACTTCAGCAGATCGAGTAAATCAGAGTCACTTCTGTTGAGGCAGTTTCATTTTCCTGTTTTCCTCAGTCCATGCAGGGTTTCACATATGGCCCTGTAGTGCTTGTTTCCAAATTGCACCCTCTGAAGTTTGTTCTCACCAGGACATGACTGCTGGGGATATAACAGAAGTATTTGAGAGTTCTTTTTTTACATGTAGTTCTCTGCCAATGACCACTCCAATTTTAAGGCTAACCATCACAATGCACATAGTTCATATTAATCCAGTTAATACAAACACTTTTGGAGTGCAGGGTTGCTGTCCGGAGGATTGTGTTACAGGTGTGTGTGAACATGTTGGTTTGACTAAAGACACAAAAGCTGTAGCTGGGAGAGGGGACCCTTCCCCTGTGAGGTCACGTTCTCCTGCCTGCTCTCGCTCTCAGTGATCCTTTCAGGCTGCTGACTGTGCACTTTGTGTTTGGCAGGAAGAACGAGGCACATCCTTTCCTTTGCAAGCCAGGGCAGCTGTGACAGTGAGCGGTGAGGTGTGGGAAGGGCTGGGCTGCAGCCCCAGCTCGGCCCGTGGGACAGGCTGCTGTCATCCCACAGCTGCTGGCCACCTCGTGTCTGTCACTGTCCCTGGGTTTGTGACAGGTGTCCCCAGCGCTGGGAGCAGGCGCTGTGTGCAGTGAGGGCTCCGGCTGCCCCAGGCTGAGTGAGGCTGTGCTGCAGGAGCTCTGGTGTCTGCAGTGAACCCAGCACTCAGGGAGGCTCTGTGCATGGCAGCTGGATCTCATGGCTGCCTCCCAGCACTCTGTAGCGTTGGCTAAGGACAGATCTCCCTGTGCTGGGGGCAAGGGCAGCCCAGCTGCTGGCAGTGGCCCTGCGGTGAGGGATGGGGGCTGCAGGTGCCACCTCCTCGCTTTCCACTGCTGAGGAAAGTGCCTCAGGACTGCCTTCACTCAGTTTGCTAAAACTTGTTCGGTGGGATCCTAGTGTGCTCAAATTTGTCTGTAACACACTGGAGTGTGTGTGATGTCTTGAGTGTGTGGTGGTTTAGCGATGGAGCCTGAACACATATTGAATATGAAAAATGCTCATCTGTCTTCAACAGCAGCTACTGACCCAGAGGCAGAAGTGGTAACAAATGTCCCTGTAACCTAAAAAAGTCATAGGGCTGGTCCTGGCAATTAGACAGGGAGATAGATTAGGTATTTGTATCTATTAAGCAGGTAAAAATTATTAGCAAGGGGAAAAACCTAATCCTGGGCCTGGAAGGAATGTTGTGATGTAAGTTACAGTTAATGTTGTGATACAGTTCCATTTGTGCTTTGAGGGGAATCCTGTGCTGCTGATGGTGTGGGTTTCCCAGACACCCATCACTAGATGAATAAAAAGAAAGGGTTGACTTTAATGATTTTAATAAGGCTGTTCCTAGCAGACTGCACTGCGTGTGTCCATCCTTCAGACTCAGGTGTCCTGCAGGAATGCTCAGCTGCCAGAGGTGATCTAGCAGGAATCCAGGGGTTCCTCAGAGGTTCCTGCACTTGCTGGGCTGCAGATACACTACAGACCTTGCACCACGTGCTGTCCTGCACATTCAGCTTTAATAATGAATCAAAACCCAGCCTGGGGAATTGTGTTTCTATGACTTTCACTCTGGGAAAGGTTTATGACCTCACTTCACCCACTTTTCTCTTACAGTTCAGTTTCCTGGGTCTGCAGGGTTGTGAGGCACTGTGTGTACCAGGAGCCTGGAAGTGCTGAGTAAATGGTAAAATGGTTTGCCCAGATTTAAGTTTTTCCAATCTGAGGAAGGGGAGGAGCTGGAGAAGAGGCAGCCATTGGGTGTCTGGCTGTGACAGTGCTGGGACGTGGCTTATTGCTCACACACTGGGGTTAGTGCAGTGTGTGTAACTGAAAAGTGTTGTTTCTAACTGCTGGGGGCCCTGTAACTTCCAGGGGATGCTTGTGGAAAGCACAGCAGAGCTGCAGTGTGGGTGTTGTACAGTACAGGTGCACCTGCCTGGCCAGTGCCCACGGTGGAGGGACAGCATCATTTTTATCTCAGAGGAGACATTGCCAGCACAGGGGCTCTCTGGGGCTGTGAAAGCCTCAGGGGTAGGGGAAAGTAATTGAAGAGAAATACAAGGTAAATTCTGCATTCTTAAATAAGATGGACTGTAAGAAATAGTGCCAGAGGAGCTGACTGCAGAGCTCTTCTCAGTACCACTACTCACTGCTGCATCAGAGTGGAAATTGTGACTGCAAAGGCAGTGCAAGAAATCCAAAGTTCCTGTCTCCTGAAAGCTTTTGTGACAATTGCTGAAAGCCTTTTATTTGGTTTTAAGCATTCCACCACTTCAGAAACTTCATATACCATTGGCTTGTGTGTTTTTTACAGTCCCAGTGCTGCAAGGATAAGCTGTCCAATTAATTATCTGCAGTCAATGCAAAGACATGAAACACAGACTGGAAAGGATGTAATTAAGGCTGAGTATCAAATACACAGAAACAAGCAACAGAAAGCACTTTAATGTACTGAGCATCAGAGGTGTTTAAAGCTGTTGAGTTTCAGCTCATTTGAGTTCCTGTAAATCAGGAACTAGTATAGGAATCAGGGTTTAAATTGTCCAGTTTGATAAGTTGCTTGTTGCCAGTGAAGATGTGGAAACACCTTCAGTAAAAGACAGTTCCTCTGCTCAGAGCCCCATTCTCTGAGGGATTGCTGAGGTGTGCTGAGCCCTGTGCCTGTGCTTCAATCCTGAAGAGAAATGCTTGTAATTCTGCCTCACTTTAGAAAGGAGAGGGAAGCATGATGTTGAAGTTTTTGAGAGGTGTATTTTTTGTTCTGCTGCCACTGATCAGAAGGATTGGAGGAGAGGATCTATCCTTAAAGCCTGCCTGCTTTCACAGTGCTGTTCTCAGCTTCACAAGGTGTCTGGATGTGAAATTGCTTTGGCTATGGAACTGAGGAAGATGGAGATGGAAAAATGTAATCTGAATAAGATGAGAAAAATCTCAGCCTGATAAGATCTCTCAAAGTTGTTGCAAGACACATTCAGTTGTATATCTGTGTCTTTAGTAGTGCTGCATTAAGAGATAAATCTGAGAGTGCTTCAAGATCTTTAAAAGTCCAAGCTGGTGCCAGGGAAACTTCTGGCAAGGCAAAAATAAGGTCCTGATTTGGTTAAAGGCTGCAGAGGGTGTCAGGAGATCACCCAGCTTCTTAACTGCAGCTCTGAGCTCCACCAAGTGCAGGTTCAGTTCTCTCTGGTTGCCATAAAATGATTTCCTTAACGTTTTGTCGCTCGTGAGCTCGTGTGTGGGGTTGAGGCTGTGCAAATGCACATTGCTGAAATGTGTTCTTTGGGAAGGATCGTTCAGAGCTGTCACTGGAGAGCTTGTCTGGTCAGTACAGTCATGATTTAGCTTTCACTGGTCTGCCTTTGTGATTAATAGTGAATATCTCCTTTTGCTCTGAAATGTGTTTTCAGTTCCATTTCTGGGAGTATCTCTGTGAGGTTAGGCAAGCTGCAGTTACTGAGATATTTCTGTATTTATGTTTCAAATGAAGCTGCTGTTGGAGAGTCATCTTGAACCATAGTGAAGGCCAAATTAAAATGCATAACTGAAAGTGCTTTAGACAAGCTGATTACTTTTTAATTGCCTCTCACTTTGTTTAGGCTTTCTTGTGTTAAATGAAGGGCTCTTAGAAAAACAAGTTGGTTTGATTGGTGCCATGGAAGTCTCCATTGCTACACTGAGAGGGTTTTGCAAGGCATTTATGGGGGTGGCAGAGGAAACACTGGGGACTCCTGGTGCTGTCAGGGGGCATCTCCTGGCTCTGCAGCTGCCATCCTCTGCATGGACATCATTTGGGAAATACTGTGTGTGCCTGGGACAGGTCTGGCTGCTTTCTAGGAATCTTGGCCAGCACACAGGGTGGTGATGTGCTGTGTGTGATCACAAGTGATAAAAGTCGTGTGGCTGCTGAGGCTCGGGTCCCAGCAGGATGTGGTCACAGACCAAGAGCGCTCCAGGCCCTTGCAGATGAGGAGATGGGGTTGGCTTAATGGCCTTGTGCATCTTTCCAGACTGGCCAGAAGGATGAACCTGGTCTCTATTCTACCTTGCTTATGGGAATTTTATTTATATAAAGCATTTATGGGCATATTCTTGTACATTAGTAGGTGTGATTCTGTTGAATGAATTTCTTGAGAATGTGTCAGGGAGGGAGCTGGATTGCCACCTCCTGTGGTAGCTGATCCTTCACATTACACCCTGAGCTTTGGAATAGGAGTAAAAGCAGCAGTGCTGTAGGACAGGCTCACCTCTTGTAAAATTAGCAGTTATCTCCCATGATCATTTTATTTTCTGTGAAGTGAATGAAACTGAAATCGGTGTCCTTGGCTTTGGGCAGCCCCTTGCCAGGATGCCCTGCAGTGCTGACAAGGAGCAGTTCCTGTGAATGAACACTCATTCCTGTAACGATCTCCATGGAACAGGAATCAGTGCACGACATGACTCGCCAGCTCTCTGGAGCCCTCACACTTGCCAAAGAGCTCAGAAATCCTGTGTGACTCTTTTATGGCTCTGATTCATGCTGGATTCATGCTGAATCAGAGCAGCTGCATCTAGGGAGAGCTCAGCAATTAAGTTGCCATCTCTTCCCCAGAGGTTATAAAACCAAGCCCAGCTCTGGGTAACAGTGTCAGAACTGAGGCTGCCTTTCAGTCTGCGTTGTAGGAATATGTAGGTGGTGATGTCATTTTTAATTACACTCTCATTTAAAGATTCCTGCTTAGCTCAGTGGACAGGGTGTGATGCTCAGAGGGATCACTCAGAGTTGATGCTCACAGGAAGGGTGGATGGGCAATATTTTTGTCTGCCATAAAGCTGATTCCTCCTGGGCTATTTAGTTTGGTCTTAGTAAATACCAGTGAACTGTTTTTGCACCACTGATAGCTATGGGGTGATATTATTAAGGAGCAAGGCACAGGCTCAGAGATGATGCTTGTTAAGCATTGTGATGTTGTGGTGTGGAAGTGAGAGCATTTTTTGGCATTCATGTGACTCATTCCAGCAGCTGATGCTGGGGCTGGGGTTCTGATAAGAGCCCAGGGTTTCCTCTGTGACATCCCCTGCCCTGGGGAAGAGCTGCTGGGCCCCTCCAGAAGGACCTTCTGTTTGCCCTTGCACCCTGGCCCCTTGTGCCAGGCAGGCAGCAGGCAGGGCTGAGCCCAGACAGCACTTTGGCTGTGAGTCATCCCCCAGCAGCTCTGCTGTGCATCCACTGCAGCAAAAACAGGGAAATAGGTGGGGTGTGTGCAAGCAAGGGTTTGCACCTTTTCCTTCAGCTCGTGCTCCATGTCTCATGTCCCCAGCTCTCTTTTCCCAGGTGTTGGAGCTGGGCTGCTCTGCCTCCCCAACCACAGCGTGGAGAGGGTTGGGAACAGAATTGAAAACAGGGGGACTCTGTCATGGCTCAGGTGTGACCTGCACACACCTGTGTGAGGCACACAGGATACACACTCCATCCTTTAAAGATTCTGTGGGACAGTAAATGCTGGGGTTTGTCGTGCGGGGGACATGACAGTGGTGCCCAGGAGGTCCCATTCACCCAGACCCGGGGCTGTGCAGTCTCATGGCAATGGCTTTAGCAGCCCCAACTGACTCATTTCCTTTCACAGCCATGTTTTGTGTTGCTCAGCAGCCATGGAAACAGCACGGTGTGACTGGGAGGGGATTTGGCAGGGAGCTCCCACATGGGAGGTTTGGTTCTGCCAGGACAGCTCTGGTGTCTGCTGGCACCCCTCTGCTGGCTCTGGTTGCTGTGCTGCTGCTGCAGCCATGGCTGAGTCCTGCTGCCCAGGATGTTCTTGGATGTGATCATGTTAGGTGTGTGTCCAGCTGGCCAACAAACCACTTTCTTTAGTCATTTGCTGGTTTGGTTTCTTTGACGCATGCTTTGTAGTGAATGAAATTTGGACACCTCTGATTGTGCAGCAAAATCAGCTCTGCCAGTTAGTTTCCTTGGGTCATTAATGTATTTAAAGGAGAGTTTAGAACTCCCAGATCCTCTGTATATTGCCCATGTCAAGGAGTGCTCCACGGGCTGCAGGTGGATCTCTGCTTCCCCAGGGCCCTCCACAGGGACATCTCTGCCCATCCTCTGGCACCGCTGTTCCTCTGGCACATCCTCTGTGCTCTCTGCAGCTGCTGTGCAGTGACTTTGTCCCTCCCCAAACACAGGATCCCAGCAGTGCTGCTGGGCTGGGCCTTGGCTCAGGGCAGTTCTGCTCTGTGGCTCCTGGCTGCAATCCCTGCAGAGCCCACTGAGCTCAGGACCCTCCTTCACCAGGGGCTGGGTGTGTGACCTAGGCTGTGTCACCTAAGCTCTCTGTGCCATTGTTTTCCATTCGTGTGGTGGGGAGAGGAAACCTCCCTGTTTCGCTGTTTGTTTTGAGGAGAAATGTGCCAGCAGTTACAAAGTGCTGGAATTCCTTGGTGGTGGAGGTCACAAGTACAAAGGATGCTATTGCTGCCAACAAAGCCCACTTCAATTAACTTCAGATTAACCTACTAATGTTATGAAAGAGTTTTATTTGCTTTGAAAGGTATTTTTAAAGCTCTGAGTCAACTGCTGTCAAGCCTCTCATGGTGTCATTTTGTACAAACTTCTAAATTTTTATACTATAAATCATATAGACAAGTGCTAATTAGAGCTCCATAATACTATGTGTACTTTTGAGGGAACAGAGATTTCCTTTTATTTCCTTTTATTTCCCTTTTATCCTTACTGCCTGCCATAACATGGGGCCTGTCAGTGTTCTAGAATGGTTATTTGGGGATACCTTGATTTTGTTTGTAAAATCCAAGCTAAATATGGGAATAGCCTTTTTTTAATGTTGAAATACTGTCATTCAAAAAGTGGTATTTCCTTGGTTTTGCTCAAAAAATGATCTGTAGAATGACCAAAAGTATCAGGGAAATTACTCCAGCTTTTTTCTTTACTAGATTTTTTCAACTGAAAACATTTCTCTGATTGTTTCAGGAGTAAAAGTTCCTCGTAATTTTCGTCTTTTGGAAGAACTTGAAGAAGGTCAGAAGGGAGTAGGAGATGGAACAGTTAGCTGGGGCCTTGAAGATGATGAAGATATGACACTCACAAGATGGACAGGAATGATTATTGGGCCTCCAAGAGTAAGTATCCACATAAACATTGAAACAGTGCTGTTGCTTTTTTTTCCCCCTTCTCCTAACCTAACCAGTGAAGCAGAAAATAAGCAAAACCCAAATGAGTGAAAAAACGCTTTAGGAAGTGATTTATGTTGAACTTCTTTATAATAATGGGTTTCATGTGTCTATATGGCTTTTTGCTTATAATTGGAAACATTTTGGTGCCTTTCTCTGGTTAGTTCTGTTACTTGTCTGTTTATATTTGCAGATTCAGTCAGACATAACTTTGGAGAGCCCAGAATTCTCACGCCCTGTACCCTTGAATCCAGCAAGGTTTAAAACCCCTCAGCTGGTGGGGTTACAAATGCAGCTGCTGCCAGGGGATGCTCTGTGCTGGATTTTCTGGGTCCTGCTCAGTTTATGGGGTGCTGTTATTGCAGCAGTGCTGACCAGCTCATATAGGACTTCAGCTGAGTGAGGAAACTGAGATTTCAGTGATTTCAGTCTCTTCTCTGAATGCCCTTTCCTAAAGCAGCACCTTACAATGGGAGCATTGCTGTGTTCTGTTTCCCCCAGCCCTACTAAACTGTGGGTTTACACTCTGGTAGTGAAGTTGGGGACTTAATTGTGTGTTGAATGTGTGCATGTGTTCTAAAACCAGAACTTGTGTGTTGTCTCCAGTTTCACTGTTCTGTTTCCTTGATATCCTTTGATGGAGTGCAAGTAGCCAATTCTCCTTCCTGCAACAGCAGATGTCTTTACATCTGGCCTCAGTATGATTTCACAGCAATTCCAGGGGTCATTATATGAAACTTTTTACAGACCTTTAATCATGTTCCTGCTCTGTTCCCATTCTGTCAGCTGCCTTTTTTGACAGGCTCTGAGGCTGTACAAGAACGTGCATTATGAAGGCATTACACATGCAGTGTTTGCTGTCTCACCCAGAAGTGTTGTTTACTTGTTGTCTGCCTTTGCTAATCTCTCCCCAGTCACGAGCATTTCATTTGTTTATGATGTACCCAAATTGTTTTCTAGAACAGCATTTGATTTTACAGCATTAGGGGAGTGCTAATGAGCCTGCATTAAGGCTGTGAAGAAAGCTCACTCTGTGTATAGGCTTTATGGAAAATTTAAACAACCTTGAAATCTCATTTTGAAAATTAAATAGGAATTGAAATGTGCAAATGGGAGCATGCAGCCTTGCCAGCAGTGATGGAAGTTTGCAGTTCTTGCCTTGCTGCAAACCCAGGCCACAGGAACAACCGAGCAGAGGAGTCAGAGCCTCTCCTGTTTTTCTGACACACTTAGCAGTAGAGATCTTCTTGCCAGAAGTGTTGTGGCTCCTTTTGAGCTCCCTGCTTGAAGGCAGCAGAGTATTGGGAGAGATCCTGGGGACGTGCAGCCATTCTTGTGAGCTGTCCTCCTCTTGCCACTGCTCATGTTCAGTTATTGCCATTGTGGCTCTTAGCAGCATGTGGAAATGCTGGCTGGGGACAAAAAGTGCAGTTTCCATCTGGGTGAGGAGCAGCCAGGCTTGCAGCAGCTGGGAGGATGTGCTGGGTTTGCTGTGTGTGCTGCTGCCCCGAGCTGTGCTGCTGCCCTGCACCTTGTGGGGATGTCCCGCAGCAGGGGCTCCCCTTGCTGCCACAGGCTGCTCAAATCAGTGAAATGAGCTGTGTGTGCAGCTGGGCTGTGTGTGCAACTCTGTACTGGCTGTGGGTGGCTGTTCAGGGACCCCAGAGCCCTGCATGCAGCTCAGGGCTGCTCCCTGCACAAACACCAGCAGCATTTCTTACCCTGCAGAAGCATTTCGTACCATGAATGTTATAAAGTGAACTGAAACAGGTAGCCAGCAGAGTGTGTCCATGGCTGCCCACATTTTTGGTAGTTCCCATGTTGCTGAAGTAGCCACTGCTTTCTAAACAAATGCATTTTGAACTGCCTGATGTAATTGTTTCCTCCTTTCTTTTCCCCTCAGACAATTTATGAAAACAGAATATACAGCCTTAAAATAGAATGTGGGCCTAAGTATCCAGAAGCACCTCCATTTGTAAGATTTGTAACAAAAATTAATATGAATGGAGTAAATAGTTCTAATGGAGTGGTAAGTTTTTTGCTTTTATTCATTTAAATGTTGGGTTTTTTGTGCAGCTTCAATGCTTTTTTTACACTTGCAGCTTGCTTATCTACTCATTGCTTGTGATGTTGTTTGTTGGAGAAGGAAAGGGGCACAAGGAAAGTGGACAAGTGGAGTTTATTATGCTTTTAGTAAAACACTTGCTTTTGATTTCTCCCTCTCAGATTTAATGTGAGATCTTTAGTTGTGGGTGGGGGGAGTTGAGTGTAACCAGTGCACCAATTCTGACAGGAATGGTCTTTTTGTCTGTTTTAGGTGGACCCCAGAGCCATATCAGTCCTAGCAAAATGGCAGAATTCTTATAGTATCAAAGTTGTTCTGCAAGAGCTTCGGCGTCTAATGATGTCTAAAGAAAATATGAAACTTCCTCAGCCACCTGAAGGACAATGTTACAGCAATTAATTAAAACAAAAACAAACCAACATGCCCCCCTTATTCAATTTAAGCTGTCTTCATTTTCCACAGTAGTAAATTTTCTAGATGCATCTTGTAGACCTCAAAATACTGGAAAGGAAGTTCCCATTCAAAGGAAGTTTTTCTTGAGATACTGTAAATGATACTAATTTTTTTTTTCATTTGAAATATAAGTTGTGCTATAACAAATAATCCTGTCGTGTAACCACTGTCCACATAGCTGAACTTCTGGTATCAGGAAAAGTCTATTTAAATTTATTACTGTCAAGACCAGTGTGGCACATCCAACTTAACTGTGAAAGGATCCATCCCACAATCACCTTGCTGTGTGTCTGGCCTGGGTTATTTTTTTTTTTTCTTTTTCTGTCTTTTGCAATAGAGTCGAAGCTCAGGGCTATTTATTAGAGTAGACACAAAGGTTTTTGCTTCCAGTGCTACACTGGGCTGTATGGACTACTACTGGGGATGTGTGCTAACCTCAGTCATCCCTCCCTTTGTGCTCGCTCTAGTAAAGGCTGAATGTGACTGTGGTCGTTTTTGGGTTTTTATTATTTTTTTTAATGCCCTGATAATCTGGGGCAAGCTTTCCTTTCTTTCCTTTGGCCAAGGCATAGATTGTATTTCTCTTCCTGGTCCCCCTCACCACTGCAGTGAGCTTTGGGTGAGGGATTCAGGGTTCTTTTAATCTCTTCCCTCTTCCCCTCTTTTTAGTGGGGGTGCTGCTTTCTTTTTGCCCCTCTTGGTGACTCTTCTCACCCCTGCCCCAGGGGTGAGCCTCGGGGCAATGACTTGACCTGTTCCCTCCTGCTTATCCGTTTGGTTTTGCAACAGATTTAGTCTTCACCAGCCTGGGAACCGAGAGTATCTGTTCTGCTGGCAAACGTGGGTTTTCCCTTCCCTGCAGCGCTGCTGCCACACCGCCCAGCTGGCCAGGCCTGCCCCTAGACAGGCTCTGACTGGGGAAAAGAGCAGTCATTTTCCAGGATTGCCCAAACCTTCTGCTGCCAAAGCTCAGTGGGGGACACTCTGCAGAGATTGTGAGCACCCAGGTACCCTCAAATCGCTGTTTGGTGCTTTGGATTGACCCAAGAATGTTCAGTAACAAAATGTTATCTTGCATTGCCCCTTCTGAAGTGGTGACCGGCACAGACAAATCACATCCCGCTGGCAGGTTTTACTGGGGCTCTGCAGGGCTCAGAAATCTCTTCAGTGAAGGTTTGGGGAAGCGGTGGCACAGCAGATTAAGGACCTTGATTGGCTTTGCATCCTGGCAAATCACTGCCTTTTCTGGTTTACTGTTCTGGACCACTAACTGCTGCAATGTGGATGCAAGCTTGCAGGAAACCAACCTAGTGTGTCCTAAGTTTTATGAAAAATTCAGTGTTTGTGTAAAAAAAAAAAAAAAAAAAAAAGGAAAAAAAGAAAAGAGTAAAAATAAACACATTTTAAAGCAGCAGCTGTCAAGTCAATGAACAATTGATGTTTCCATTAACTTCTGAGGACAATATTAGTTGTAAGGATTTAACATCCTCTGTACTGAAAGTTTAACATAACAGTATTCCATAAGCAGCCTTTTTATTGTATCAGACCATTGCCTGATTTTAATATAATAAAAAGTGTGCATTAATATTAGAAGGCTTTAATTGTATTTATGTTTAGAATTTTGATCCCTTATGGAGTTGTTGATTTGTTGGAAGTATCTTCCTACAGATCACGTTTAGCTGAGGTGGTGAAAGGCAATTGTCTCTGTCCAGCTGCTGCTGCTGTGCCAAGGAGCATCTCTAGCTTTGCTTTAAGCCTCAGGCTGCCCCAGACTTGGCCTTTGTAGCATCAGGGGAGGTCCTGGAGCTGCCCAGGGGTTCCTGGATCCCTGTGCTGCCGGGGCCACGGCCTTGCTGTGCTGGAGCCCCAGCAAATGGAATCCTCTTACCCTGTCTGTCAAGGTCAAGGAGTATTTCACACCCTGAAATTGTGTTTGCCTCAGATGGTGGAGAGTGTCAGCCTGCAGCGTACCCTGCAGCGAGCTGAGCTTCTCCCCCTGGGTAAAACCAGGGCTGTGCAATGGCCTTTGCCAGTGTGAAATGCCAGAGGTTGGGAGGTTCTGATGCACTCACTGCAGACATGGGCTGGAGCAAGGCTCTGGGTTGGGAATGACCTTGTGAAGCTTTGTGAAACTTGCTGCTGTTTCCTGGGCTGGAATGAAGCTGCTCGCTGCTGGGCCAGCCCCGAGCTGTCTGTGCACACAGTGGGGCTCTGGGTGTGTTTATTTAAAATAGCTTAGCGTCAAAGGTGCTAAATGGGCATTGGAACAGCGTGGTAATTACACTGGGTCCTGGATTGTCTGTTTTTCCTCCTTGGGAGGTTGTGCTTGGTGCACGTTTGGGACCTCCCTGAACCTTCCTCCTTCAAGTAATGATTTTCAAACCGTGAGATCTGGTTTGCTTTGTGAGTTGTGCAGGTGAGAGTGTCCCACCCTGGCTGGAGCACCTGTTCCCAGCATCTGCCACCCAAAGTCGGATGCTGCTTTAAAAAAACGCTTCACTGTCACTGTTCTCCCCAGGAGTTGCTCTCTGAACACCTCAGAGCTCCTCTGCTGTTCGCACAAACCAGTAAGAGCTGTGTGGAAAAAGAACTCCTTGGGAGTCAGCTGCATTGGAGCTGCACGGGGGCTGTGCCAGCCTTGTCACCTGTGCAGGGAAGGGACCATTCACCCAGGCTGCAGAAATGAGGTGTGGGAGCAGAGCTGTGTCACATCTGGGCTTACCCAAACCCTGGCAGTGCCCAGCAAAGGGCTCAGGTGATTTCTGCCAGCTTCAGTCTGTGTCCCAGAGCACTGTCTGTTCAGAGCAAGCTGTGAAGGATAATAAATGAATAATTGGCCATGAAATAAATGTGCTTGGAGCAGGTGCTGCTGGAGGGGGTGAGCAGGGCTCGGAGGAGGCTGCTCCGAGCTGGACCCACCCTGCCCTGTGCCCACAGTGCAGGTCCCTGAACCAGCCCTGAGCCCCCAGAGGGTCCCTGTGCCCCCAGAGGGTCCCTGTGCCCCTGTGCCAGCACAGTCCCCTGCCCGTGTTTCCCGGGGATGGGGAGCAGGCTCAGCCTGGGCAGGGACAGCAGAGGGAGCCAGAAACCTTCCCAAGGCTGGGTCCGGAGGTGCCTCCTCTCCTCGTGCGGGAGCCACTTCTCGTGTTTACCCAGCATGGGTTTCAGTTTGAGAAGCCTGTGTGTCCTGACTGTCCCAGTGCACAGCATGAACCTGCTGGGGGGCACCAGCACCACAGGGAGATCTTAATTGTTAATAAATACCAATGGTTGCTTGGTTCTTGGCGTGTTGGAATTAAGTTTTGTGTGTGAACATCGGGAGTGTGTGCTTAAATGTGCCCCTTCTGCTCTCACAACCCCACACAGTGCTTTGGATTTAAAATTGCAACCCCACACAGTGCTTTGGATTTAAAATTTCAATTTCTCCCACTATCATTATAGTAACAATTTTGAAGCCAGGGTGTGTCATCAACCTGTGAGACTGCCTGTGGCTCATCCCAGGGCACAGCAGGAGGGACAGGGACACAGAGCAGAGGGACAAGGACACGGAGCAGGAGGGACAAGGACAGGGAGCAGCAGGAGCACCCGTGCCCCTCAGCATGTCTGCATCAGGCTCTACCTACCCTGAGCTGGAAGAAGCTGAAGAGAAATTGATACTGATAATCTTAATGTCTAAACTTTTTAACGTATTTTATGTTTAAGAAGGTTTTTCTGGTGGCTGAGGGTTTTCCTGTCGGTGGAATTGCCGTGTTGCATTAATCTTGGCTGATGTGCTCTCCCAGTGCTCGCTAACCTGGCTGCTGCCTGAGATTCAGGTCCCTTAACAGCTCCTCGTTTTCCCTGGTCGTGCTGTAGCAGATTGCTGGAGAATGTGCTGAAGCCTGGGAAGAGCCCCAGTAAAGGCAAATTTAATTTAAGCACATGCTTAAGTGCTTTGTTGGACCAGAGCCAGCGTGCTCAGCCTCTGCTAGGAAAAGGCTTTTCTAGCCCTTGTGGAGCATCTTCTTCCTTGTCCTCCCTTCTTGGTGCTACATCCCTGGTGCTTGTGCCTTTCCATTTTCCCTGATGTCTCCCACATTTGTTGTCACACAAAAGTAAAGAGCAGAAGATGATGTTGAGGATGGGGAGATAAGCTGGACGCTCATCATTTTATATCTGTCAAGCATCATCACCTTCTTTCATCCTCATCTCCTAAATAAAGCCTACAAAGGGTTTTCAGAAATGTGGGTCCTGTCTGGTTTTGTGCCTCTTGAGCCAGGCTGTTGGTGGCTTTGCCCTGACATGTCTAGAAAGCCCTGCAGAGCCCTGGTGGGTGACCAAAGGGGAGTAAATGTCAAATGGTCTCAAAGTCTCTTCCCCCTCTCTATTGCTCAGCATCTATTCTTTTATGTTGTCTTACTTTTTACCTTTCCACTGGCTAAAGGATGTTTCAGGATAGCCAAAGCTGAAGATTCTTTGGGAGGAAAAACCAACCAAGCAGAATTTTGGAAAGAAAAGTGGTGCAAACTTCTGAGCCATCTCCAGCAGAAACAGTGGAGCCATTTCCCCTCCTGCTTGCTCTGCTCTGGAACCACGTGTCCCTGCGTGCCTTGATCATGGTCTGCACATCTATGGAGAAGAGAATTTTTGTTTTCCTGCTGCTGGAGGCTTTCTGGGGCTGATTTGCTGTGAGGGAGGCAGAGGGAGAGAAGCTGAGGGGAGGCTGGAGGGCTCCCAGTCCTGTGCACATGGGCTGGGACGGGGAGGTGCAGAAGTGCCAGGTTTGGTGAGCTGGCAGCGAGCTGCTGTGTGTCCCCTCGAGACTGGGGGAGCACCCAGTCCCACAGAACTCCTGCAGGTCAGTGGCTGTGCCCCAGTGCAGCTCTGAGCTCATTCTGGGTGTGCAGGGGCGTCTGTACGTGTCAGAGCGAGGAGAGGAGGGAGGAACAGCCACAGCAGGACAGAGATCTCAGCAAGGATCTGCCAAACTTCTGTCCCTCTGAGGAGACCTCTTAAATCCCTGGGCTACCAGATTAGATGCTGTCCAAGGTTAGCAGCCAGATGTTTCTCAGCTGTTTGGACTGGTTTCCAGCTGAGACCAAATGAGTGGCTGTCCAGCATGTACGTATTAATATAAACATTTCAGAGGCCTTGCCTTGAGCGAGCCATTAAAAACTTCCCACGATCCTGTGAGTGATGCTGCTTCCTTAGAGAGCATCAGAGTTTTGTGTCCTGCACTTGAGTGTCCCGAGCAGCTCAGGCTGGGCTCCACCTGCTCAGAGCTGGGGCCAGGCCTCCCCCTTGTTTTAGTGGCGCCAGAGCAGTGTGGTCCCTGGAATTTGATTATTTGTGTTAGCAGATAATTTAGGCCAGAAGGCTGAGAGTGTTCCCTTCCTTCCCTGCATGTCGTCATGCTTCCCAGCAAAACAGTCCCAGCTCCTGTGTCCCTTCCCCACCCCTTGCCCCAAAAGTACAACAAAAACCCTTTCAGCCTTTCTTCTTGTGCAGGGTCACTGTCCACTCGTTTTTAAGCTTGGTTTTGGTCTGTGCAGGCCTGCAGAAGGAGAGGATTTCATTAACTCCACCATGCAGAGCTGTGTTTTAAATTATTACATGAGTTAACAAAAAGGGTTGTTTTTTGATGTGTGGTTCTTCCAAAATATTCCTAATGCCACCCATGAGCTTTGGCGTTCAAACAAGAGAGAAAAGAATTGACCCCTGTGATCTCCACTGCCACTAAACAAGACCCTGCTAACACTTTCCATCATTTTCATCACATTTTCGTGCCTTGTTTGCCCCAGACCTGGCTGTGGGAACTGCCCGGGGTGTGGAGCAGAAATCTCCAGGGATGTTTTTAATGGGATTATGGGATCAGCTGGGCCACAGCCGTGCTGACATGTGCCTTGGCTCGTGCCATTCCCTGCCTGAGCCTCAGCTGTCCCAGCAGCAGCGGCCAGGGCTCAGGCTGGCACCTGGCTGCTGTCCTGCCACAGCACAGCCCAGAGGAGCTTTGGGGAGCAGTTGTGGTTCCACAGGGACAGATTTCAGATTTCAGATTTCAGATTTCAGATTTCAGTGACACCGCAGCTCCTGATGTGAGCTGGTGTGAACCAGCACAGGATGCAGCCTCTCAGCTTTTCAGTTATTGTTGAGAGTGTCGGGTAGCTGAGGTGCTCTGAAGGGAGGGGTGTGATGAAGATTTTTTTTTTAAGGGCTTTTCCCAGCCCTTCATCCCCAGGGGTGCCCCTCAGCTCCCACAGCTCATCAGAACCCACATCCCTCAGTGGGATCTGGGCCAGCAGGGATCCCAGTCAGGGTCCAGGAGCCACCAAACCCGGGCTGGGGGTTGGGTCTGTTCCTCCCAATTCCCCACAGCTTGGCATCCCCAGTGAGAAAGGGATGCAGTTTTTTGAAAAGAAAAATGAGAAGTTATTTTCCCTTCTCTCTCCTGCTCCTGTGAGCAGGAATTGTCAGCCCTGGATGATGGGATGGGTGTTTTCAATCATTCCATTTCCTTGTATTTCTTGCTCATTTTTACCCATTTTGATTTATTTTTAATGGCCCTGACACCCTTGTTTATAATAATAAACAGCAAACGTGTGGACACAATGAGTCTGTTTCAGGTTCAAGTGTTTTTAATAACCTTGCAGCGAGAAATAGAGCCGAGCCCAGATCTGGAGAAACCCGATGAAGACTCTGAGCTGCTGCAGTGAAATCCGATTTCGGAGTGGCTGCTGTGCAAACAGCCCGGCCAGCGCCGCTCTGACTCCCAGCCAGCCCTGCCAGACAACACTGGCCTTTGTAGCACTCCAAACCTGACTCCCAGGCCGTGTTTTTGTCTTCCAGACACGACCTGATTTAAGCAAAGACGAGGGGGTAGGTATAGATATTTTTTATTATTATTATTTATCGGTGCTCTGCAGCCCTGCCGAGCCAGAGCTGGGTGATCCCATCTGGGACGTGGCAGCGGCACAAGGCAAAGGGAAAAAGTCACCATCAGCACTGTGAGGCCTCATGCTGCTTAATTAAAAACCCTTATTAGCTGCTTTCAATGGTGTAGCAACTTAGGGGGATTTGTTGTTTGCCAAGAAAAACCCCGGGGTGGGTCTGGTGGGGCTCTGAGTGCCCCCAGTGCCCAGCAGAAGTCAGGGGATGGCTGCTGGAAAAGGCTGGAGGTGGGGATCAGCCTTTTGGGAAAACAAGAGTTTGATTTTGGAGAGCACAGGATGGTAACCCTGCCCCAGGGTGGGTGACAGAGCCCAGCAGGGCTCTGGGGTTGGGGTTGGAGGGTCCCAAGGAGCCCCCACGTGTCCCCCAGCCCAGCAGCTCATCCCCATGTGTCCCCATGTGTCCCCTGTCCCTCTCCCATGTGCACAGGCTGTGCTGCATTGTCTGTCCATGATCCTGGTCCTCGTTAGCAGGGCACATCAGGAGCCCTGTGCTGAGCCTGGCGGGGCTGGGCCAGCCCAGGAGGGTGCCCTGAGCTGTGCCCACCCTCAGGGAGCTGGGGATGCTCTCCCTGCCCCTCTGCAGACCTGCCCCAGCTCAGCCCTTTGTCTTTGCAGGGTCTTCTGCCCTATTTATCTTCCCCAAATGTCATCTCCCCTCCCCACCCCATGCGACACCCCCCAAAAAATAATAAACGGCAGCAGGCTCTGTAAACAGAGCCTATCTGCAGAGCTGTTTGAAATGTAGACAGGCTCAAGTGAATTAGTTCAGCGAGGACTTAATTGCTGTCCTGTCTGTCAGCGGGCAGCGCTGAGGGCCAGCAGGGGAGGCCTGGCAGGAGATGGATGGACGGGGTCCTGCCGGGGTGGCAGCCGGGGTCACTGCTCCAGGAACCACGTCCCGGCGTGACCCCGCAGATAAGCGGCTCTGCTCCGTCCCAGGGCTGCATCCTGCTGCTCTGACCCTCCCTGCCTTCCCAACCCGGCCTGCAGCGAGCCCAGTGCGAGCAGAGCCTGGCTTGGCTAAAAGGACCTGTTGTCCTGGCCTCTGCCAGCCTTTTGGGGCTCAGGGCTGCTGCTCTGGGACTGTGAGGCTGCTGTGGCAGTGCCATGTGTCCCCAAAGCATGAGGCACTGCAGGGATGGCTCCAGCCCAGGCAGCAGAAATTCCTTCAGTCGTGGATGAGAGGAGCAAGCCATGCATTGCCTGTGCCCTCCTGAGCAGCTGCAGAGCTGTAACCCTGTCCCTGAGTTCCTGTGTCCCCTGTGTCCCCATCCCTGTCTGTGTCCCCATCCCTGTGTCCCCATCCCTGTGTCCCCATCCCGCACGGTGGGTCCCACAGCACCCCAGGGATGGGATGGGATGCAGGAGATGCCCTCAGGGTGAGGGACCCACAGCACCCCAGGGATGGGATGGGATGCAGGAG
>PYHW01009590.1:532035-543782 GCA_013186435.1 Turdus rufiventris
CAGAGCAGGGCACTCATCCTCCTGCTCCAGAGCAGGGCACTCATCCTCCTGCTCCCTCCCCATCCAGAGCTGCCCTGTGCTCACACCACTCCCTGTCTCTGCACTGCTGCTCTGCCCTCACAGCTGCTGCAATGACCATGGGCAGTGGCACCCGTGATTTCAGCAGGACCAGCCTGGGTACCAAAGACAGCCAGTGTGAGCCCATGAGCTGCCTGCGAGCTTCACCTGCTCCTCCTGCGGGGACTGGTGCCACGTCCAGCCCTTCCCCAGGAGCAGAAAGGCTCTGGCAGGACTTTGAGCTGGGCTCCAGGTTTGGAGGAGCACTCCCAAAATCTGCTGCCCTTCCCTGTGCGCTGCTCCCAGACCTCCCAGCTCTGGGATCGTGCTTATCAAAGCAGCCCTGTGTCCCTGTGCAGGAAGGGTGAGTGACACCGCTGCCCAAATTCGAGCCACATTGGACCCTGCTGACCTGCCCTGGCCTGGGGACATGTGGCTGCTCTCAGCCCTGCCCCGCCTGCTGGGCAGCAGCTTAATTAGAGAGGTGTGAATAATGAATTACCCGTGACTCTGAGCCATCCATGGAAAATTCAAATCAACCTGCTTTGCGGTTACAAGACGTCAGCAAGCTATCTGCCAAGAGAGAGCAGGGGGAGAGCACAGAGGCAGCCTGTGTCTCGGTGGGGATGAGGGCTGGGTGGAGGGGCTGGGCTGTGCAGGAAAGGGATGCTCAGCCCTCGGAGCGTGAGCCAGGGCTGGAGCTGTGTGAGGGACGCTCCCCTCTGCCACCTCAGTCCCCACCAGCGGGCAAGGGGCTGGGTGGGCACTGCTGAGCGCAGCCATGGCCAGCAGCTGGAGCAGAGCAAGTTCTCCTTCATGGGGGCCACCCTGGGCCCCTCCAGCTCCCCCCAGAGCAGGTGCAGCCCTGTCCTGGCACAGGAGCAGAGCCAGGTCCTGCTGGGGGGAGAGCAGGGGCAGGAGGGGCCCCATCCACAGCCCCGTGGCACAGGTGGGGTGGGCACAGCTCCTCCTGCACACAGCGCTGAGAGCGAGGGCTTTGGCAAACACTTGTGTCACCCCAGCACAGGGGACAAATCCCTGCAGGGCCCTGGCCTTGGGCTGGGGCTCCTTTTGTTCGTGTTTGTCCTCATCCCCCCGATCCCCTGTCCAGCCCCCTAAGCCTGGCCCTGTTTGCTGCCACTGCTATTGTTCCCCCTGTTATCAGGGGAGGATGATGGGGACAGGGACAGGAGGAGCTGCTCGGGCTGCAGAGGGTGGCTGGGACAGCAGGAGCTTGAACTTGGCACAGCCACAGCCAGGCACAGCCGGGCAGGATGCTCTGGGCAGTTTGTCCTTCCCTCCAGGTGCAGCCCTGACCTGGCTGGGAGGGCAGCAGCTCCTTCCCTCCTCTCCAACCTGCCCGTGGAGCTGCTCATCCTGTGCTCGGGCAGGGATGCTGGGACAGGCACAGCCTCGGCACCTCCTCCCAAAACAGGCAGGGGTTCCGTGGAAAAATGTGCGAAAATGTTCGGCCTGAATTTCAGATGCTTTAATGGGCTGCTGGTAACAAGGGGCAGCCTCACGCTGCTGCCAGGATGAAGGCTTTGAAACAGGCAGAAATAGAAATATAGACCTGTCACATCTTTGTCCAGGGCCAGCTCTGCCCAGTGATCTCTCCATCAGAGACTCATATATATGAACCCATATATATGAACCCATATATATTAACCCAGAGCCAAAGCAAACACGTTCAGAGTGCTGAAAAAGCTCAGGTAAATCCTTTTCTCCCCCCAGGAAGATGGAGCTGAAGCCCTGGCTGGGGGCAGCTGTGAGATCCCAGCCCCTGGCACAGACGTGTGGCTGTGCGTGCCTCAGTTTCCCTGCCTGCACAGGGAATTCATCCACCACCCAGAGCCCTCGGGTGCCAAAGCTCCCCTGCCCCAGGGGACCTGGGCACCCTCAGCCCCCTCTGCCTGCAAAGATCATTAAATCCCCCCGGCTGATTGCCCCGGAGAAAGGAGGGTGATAACAGCCGGGAGATAAACCCTGCTGCCAACCCGGCACACACCCACCTGCCGGACCACGAGGGACCATCAGCCCCTACTTTACTGCAATCTGTTACAAAATTACAATTAAAACCCATGACACAAATGGATTTTGTGAGTAAATTGCCCTCCGGGGTAGTTCAATACTTGGAGACACAAGAAGAAGCTGCGCTGATTCAATCACTGGCCAGGGATGATAAGGGGGTCTGACCGTGGCATTAACGGCATCACCTGGGCTTTGAGGGGAAATTCTGGGGTGCTGGGACCCACCTGCCCGCACTTCCCCAGGACAGGAGCATTTCGGTGCTTTTCCCCCGGGGGAGAGTTTAAATGACTCACACTAATGGGGGTTTTGGCACTGTGAGCTCTGTGCCTGATTGTTTTAATAAGCTCCAAAGTTTCGTTTCCACATGATTGTTTTTGTAAATTTTGCTTCAATTTTTATACTTCTGCTTCACATTTTCCTTTCAGTGATGTGCTAAATACGTTGTGAATGCAGTACATAACCCAGACCTGGTCATTTGGATAGAACAAAATTCAATTTGTCACAAATGGCAGCCTAGGAATGAGTGCTGCCACATGGAGACCTCATCCCCTCCGTCATTCCCACATTTGCCAGCCTGGCCCTGCTCCCCCCACCGTGGGAGCTGAGGGTGAATGGAAGCGGTGCTTGAGGAGCTCCAGAGGGGGGAAGTGAAGGGAAGTGACTCGTGTCTGTCACCGCAGGGCTGTGTCATCGCAGGGCTGTGTCACCGGGGCCACCCGCGTCCTGCCCTGCCCAGCACCCGAGACAAACAGCCAGGCACGGCTGGGGGCTCTGGGCGGCACTGGGAGCTCTGCGGAGCGGCTTTGGGGTGCCCGGTTGGAGGTGCTGGGTTTGGGGTGTCGGGTTTGGGGTGCCAGCCCAGGTTTGGGATGCCAGGTTTAGGGTGCCAGTTTTAGGGTGCCGGGTTTGGGGTGCCAGGTTTGGGGTGCCAGGTTTGGGGTGCCGGTTTGGGGTGCCGGGTTTGGGGTGCCGGGTTTGGTGTGCGGGTTTGGGGTGCCAGGTTTGGGCTGCCGGTTTGGGGTGCACCTTGCACAGGCTGGGCAGCAGCCAGAGGAAGCCGCCGCAGCTGCGGGAGCGCAGCGGAAGCCGGGACAGCCCCAGCGGTGCGACCTTTCCTCCCTCCGGGAATGTGCTACCTCAGCAGGAAACGCTCGGGGCTCTGCAGCCTCTCCCGGGGGCTGGGCTGCCCTGGCAGGGGGCTCGGAGCAGCCCTGAGCAGGAGCATCCTCATCCTCGGCAGGGTTTGGAGAGCAGGGCTGGCTCTGGGTCACACCCACGGCACTGCAGCCGCTGGATTTCTCACGTGGATGAGAGAAAAGGGACCTGGAGCGAGCCTCTCACAGCGCTCCGTGGGGATTTCTGCTGTCAGTCTCATTCAGGACTTTTGAAGTGATAAATAAATTGCCTGAGGAATCAGGGCACAGGATGGGAAAAGCTGACTCCTGATCTCTGTTCTGCATGCACACTGTGATGTGATTCTGGGAGAAGCAGCATCCTGCTGAGGGTGTGGAGCTGCTGGCCCTGCCACAAGCTCCTCAGCTTCCCCAGCCCTGGCTGCTCCTGAGGCAGCCCTGTGGATTACAGGGGGCCAAAAGGACAGAGCCTGCCCTGGCAGGGCCAGGGTGGGCAGTGAAGGCTGCGGAGCAAAGCTCAGCCCCAGTGCGGGGACCCACACTGAAAAACCTCTGTGCTCCCCTCCAACTGACAATCCAAACATTTTCCCAAGGAACAGCCAGTCTCACTCAGAACTAGCCCAGTAAATCTCTAACAGCATCCAGGTTTGTGCTGAGCGTGGCTGGAGGCCGCCAGAACACCAAGCCAGGCTGGGGTTCGGGTTTGTGACCAAACCCTTGGGTCTGGGAGCTGCTCACAGCGCCTGGGCACAGGGGCTCCAGCACAGCCACTGCCCCATTTCCCCAGCCAAGGACCAATTTGGGAAGAGCTTTTGCTGGCACACCCCTGGCGCCAGAGCAGCTGCACGGCAGCAGGGTCACCCCTGTAGGTGAAACACCCCGAGCAGCAGCGGCGTAGGAAACAGGGCCCGTTCCGGTGAGGAAACGGTGCGAATGCAATTTATTTGCGGAGTTTTGTTTTCATGAACTCCAGCATGAGTCAAACCCTTCCTGGCAGCATTCCCCCGGCACGGTGCCCGCGGCTGGCACGGTTCGGCAGGGTGGAAGCGGCGATGGCGTGGGCGCAGGAAGGTGACGGTGCCGCCGGGGCAGGTGCTGGCCGCAGTGTCGCCTCGCACATGTGTCCCCGAGCCGCTCCTGGGGCTTTCCAGGGAGCTGTGAGCATGAATCACGGGCTGGCCGGGAAGGGAGGAACGCGGGTGATGGGGAGGAGGGGAGCGGGGCTGTGCCGGGAGCAGCCCCAGGGCGCTCGGTGCGGATTGAGGATGGGGCTGGGCGGACACACAGCTCCGAACCCCGCGGGCGGAGCAGCGCTGAGCGGAGCCCTGAGCCCATCCTGTGTCCCGCAGGCAGCCCGGAGGGACGCGAGGGGCCGGGTAAGAATAGCACGGCCGCGCTTCCCGGCGCCCGGCCCCGCGGGCAGGGATTTCCTGAGCAGGGCGGGGATGCGGCGCCTGCCCCAGCACCGGCGGCTCCGGGTGCCCGAGCCGTCCCCTGAGCTCCGGAACAGCGAATTGCATCTCCTCTGTCCCAGCCAGAGCGGGGGCTGGCCCTGAGCAGCTGCAGGTGCCGGTGCCAGCCATGTCCGCGGCAGCCAGAGCGCACGATGGCGTGGGGAGGGCATCCAGGATGGGGAGTCCTGTGACCACTGCAGCTCCGAGCATTTCAGCTCGGGGAAGGGCCCTTCAAGGCAGACATTCAAACTAGGCTGGTGACAGCAATCAGGAACACACCAGGCTTTCCCAGACTGTTCACCTTTCCCCAGAGATGCTCCAGCGTGGGCGAAAACAAGCCAAAGACAAATTGAAGGGCTTGTACTTCTGCAGCATCCCCTGCCCTCCCTCTGCTCTTCCCCTGCAGATATCCCATCCCATCCCATCCCATTATCCCATTATCCCATTATCCCATCCCATCTCATCCCATCCCATCCCATCCCATTATCCCATTATCCCATTATCCCATCCCATCTCATCCCATCCCATCCCATTATCCCATCCCATCCCATCCCAGGGAGGAGAAGGGGGCAGACCACATCCCTGCAGAGCAAAGGTCTCAGTGTGAGCAGAGCCGGGTCCCTGGCGCTTCCTCTGCCCTGCTGCTGTGACCCACCGCGTCCTCTGGGCCGCAGCCGGCCCGGGCAGGAAACAGGTGGGATAAATATTTGTGCAAAGCAGAGTGAAATTTCCCTTGAAGGCCGTGCAATGTGTTTCCCTCGCTGTGCTGTGAATGGGAAGGTGACGGCCAGCACAGCAGCAGGTGCTGGGGGCTGCTGTGGGACCAGGGCTGCCGCCTTCCCAGGGAAAGTGAGCCCAGTGCTCTTGCTTCACCCTGCACACAGGCTCAGGAAGCTGCTGGGGGCTGCAGGAAAAGCAGTCCCGGAAAAACCTAGGCATTTAGCTGCTGTGTGGCTTAAACACAAGGCCCATGGGAGGGAACCCTGCAAGGTAGGAAGGAGCCAGCACATCCCACCCCAGGAGAGCCAGAGGGGTTTGGGATCAGCACAACAGCTCCCGTGCTGCTGGGATGGAGCACAGCCTGCTACAGGCCCAGTGTGACATTCCCAAAGAGCTGTGCCTGTCCCTGGCAAGGCTGGTTAAGCAAACCCCAAGGGCCAGGTGTCCCTGCAGTGCTGCAGGCACAGCCCAGCACAGCCAGTGCCCACCACAGGGCAGAGCAGAGGGACGTGCTCTGGTTCCTCCTGACACCGAAGTGACGCTGGACACAGTGTGCAGGTGAGCCTGGAGCAGACCCAGAAGCTCTGCTCTCCCCTTGGAGAGGGTGGTCAGGCTCTGATCTGCTGAGCCCACCAGCACCAGAGTGAACGAGGGTAAGCGCACTGCAAACGCTCCGTGGTGGGAGCCTGCAGCTGCAGTGCCCAGCTGCTCTGGGGCATGAGAGTCAGAGGGCTTTATCTAGACCCCAAACTGAACAAGTCTGAGGTCTCAAACTTCATCAGGTTCATTTTAGAGTTGGTCAGTGAGAAAGGAGTGGGAATTTTCTGTCTAAATCAGTGGGCGAGGTGAGCCTGGGCAGCACAGCATGCAGACGCCTCTGAGCTAACACACACTGCTCACAGCCCCAACATCTGCTCTCTGACCTCCTGAGCTCCGATTGCTGCCTTCCCCCTCCTGGATTTCCTCCTCCTCCTGCCTGCAGAGACCACGAGCTCCCTGCCCGAGGAGCAGGTGGGAACTCGCTTCCCCCACAGCGCTGCAGCGCCTGAGCCCTGTGATTTGGGGGCTGGAGGGTGGGGACACACTCTGCAAACCAACAAGGTTTCACAATAGTTTGCTTAAGGGCTTGTGACAGGCTCAGGTGCTGCAGCAGCCCTGTCCTGGCTGCCTGGGGGGACAGCCCTGCACCCCTGGGGCACAGGGACACTGCTGGAGGCTGAGCCAACACCGTGTCCACAGCACCGAGCCCGCTGGGACCAGCCAGCATCCCCAGGGCAGCCACTGACACTGCAGAGTGAGATCCACCCAGCACAAATCAGCACGGCACACTCGATCCCTACCCTCCTCTAACTCTCCCCCTTTTCCTCCCTCTCCTTCCCCCCTTCCCCCAAAAGCTCTTTGTCTCCAGGCTCTGTGGAGGAAGCAGGCCTTCTGAAAATAAACTCTTTCTGCTTTGATCTGGTTTATGGGCACGCACTGTTTATAGCTCCGTGTGTACGACTTGACACCTTCCCACCTGCGGCCCCAGCAACTGCTTCTTATCACAGCCACTTTGGATATTAACAGGGCGGCAGGAGGGTGATCTGGAGGTCCCCAAGCCCCCCCAAACCCCACTGCCCCCCGGGCAGCGCCGCTCCCCCTCCCCAGGCAGGAGGGAGACAGGATGGTGTCTCGCTGCATGTGATAATTGCATCAGCCCCTGTTTATTGGGATGTTTATCTCCACCGGCAGAGGTGGGAGGGTTCTCACAGGTTGGATCCATCCCTTCCCCACAGGAATTCGCTCCTTTTGACCTGTCCCTCTGCACAGCCCAGGGCAGCACTGGGCTCCCATGCCTGTGGACACACACTTGTGGGCAGTGGGGGCAGGAAAGGCCTGGAAAGCCCCAGATCTCTGTTCTGGCTGCTGAAGTGTGTGTTGGAGCAGGTGTCACCCACCTGGCCATGGCATTGGGGCCCATGAGGGCACCACAGCCTGGCCATGGTCAGCACTGGAGCCCCCAAACCCTGGTGGGGCTGTCACCCTGTCAGGGGCTCTGGGGGGACAAGCTCGAGGCTCTGGGGCTGTGCTTGGGACTAACCTGGGGTTTGTCAGGAGCTCTGCTGTGCAGGGCCAGCCCTGCTCTTGGGCTGTGGCACAGCAGGGCCACCAGGGCCAGCACCAGCAGGGCCACCACGGACACCAGGGCCAGCCCTGGTCTCGTGCTGTGGCAGAGCTCTCCTGCTGCCCGCTCCACCGAGCTTCCTGCTGCACAACTGCCTGGAAAGGGCCCAAGATGTTGCAATGAAATGTCTGTTAATAAACAATGTCAAGTCTGGGCTGCGCTCACAACCATGTTCTATCCAGGCTGGCCCTCAAAACATCCGCCAGCAGGGCATCTGTGCTGGTCACACAAGGAGCCGAAGTGCCCAGCACGGGTGCCAGCAGGTCCCTGGGATCCCCACACTGCTCTGCTCCCTCACCTGCACCCACACTGCCCGGGCACCCCACTGTCCCGAGGGATCCCAGTGTCCCCCTGTGTCCCCTCACCTCCTCCAGCACCCCAGGCAGCTGCTGCCTCAACCCAGCACTGCAGAGTTGACCCCGGTGCCACATTTTGGCCCTGACCCTGACACCTCTGTCCCTGTCACCCCATCTGTGCATCCTACAGGTCTCTGGCTGTGCCCACCCTGCCCAGAGCAGAACAAGTGACACCAAATACCCTCTGTGACACCCCAGGCAGTCACACAGAAGATCAGTAGAGGTTTTGAAAATTTTCCCTTCAAAAGGTGGAGGAAAATGAAATTTCAAAGCTTATTCCCAAGTCTTGGATTAGATCAGCCTTGGTCAGTTCTTCCACCTCATTCAGACACTTCTGAAGTATTTTGTTTTCACTTTGAACATATAGAATGTTTTTAACTGCATTTAATTAGCTAATATTTCATGGGGAAAAAAAAGAGATCATCTGGACTTGGAAAAAATTCGATTTTTTTACAGACCTCCGATGGTGGGGGCATATTTTCAAGTAGAGAAACTAATCAAACCCCACTTTTTCCCACCATATTGATTGCAGCTTTCTGTCTAAAGGAACACCATTTCTTTGGAACATTCCTGCTGGCTCTGGCAGCAGCGCTCACTCCAAAGCTGCTGCTGGGAGGGTCACACTCCAAAGTGGCACTTGAAGCAGGCACAGAGGGCACTCCTCACCATGAGCTATTTCTGAGGTCGAGCAGGAGCGCAGCCCCACGGCACTGCTGCAGGGGATGCTCCGGGGCTGGGACCCGCGGGGCTGCCTGTGCCCCGGCCAAGTGGCCCAAAGGCTGGCAGAGCCCGGGGGCAGCTGCTCCAGGGCCCGATTACCCAGCCTGGGACAGCTCCTGTTATCAGCACAGCCCGGGCTGAGGAGGGACAGACAGACGGACGGGATTGCTCTTGGCTGGGAGCGCTGGGGCTGCAGCCAGGCTGGGAACAGCCCGAGCTGTCCGGCCGGGAGCCGCCAGCTCCTGCAGGAAACGCGTGGAGAAGAGCCCAGAAATCCCCAGGCTTGGCCGGCCCGGCAGTGAGTGTGCCTTGGCATCCTCCCCCAGCACATCCCTGCAGGCTGCAGGGCTGGGGATCCCCCACCCTGCGAACCACGGCCCGGCAGGAGCTGCAGCTGGGAATTGCTGTGTGAGACAGCCGGGGCAGCTCTGACTGCCACAGCCGTGTCTCACAGCAGCTCTGCACTGTGCATTCCGCACCTTTGCTTCCACCTCTCCTGGCTGTGATGCGAGCCCAGGTGAGAGGCTGGGCTGAGCAGGGGTGGCTGCCACCTCCCTGGGAGCGCATTAACCACATCCCAAACCTGCCTCAGCGGGAAACCCCAGCACCCTTGTGGCAGACTGCATCACACAGCGAGGATCTGGTTTTTTCTTTTCACAGAGCCAGCCCAGCCCCGCTTGTCAAACACAGACACCACAGCAGGGCCTGGCAGTGAGCAAGGCAGGGGCAGTTTCTGAGCATCAAACTACAGCAGGAGAGGAAGGTGAGGCAGCCCTGGCTATGGAGCCTCCTGAGGACCATCACAGGCAGTGGAGGATTATTGTTGGCAGCTCTCAGGGCAGCCCCTGGGCTCTGGGATACATGGAGCAGCACTGGCCACCCACGTCCCACAAGGTGTGCAGTGCCAGGTGTCCACAACCAGCTCTGTTTGACACGGAGCCACCTCTGCCTTCTCCTGCCCAGCCCTGTGTTTGGGCTGTGAGGGCCCCAGGAGCATTTTGGTGGCCACACGGCCAGCTGTGCCCCCAGAGCCCCCATCCCCTGTGCCGCAGCCCCAGCAGTGGCCGGCCAGCAGCCACAGCACGCTATCAATCACTGCAGCCACACCGTGCCTCCCACCCCGAGAGCTTCTTGAAAGAAACTCCTCATTTTCAACACCTACTTAAGGCACTTGAGGCTGTGTCGCTGCCGGCAGACGTGAGCTCATGCCGGGCTCGCAGGCATGTGCCACCCTGCTCCAAGGCTGACGCCCTCAGCAAAGCATCTCCCCCAGCTCCTGGCTGCACCAGCGGGCGCCAGACGGGCACCAGCGCAAGGTGGGGCCGCAGGTGCCCACCCCCCGTCTGTGGGGCTCCCAAGGCCTCGTGGTTTTAAATGTGAAAGTCTCAGAATAATTAACCAGGTGGACACAGGAGACATCCCGTGTTTGCCTGCCCTGGTGACAAAGGGACACGTCACAGAGTTTGTGACTCACCAGCACAGGGGTTTCATACAGCATCTCCCCAGCAAGGTCCTGCCGTGCTGCAGCAGCATCCTCAGAGATGGAGCGTAGTTCTTGGATGGTGCTTCTGTCCTGCCTTGTCTGGTTCGGTTTGTCTTGCCCTGGTGGCAGCCAAGTCCTTCCCTCCCCAGCTGATGCCTGAGTCGGGCAGGGAAAGAGGAAGGTCCCATCTCAGTGGGAAGCTCAAAGGCAAACAGCTTTCAGTTGCTGCTGTGCCAGGGTGTCAGCAATCAGGTCCTGGAGCTCCTGCCTCGGTGTCATTGTCACCCACAGGCGCTGTCACCCACAGGCACTGTCACCCACAGGCGCTGTCACCCACAGGCACTGTCACCCACAGGCACTGTCACCCACAGGCGCTGTCACCCACAGGCAGGGAGGCACCGGGGTGTGTGTGGCCCTGTGGAGGCAGGAATTGAGTGGGTGGGACCCGAGGGGGCAGCTGTGCCCTGGCCCTGTCACTGTCCCCCAAGGGGGCAGACTGGGCTCGGTTTCTCCCAGCCTGCAGCTCTGTGCACATCTGGGCTGTCCCTGCCCCCTGGGCTGGATGGCACCGCCAGAAGTGGACAGCTCTCTTGGTTTCTCACCAGCCCTTGGCTACCACAAATGTTTTCTTCTGGCTAACCACAGCCCGCTGCTTGTGAAGGTCCCAGCCCCCAGGGGATGAAAGCCTTTGGTGATTTCCCCTGCTTTATGCAAACCAGGCTCCTGTGAACACCACATGAAAGAGATGGGGGCAGGCGGGGCACAGGAAAGGTTCCCAAGAAGAAAAACCTTTGTGCCCTGGAAATGGGCTGTGTTGAGAAGCCAAAATAACACTGAGATACCAAACTGTCCTAAACCAGCCGGGCAAGAGAAGCAGGGTCACCAAGCAGCCTCGGCGCATGGATTTCCAAGGCATTTATGATCTGTGAAGCAGAAGAGGTGCCTGATACCAAATACATCGCAGTGATGTCTCTCATGGGGCAGCACCCTACGTGTGACCCAGACAAAAGGCTGGAGCTGGGAGGGGCTGCCCAGAATCCCAGGACAGACTGAGGCAAGGTGGGGATAAAGGGGTTAAAAATCCAGGAAAAAGCTGCAAATGGATTTCACAGATGGCCTTTTACCACAATTGCAAAGCTCTCCAGGTTGTGAGTGCCCTGTGGGTGCTGGGGCAATGGGCAGGACAGCACTTGGAGACCCCCTCCCACCCCAGGACACGGCGTGGGGCAGGGGCTGGGACACAGAACGTGGCCTTGGTTTCAGCAGGAGGCATGGAAAATAAGAAAGATGAGGTCACTGCAAAGCGGCCGTGTAGGATGTGATACAGGAGAGGAGTGGGGCGCACAGAGGAACAAGGAGCTATTGTAACCTTGCAAAGCAAGGAAAAACCAGCTGTGGGGATGGCAGGTCACCTCCTGCTCACGCCAGGCATTTGGGATTTAGCTTGTCTGAGGTCACAGAAAGCAGGAGCAGAGGAGGAGAGGGTGGAAGGAGGTGGCGGAGGCCAGGTGGGATCCTGTGGCACAAACGTGGACATGGTTTTTCCCTGCACTGCACCAGCCCTGCTGGGGGAAAGCACAGCAGGTACTGGAGCCGCTATACAGGCACGCAGGAACAGCTGGAAAGCAC
>PYHW01009590.1:548236-571314 GCA_013186435.1 Turdus rufiventris
CCGTACTTAACCACGAGAGGAAATGAAAATAAAAGTATGGAGCTCCCAGCTGTCTCATACCGTGCCCCCAAAAGTGGTGGGATGGCTGCCTCAGTGCTGCTGCAGCCCAGCCAGCAGGATGGGGACGGGGGGAAGACGTGGCTGGGGCCTGGCTGCAATCCCTGCAGGAGCCCAGGATGCCAGAGAGATAATGAGAGGGGATGTTAAACATTACTGCAGTCACAGGGCTATTTATCTGACACGAACAGAGGCAGCCAGCAATCCTCCAGGGTGCACAGCTCAACTTAGACCCCATTAAAGTTCCTTTTACTCCCTGCGCTTTGGCTGATGCTGAAGCAGTGCCTGAACTGCTCCTGAGGGGCCATCCCAGGCTCTGTGGGATGGTGACAAGAGGGACATGTGAAGGGGCTGTTTTTGGTTTTTGTAGGACCAGGCTTGAGCTGCCTGCTGCAGCTCCCCAGCACCGGTGCTGCCAGGACAGCATCTCCCTTTGCTCTGACATTTCTGGGGATTTTTTCTATCCAGAAATAGGAAAAAACCTCAACGAGCTTGGGGATTTTTCTGCACCTGAGCAGCAGAGCTGCCATTTCCAAGCCAAGCCTGTTGTGAACTAGAAACATGCTCAGTTTTGAGGGGGGGTGCACTGAAATGAGACAATTCGGAAATTTCCAAATGTTATTTGAACCCCTGCGTTCCTGCCCTGCACTTCCCCTCCAGCCAATCCTGAACATGGATTTGGGGCTACAAAAGGGCTGTGGCAGGGTCATGGAGCTGCTTTTTCCAGCCAGGCTTGCAGTGGTCAAGCTGAGGGATGCCCAGCAGTGCCAAAGGGATGCCCAGGAGCACTGAAGGGATGNCCAGCAGTGCCAAAGGGATGCCCAGGAGCACTGAAGGGATGCCCAGCAGTACAGGTGCCACCACACCATCACCCACCCTGCCCACTGCCCACGAGGGTGAGCTGGGTGCTGCTCCCCGAGGCAGGAAAGGCAGGAGGCAGGAGGGCATGGGCCAGAGGCCGGGCAGTTGGGATCCAGAAGCGGAACAGACAATTTCCAAGCCGTCCTGACGGTGTGCAGTGATGAGCAGGGGCTGCTTCAAAGGGAACCAGCTTTAACTGGATCAAACCCCGAGCCAAAAGCATAAACACTAGGAGGAAGTTTGGCTAAAGTTAAATCATGTTTTATTTAAAAATCTCCCTCTCCCCGTTGTAAGATGGAAACTCTACATCTGAAAAGTGAAACTAAGATTGGAAACAGTCTGCAGTCATTAAGTTTATGCTACTTTTTTTTCTTTCTCCAGCTTCTCAAGTAAAATATCAACTGGCTCCACTGTCAGGGACAGGAAACATTAGTAATAAGTTCATAGATTTACATTTTCCCCAGGGAAATACAGGAATATCAGAGATCAAAAGTTGGAGAAAGGAGTTATTTTTATACAGTGATTTGCAACCAGCATTCGTTGAGGGGAGTAAATAAATTACAGGTCCTTCACTTTGGGGTTGTTTAAGTTCTTTTTCTTTAATGCCGTCCCTTTCAACTACTGTAGAGGGTCTGTCAGGCCTTACCCAGAGCAGGAAACCTGAGGCTGTTTCCAGTTGGTCACTGCAGTTTGTTGTGACTGGAGACTGTCACGATTGGCAGGAGGGCATCGGGGTGGCTCAGGGTAGGATGTGGGACACAGGGACAAGATGGGGAGATGGCTCTGCCGGCCCCAAGGCTCAGCTGGGGCACCTGTGGAGGCAGCTGTGTCTGCCTGAGCTCCTGTCCCAGCCCAGGGACGCCCTGTGCCAGCCCTGCTGTGCACCCCCTGCTCCCCACGGGGACCAGAGCTCCTGGTGGCTGTGTCCCCCTGTCCTCCAGGTCACTGCAGGGGCTGAGCTGCTCTGGCAGAGGCTGGGGTGGCGGGGAGCCAGCCCCACTTGCGGTGGAGACACTGGAAAGTTTGACCAGGCATTTTGTCTGGTGTCATCAATTAAAGGTGAGGCACTCGCTGGCTGGGCAGGATAATGAATGATGGGTTTAAGTACAACTGGAAAAACAATAAAATACTCTATTAGAGTGACACAGCTGTGAACAATGAACATTAAACAACTTCACACGAGCAAGCTGCCGCAGCCACACTTAGCCCTGGCTCTTGATGGATTCCTGTTTGGAGTGCGCCTCACAAACCACTCTGCATCCACCCCGGGCTGGGAACCCCTCTCTCCTCCTGCTTCAAAATACATCCACATAAAACGTGCTTTAAGAATCCCTAAAGGTTCATTAATGTCACAAGCAGGGGAGGAGAAAAGAGTTGGAAGGTCTTGAAGTACATGTCGGAAACACTCCAGAGAAAACTGTAAATGCTGCTGGGATGAACTGCAGGCTCTGGAGGATCAGTCGTGCTGGAAGACTATTTATTTTCCAGTCTATTTTAAACACTGGACTGTTTCAGATAAGAGTTGCCTGTGGTGGCAGACAGGATCGTGGGACTGGTGTGCAGGAACTCATGCCAGATTCATTTCTGGGGAGTATTTCCTCCCTGCCTTGATAAATCTGCCTTGTCTGCTGTACCAGGTTACTTCCTTTGGAGTTCTCTCTCCTTATTATTACTTACTAAAGTTGCCTGCAAATAGCACTTGGGCTTCGTGCAACATCCTGTACGACAATTCATCCTTCTCGTTATCTCAAAGCTGACAATTCCCACCAGGGCCAGAGAGGGTGGGTGGAAAAATGCCTTGAGAAGAAACAGAAATGGCCGTCCCTTCTTGCAAGGCTGGAGAAACCACACTGGGGAGGCTGCAAAGGGCAGGAGATAAGTGGGGACTTCCCCCCTTCGGGGACAAAACCATGAAAGGGAAGAAAAGAAGAAGAAAGAAATCTGGCAGCACCAATGAATGTCCCCGCAGCCCGCTGGTGCCGGGGTCCTGGGCTGTGTTCAGAGGGTCAGCGAGCCCCCCATGACCTGACCTTGCCAAGCGCCCCCCTTTGCTCGATGTTGTCTGGGAAGGTGCTCGGGTTACGGAGCTGTGTGTCCGTGGGGCTGTCCCTGCACACCGAGCCCACCCCGGCTCTGCGCCCCCAGGGCAGGGTCACCCGGCCTGGGTTTGGAGCTCTGCTGCACCCCTGGCTGCAGGGAGGAGAGGCAGAGAGTGTCCCTGGACAGTGCTGGGGAGTGCTGCTGCTGGCTGGGGCCGGAGCTGCGAGTGGCAAATGGCATCGGCTGAGGATGCTGTGCTGGAGCTGCTCTGGGATGGCCCCTCTTGCCCTCCTGGCCTCCAGGGTTCCATCCCCTGCAGCAAGAGCCATTGGGCTGCAGCTCCAGCCCTCATCCCACCCAGCTCTCTGAGCCTGGGGGAGCTGAAAGCTCCAGCTTGGCTCCCACGAGGGTGGGGAGCTGCCCTCGGGGAGCTGCGCTGGTGCACGAGCCCCTTTCCCCTTGAGCATCACTCGTGGGCACACAGCAGGAGCTGCCATCCTGCCAGCACTGACTCCCATCCTGCCACCAATCCTGCACTGACTCCCACCCTGCCAGCCCTCCCAGAGCAGCCCTTGCTCGGGCACCAGGGCCCTGCTCGGGGCAGCCCTGCCCTGCCCATGTGGGCTCAATCACGGAGCATCTGCTTCCCATTGCAGCCGCCCAGGGCAGCCTTCCCTGGCAGCCTCCTGCAAGGGCGCTAATTTTATGTACACAGGAATCGGGAGAGCTGGGCAGCAGCAGGGGAGGGGAGTGGGGCAGAGGGGCCAGGGCTCCTCCTCGCACTGGGGAAGCTGGAAGCAGGGCTCAGAGACACTTGGCCCGGCACAGCAGCGTGGAGGGGTGCCAGGGGCTATTTTGGGAAACCTGGCTCGTGGTAGCATCCCCAGCCCCGGGTAACACTAACCCGGTGTCGCTGGCACAGCCCGAGTGTCCCAGAGCTGCAGGGCTTGTGACAGCTCCTCGTGTGCGGGGATGGGCAGCCAGCGCCAGGCAGGAATCTAAACTATCACTTCCCAGCCACAGCTCCTAGAAATGGCAAATTCTGCTGGTGCCAGACGACGGATGACTCCTCCAGACGTCTTGGAGAAGCCTCTGGAAAACTGTCTCTTCAAGGGAGCTCAATTTTGGCTTTCTAAATTGAGGCTCCCCAAATTACTTTTGGAAGGATTAGCCATTATTATTTTCCTTCTGTTTAATCACAGTATTTTCCCTGTGATAACAGACAGCCAAGCTCTCCCAGAGAGGCCTTACACTGTCACCCCCCAGCTCCACGCTGTGTCCCCACCACTGCCACCGCCCCTGTCCCCAGGCAGGGTGGGTGACAAGGAGGTGGCTGTGACAGGGCGGGGACAAGCCCATCCCCAGGGCCAGGGGCTGCTGACAGCAGCACCATCCCCTCTGAGGGCGCCCCAGCTGCTCCAGAAAACCTCGAGCGCTTTGATGTGTGAGGGGTCCTTGATGAAAAGCAGGCTCTGGGTGAGAGATGAGCCCTTGAGCTGCAGGCTGAGCCTCGTGGGAGCAGCAGGGGCTGCCCTGCTGGCACCCAGCACACTGAGGGACACCTGGAATGCACAGGCAGGGCTGCACACGGACCAAAGGTCATGGAGTTCTCTGCTTTCACCTCTGCCCTCCCTTGCAGAGCCACCGAAGCCATCCCAGCCCTCCACGCTGTGGGCTGGGCTCAGATCCTGCTGGCAGAGCATCCCAGCACCGGGAGCCTGGCTGGGGCTGGCAGACCCTGCGGCACCCAACCCCTCTAATGGGGAAAATGGGGCACAGGAATCAAAAAGGGAAACACAGAGCTGGGAAAGCTCGAGTCTCTGCCTCAGAACAAGATCACGTTGGCAAGATCCCACACAGCCCAACAGCAGCCGGGCCCTGGTGAAGAGTCCATCATGGGGCAGCTGAAATCCTTCCTGCAGCCTGGCACCATGTGGAATACCCACTGGAGGCACTTCCCTGGTTCATCTCTCATCTCCATGCTGCACCAAGAGCCAGCCAAGCCCTGACCCACAGGCACAGCAGGTCCAGGGGCTGCCCCAGCACTACCCCAGCTGGGCTGGCTGGGAGGGGCTCTGGGGCGAGCAGGGGAAGGCTGGGGCTGCCCCAGCTGTGTCCACGTCCCGCGGGGTTCACTGGCACACGTTGTACCCACCATGTTCCAGGGACCATCTCTGCTCTGGTGCTGCCCAGCCCCAAGCTGCAGCACGCAGGGAAAAGCTTCCTGCATCCGAAACAGCCTCCCCCACGCTCCCTCCCACCACCCCTTATTTATGGGACAGCTATTTCCTTTCAGAGAGAAGTAGCCAGCAGTATGAAATGGCAAAAGGGTTTGAATGAAAACAAGGTGTTTGCTAAAACTGTGGAGGATTTGAAGTTTCCGCTGGGTGATGGTGTGTGACATCCCAGCCTCCCTTTCTCCCCAGCAGCCGGCAGGACAGTCCCACAGGCACGTGCCAGTTGCTGGTTTGGCTCCCGGGATGCTCTGAAGACCATTTGAAAGAAACCATTTGCCATCTACCACAGTGTCTGCATTCAGGTCCTCATCTGAGTCACAGCTACCAATAAATATGAATTTTCCAGCAAGTGTGGGCCCCACGTTGCTGCCCTCCAGCTCTGTGGAAGCGATGATGGAAGCTTATTGCTGTAAAGTGAGGTTTAGGGGGAAAATTCAGATTATATTGATCACAGACAGCAGCTGCTGCAACCAGGGCAGTAAACTTTCCTACCTCAGGACTTCTTTTGACATAAAGTAACTTCTGTCTTAAGCTGAATCTTTCGGAAGCTTGAGCAAAGTTTATTTTTTTTTGGGGGATAGGGAAGCCCAGCTCCTCTGAGGGACTCCCAGGAAAGGTGGATGTGTGTGGATGTGTGTGGGTGAGGCTGTGGTGGCCTGAGGCCCCAAGCCACATTTGAGGATGCTCTGGCCACTGTGCTGGGGGGACTTGGGGCACCAGGTCCCTCAGGACCCCCCAGCTTTGGAGCCAGCTGGATGTTTGGGACCCAGGGAACATCTGCAGCTCCTGCAGCTCTGCGTTTGCTCTGTCACCACCCGGGAGCCGCAGGAAGGGTCTGTGCCTTCCTGGCCCGCTCAGTCAGCGGGCAGGGCAGGGCAGGGCAGGCAGGGCAGCTCCAGCTGCTGTCCCTCGGTCCCTGACATCCTTTCCTGACACACATCGGCTTCCTGCCCGCGCCTCTCGCGCCACTTCCTACTGCGCCTCGCTTTCCAGCAAGCCCTGCATGTCACACAGGCTGTGTGGGAGGAAAAAAAGAGAAATAAAACCAGCAGCTTTTCCTTCTGCCCCCCCGCCCAGAGCAAAGCCAGGCTCAGGCAGTGCCATCCCCACGGGCAGTCCCACAGGAGCATCCCTGGCCTGGGCTCTCATCCCGCTGGGTGGGACACGCAGGGCAGGACAGCAGAGCTCACTCGTTCCCTGATCCATGGGCTGAGAAGGGCAGGTGCTCTGCCCTCCCTGCCCTCCCTGGGCTGCCAGGGCTCAGGGTGGGTCAGTGGGCAGCAGGATCAGTGCCCCTCTGCCCGGCCACGCTCCAAATCTTCACTGTGCCTCATCAGGAAAGCGGGAAAAGCGATCAGTGGCTGTAGCCGTGGCTTTAGAAAGTGGATTAAGGCCAGTGAATAGGAGCTGTCTCTCTAATGAAGTGCTATTACCAACAGGCTAATTGAGTAATGACATAACGCAGGCCCTTGAAGCTCTTTAGAACTCCGTGCCACAGCACGGCCGCCGCTCCCTGGCCCTGCCCTGCCCTGCTCTGCCTCCAGCGCCGCGGCCAAGGCGGCTCCATGGGCAGCACCATCCTCCCGAGCACCACAGACCAAGTGTCGCCAGCATAACCCTGCGTGGAAAATGCGGAGGTGGAGGGAAACCCGCGCTAATTAGCTCGGGAGCCGCCAATCTCCTCCATGTGAAACGTGAGCCTTTTTATTGGGGAAAGTCAAACAGGCCTCACATTGCTTTCGGGGAGCCCAGTAAAACACAAGGTGACCCATGCGTATGCATATTATGCTAGATTGAAATACTTTCTGATGATTTTCTAGGCAGATCTCCAGTAAGTTACAGCACAGCATTGCTATTGTAGAGCAGGGCGGGCTGGGGGTTCCCTCGGGCACCTCCTGCTGTGGAGGGGACAGCGGTCACTGCTGGTGTCCCCTGTGCCAGTGCCCATCCTCAGGTGAAGGAATTCATCACAGCAGCCTCAGGGCAGGTGGCTGGAGCTTTGCTGGGCTGCAGTGCAGGCCTGTGCTGTGCTGGGCATCACCCTGTGCCCCTGTGCCCCTATCACCTGTGTCACTGTCCCATCACCCTGTGGCCCTGTCCCATCATCCTGTGCCCCTGTCCTCTATGTCCCTGTCCCCTGTGTCCCTGTTCCATCACCCTGTGCCCCTGTCCCCTGCTCTGGGGTCGGGCAGTGTCACTCTCTGGGACAGTGCTGCCACCCAGGCCACCTGCACCCCAGGGAGACATCAGCTTTATTTCAGCCCTCACAGCCACTCTGCAGGGCTGCCTGGCCCTTTCCTTCTGCGTTCGCTGTTCTGGATCTGCATGGGAAGGCTCGCACCTCCCCAGCCCCACGCTATCAGTTCATCATCCGATTAAAGATTAATTTGAGATTATTGCTCACGTCAACAGCCCAGAGGCAGAAAAACAATAGCTACACCTGCAGTTTGTTTGTGAGCCCGCTCCTTGTGGAGCTGTTAATGGACAGGGGCTCTCACCAGGACTGCCTGCTGACAGCCTGAGCCCTGCACAGCACCTGCTGCCCTTGTCCCGACTGGGAAAACCTCGCCTGCATCCCAGCCATGGCAAGTGGGACCCCCGTGCTGTCCCTGCTGGTCACCCCTCAAGCCATCTCAGCTCCTGCCATGAAGCTCTGATCATTCCCTGCCCCAAATCAGGAATGCCCCAGCGATTGCCCCAGGCCTTTCCCTGGATTCTGCCCCATTCCTGTTTGTTTGTTCAGCTTCTTCTGGCTAAGGTAAGAGCCAGAGGAAGAATTCGACTGCTGCACTTTGTAAGGGCTGAGCTTCGGCTGCCTTCTCTGGGGGCTACAGGCTCAGAGGCTGAAGTGCTCCTGCAGAGGATGTGGGGGATGCAGATCACAGAATCATGAGAACATTTCTATCAGGTAGGTTTGCAGTGACAGGAGAAGAAAGTGGAAATTTTTTTGCTTTATCCTGCTCTGGAGGTGAGAGGAGACATTGTGAGGGGGCCCAGAGCTCCTCCTCACACTCACAGCACAAGGACCAGCTGTGCATTGTGCCTGTCCTTGGGAGAGATGGGGACACAAAAGGGTGAAAAAGGAAATTTTGGGAACTGCGGCCCCCAAATGACTGAGGAGATGAAGCTTAGCCTTTGCAAAGGCGGCTGTAATCCTCCTGCTTTCCTCCTCATCGCCTCTGGGATGCTCCAGATGCTTGCAGAGACAGGACAGGATGAGTTCAAATGGAAGCCTGGGAGCCTTAAAGCCCTTTTTAACCCGGTATCTCCACATGGCTCTGCCCCAGGCAGAGTGTTGGGAAACACTCTTAATTCCACTTCGGGTCGGGAGGGGGGAAAACACGAGTCCTCTCAGGGAAGAAAAGGCACTTTGTGGTTTCCCTGGAGCCTTTGAAAGGGCTCCAGGAGTGGAGGGGCCGTGCGTGCTCGTTTCGAGGTTCCGTGGGGATGGAGCAGCGCGGTTCAAACGCCGGGAGCGCGGCAGCCCCGGAGCCCGAGCGGCAGCGGCCGCAGCCCGGGCACGGCGGGGCCCCGCTACCTGCCGGGCGCCTGATTGAATCGCGGCTTTTACGAGCGCTGACACCGTAATCTGTTACAGATGGTCACACAAGGTGGCCACCAAATGGCTCCTGCGCTGATCGCCGCCCGCTCCCACCCCGGAGCGCAGCCTGCGTTAAACTGAGAGGGGAAACTGCTGAGCTCTGCCACGGACCCCCAGGATTCCCTGGGCAGCGCTGGCTGCCCTGGCGAGCACAGGAGAGCAAGGACAGGGCACCACGGCACTGCTGCCAGGGATGCTGCCCCGCGGCTTTCCTTCAGAACACGGAATGAAAGAGGAATTGCCGCTCATGCTGAGCTCCCGGGTTCGTTTCTCCATCCCAGAGCCCCGAAGGTCTGCAGGAGCAGAGACAGGCCAGACGGGATGACCCCTGTGTGGAGCTGGCTTGAGCTGGACCTAAAGGTGTCCTGGCCATGGTCCTTGGCCCTCTGCTCACCCCAACATCCCTCAGGTAGAAAAAAAAAACAAACAAACTTTTGCAGTAGTAAACCGAGCAGCTGGTCAGAATAGGAGAGATCTGGACCGCATTCATCACCCGGCCGTGGGGACAGCAGCTGATCCAGACCTGGGCAGCACCTGAGGAGGTCTGAGGACATCACCTGAGCAGCCGTGTCCCCAGGGCACAGGGGCAAGGCAGGGCAGGGCAAGAAGCAGATGCAGCAGCAGCCCAAGTGCCAGTGGGCTGTGCTTTTGTGATTCAGAACAGGCAGCATTTCTTTTTCCAGTGTTTTAAGGCTGCATTTGTGTTTGAATGCCAGCGGGATTTGTCAGCCGAGCCTAGGCTGCTCTCCGCCCGGTTTATACCTCCCCTCTAAAAGCCTGGCGTCCCAGCCAGGCGCTGGACAAAGCCAGAGCACAACTGAGAGCAGCAGAGCTTGCTGAGGAGGAGGTTTCTCACAGCTCTCACCGCCGGCCTGACCAATATCGGCTGAAGCCCATTGAGAGGGAGCTGGCAGGGATCCCCGGTGGGTGAGAGAATGGCACGGGAAGGGTCGGGGTCCCCGCGTGGTGACAGCCCTGGCACAGGGCACAGCCGGTGCAGGGCCCTGGTGCCATCAGAGCTGCAAACCCAACCCCGCCCGGGGTGCCAGGGCTGCTGCCCCAGCGCACCCACTCCTGACCCTCCTTTCCAGCTCCTGCAGGTGGTCCCTTCTCAAAATTGCTCTGGTTTTTCCTTTTTTTTTTTCTTTTCTCTTTTTATTTTTTTTTTTTTTAACTATTTAGCTGCTTTTGCGGCTCCAGGAGTTTATGGATGGAAAGCTGAAAGTAATTAGTGCCCCTCCCCCGCTTCCTGTTGGGAAAAGGAAGAAAAGCACACACAAGAGCAAACCCAAAACTTCCTGCCCTGCTTAATAATCGAGTAATGAGTCCAACTCGGCTGGGAAAGTCAGTTTATACCGGGTGAGCTCTTAATTAAAGAAGGGCCGAGCAGCAGCTCTGCTGGCTTTTACAGCCACACACATCTTCCTGCTCCGAGCAGCCCCCGGGAGAGGCGCAGGGAGCCGGACCCTGCAGGGGATGAGAGCCTGAGCACGCGTGTGTGTCCTTTCATTCCCTGCCTGAAAGCAACGTCAGGGAGACGGCACTGAGGAAATGCAGAGAGAACAAAATTCCAGTGCCTGGGGGAGGCAGGGACTGCCTGGCTGCAGAATCTGGAGCACCCCAGATTCGGAGGGGACCGTGAAGGTGCATGCAGGTTTTGGGGCCCTGCACGATGGAAATCCTGGAGGCAGAGCCCGGGATACTCCCAGCAGTGCCCCCCAGGCTGGGGACAGCCCCTCCTGTGACAGAGGGAGGTGGCAGCAGTGCTGCTGCACATCGGGTCACCCACCCTGGGCTGGCCCTGGGGAGGCTCAGGATGTGCCGAGAGCCAGAGGCAGCTCAGCCACCCCCGAGGGACAGTGCCCTGTGCTGTGACGCGGACCTGCTCCCCAGAGAGTGCCACAGGTGCTCCAGCAGCTCCAAAAAACGGCAGCACCCACCCGAGCAGGCTGGGAGGGACAGGGCAAGCTCTGCTGGAGATCCATGGCAGCCCCAGCTCTCCGGCAGGAACCGAGCCTGACTTTTCCTGTCCTGAGGGACAACTGCTCCACACATTTCCTCCAGCAAATGGCACCTCCCAGTCACCTGCAGGCAGAGAGCACCAGGTGGGGAGAGCTGAGCCCAGCGCTCCCCCCTCCCAGCTGCACCTTCACCCCAAACACCCACAGAACCCTATTATAAATTAACGATTTTATTGAATATCAATAAATTGTATATCATTATATAAAAAGTTTCATCAGTACAAAATTGTGGCACAAAAATATAAATACCAGTGTACCTTTGAAATGTAAACATCCTCTTTGTAATGATTCCATGAAAACAATGTCCAAAGAAAGATGCATTCAGGAGGCACCTGTCAATACCCATAAATAGGGCTTTTGGCACACACCTGTCGATGGACAGCCTTGGGACAGGCCACCATTGTATCAGCTGACAAGTGCCTGCTATTAGTCACAGTTCTCTTGAAAAGCAGTTGTTAAGAGTCATATTAACAGGTGCTTGAGTGCATAGCTGCTCTGTAAACAGGGCTGGGGTTTGAAATGGCTACCCCTGCCTTTCATGGACACTGTTAATCTCGCAGGCATTGCAAATTGTCATTGTGCTGGGGAGAAGCAGCTGCTTCACAACTACTGGGATACTGTATTATTGCATAGTTACACCTTCTACAGGCGGGTTATATACACTCGGGGTACGGGGGAGGGGGAAGTGTCTTGTCCTTCATTTAAAAAGTACTGGTTCTTAAAAGTTACCAAGTGGTTATGGTGTTAAAAAACCCAAAAAAACAACACCAACAACAACATAAAGAAATCCAACCCCAAACCCCCAAGCTACATGGTCGCAGTGTTCAATACCAGCGGGGCAGAGGGTGCAGGTCCAGCCCTGCAAGGTGCCGAGTGCCTCTGGCAAGGGGAGCAAGGGGGGCACCTGCCGAGGGGCTGGGGCAGGACTGGGCCCCCCAGTTCCCCACACTCGGCCCCGAGCCCGGGCCTGCACCCCAGAGCCAGGATGGGAGAAGCGGTGGCAGCACCAAGGCTGGGTGAGCTCAGGAAGCGTTTGGACAAGGCTCTCAGGCACGTGCTGGGGTTCTCGGGGTGTCCTGCACAGGACCAGCAATCGGACTCGATGATCCTGAGCGGTCCCTTCGTACTCAGCGTGCTCTGATCAGGCTCCTGCATTGCACTGGAGGCACCAAGTGAGGAGTGTGAGGGTGTCAGGGGCCGGAGCAGCAGCGTCCAGCGCGGCGCACGCTGCAGTGGCGATGGAGGAAACTAATCCTACAGAAACTAGGTCTAGGTGTTGGTGAGAGGCCCGGGAGCAGAGTCCTCAGCGAGAGCCAGAGCAGCCCGTCTCCTCGTGCTTGTGGAGCAGCGACATGCGGGAGAAAGTCCGGGAGCAGGTTTTGCACTGGTACTTCTTTACATCTGAATGGGTCTGCAGGTGGGCACGGAGATTAGAGCGGTCAGCAAAGGCCCGGTTGCAGTGTGTACAGGAAAAGGGCTTTTCACCTATGGGACAAAGAGAAACGCTCCCAATTAACCAGTGCATCAACACATGGGGAATATCAAAGAAGGAGCCATTCATTAGGCAAAGTTTGTGCAGAGCACAGTGAAAAGAAGTGCTGGCTGTCATTGTTCAGGGCAAAGGCGGGTATGTACAGCATTGCTTGGGGGAGAACTGCCAGCTTGGGAATTGTCTGCTCCCACAAAAACCTTTGCTATGAACCACGGAAAATTGAGGCTGGAAACATCTGCAATAGCAGGGCAGTCGCACACACAAACCAGGACATGAGCAGAGCGGAGCCGAGTGAGGAACTCGCAGCAAGGCAGGAAAGCCGAGCGCTCTGTGTTAATTATATCATAGCAGGCAGCGGCTGCGAGGCGCCAGCCCAGGGTGAGTGGAGCTATTTCCTCTGCCGAGCCCTGCGCTCCCCCTTCTCCTGCCCGGCTCGCATTGAAAAGCCTGGCCAGGGCGAATTCCTCCCAGAAAGACTCTTTTGGAGGAAACAAATGTGTATGCTCAATTTGGAAAGCACAATTAAGTCTACCCGGCTTCCTTCAGCCATCATCTTTAGTACGTTAAGAGGGTGTGAAATCAGTGCCAAGTCACAATTACACCGTCCCACAGCCCCACAAAGGATGCTCGGGAGATGCTTTGTCGGGGCGGCCGCGGCAGCGGGGTGGGCTGCAGCTGCGCACCGGCCCCGCGCCAACAGGTGCCTACAGCACCTGCCCAGGCCGAGCCGAGCCGAGCCGGGCCGGGCTCATCCCGGCAGGAGCCGGGCTCATCTGGGACAGGGCACTGGGTGGGCAGCGGAGGCCGAGGCTCTGCCCTGGCTGGGAGCCCTCGCTGCGGGCCAGGAGGGGGGTTTGGGCACGGCAGGGGCAGGAGAGGGCTCCAGCAGTCGCACAGCCCCACTTTATGACATTTAGGTGAAGTCTGTGCCGTGGCAGGCGGGCCGGCCCTGCAGTCAGCACAGATTTACAGCTGGGCCTTGACCCCGCGCTCCGTTCCAGCCAGGAGGATATTTAAAGGACATTTTAGAGAGATGTGCCAAGGGGGTCTGGGAAGCCCTTATCTTCCCAGATAACGGCCGGGCCGCCGATTCGCTGGGGCAGTGGAGCAGGGAAGCGGGAGGCGATAAGGGAGGGAGGCAGAGGGACAAGAGGGGACGTTACCAGTGTGCGTCCGGATGTGGCCCTGCAGCAGCCAGGGTCGGGAGAAAGCCTTCCCGCACATCTTGCAGACGCAGGGCAGCGTGTGGCTCCGGATGTGCATCTTGAGAGCCCCCAGGCTCACGTACTCCTTCTCACAGTACTTGCAGCTGAAGGATTTCCTGGCCTGGGCGTCGCAGTGCAATTGCTTGTGCTTGGAGAGCCCGGCGAAGGTGGAGTACGCCTTGGCACACTGGGCACAGCGGAAGCGCTCGGCGGCGGCGGGGGCCGAGGCCGGGCTGGGGGGCCCCGAGCTCTTGCCTTCATCCTCCTCGCTGGAGAGCGCCGTCAGGTCCAGGGCGGGGGCCGCGCCGGCCGCAGCCTCGCTGCCCGGGCCGCCCGGGAACAGGCTGGACAGCAGCCCCGCGTCCCACACCAGCGGAGGGTAGTAGGCTCCGGGGCCGAGCACCTCGGGCGGGGGGATGACGGGCAGCGGACACGTCTCGTACAGCAGCGGGGCGGCCAGCACTGCGGGAAGCGGCAGCGGTCAGCGGGGCCCGACCCACCCCGTGGGCTCGGTGGGACCCTCCCCAGCCATCCCTGAATCGGGGGAGCAAAGGGACCCCAGCTCACAGCACGGGGACCCCGCGCCCCTGCCCGCCCTGCCGCCAGGGATGGGCTGAAGCGATCCCCGCGCTCCCGCCCGCTGCCGGCACGGGGAGCCCCCCACGCCCCCACGAGGAGCCACTGACACCCCCGGGGTACCAGGGGGCGGCTCAGCATCCCGGGACACGGGATCGCGTCCGCGAGATGCACAAAACTGAAACAAGCGAACAACTCCTCAACCCTGCGAAAAGTCGGTCCGTCCCCACCCGCTCCCATGCGGATCCGTGGGGAGATCCCGCAGTGGAGCCCCCTCCCCACCCCGCGGAGCGCCCCACGTGCGCGGCCCGTCCTGCCCACGCACCAGCCTGGCTCTCCAGCTCGCTGTAATTGGGTTTCTTGCTGGCCGAGAAGTGTTTCTTCACCAGGAAGGAGCGCGGCATCTTGCAGCCCCGGTGTCTCCCACGGTGCCGCGGTCGCGGCTGATATGGGCGCGGGGCCGGGGGCGGGCGCGGGGCCGGGGGCGGGCAAGGGGCAGCAGCCAATGGGCCGGGAGGGACAGGACGGGACGGGGCGGGCACGGCCAGGTGTCGGCCCCCCCCGCGGGGATGGAACCGGGGGCCGCTCCCACGGTGCTGCCCGAGCACGAACCGCTGATGCTGCATCAGCCTCTCCTGGCTTCTCTCCCGCGTGTTTCCCCGGCCGGTGGGAGCGGAGCCCTGGGCTGAGCCACAGCCCGTGCCCGGGGCGGGCAGAGCGGCCGTGCGGGCTGGGGGAACGTTCTGTGCCTGCCGGTGATCCCCACAGCCCCTGCTGCCTGTGCTTCCCCTTCCCCACGGCTGTGGGCTGCGGTGCAGGGCGGGACAAGCCTCTGCCCGGCTGGAGCACAGCCCTGCGGTGAGACACGCTTCACCACACGTAAATAATCCTTTGGGAACGGACAGTGACTTTTGGAGCACCAGGACAGCCCTCGGTGACTCCCTGCCGCTGCCACGGGTCAGGAACACCTGCCCAGACACATTTTCTTCTCTGCTGGGAACGTTTTGGGCATCGCAGCCATCCCCCCAGCAAGCTCCCCTCGGTTCTCTTCCCTCCTGCCTCCTCCTGACTTTTCCACGGGCAGGGCGGGTCGCACAGCCCCGCTATGTGCCCATGGAAGGTGCCCAGGCATGGCTAGGGGTGCCAGGGCAGCAGTGAGCAGAGACACACCAGTCCCGCAGCCTGGCAGGCAGCGCAGCCTGGGCCCCCAGCTCATCCCGGCTCGCTGGGGTTTCCCCGCTGGAAGGGCCCAGGCACGGCTCCAGGCACCTGCTGCAGGAGCCGGGCTGCGCTCCGGGCCAAGGCAGCTGCTGGAACAGGAACAGGTCCTGCTGGGAATGCCTCCCTCCCTCCCGGCCCTGCCACTCGGAAAAGGGCCATGTGCTCTCCTGGGCCACTCGTGACTCAGCCGTCACACATCACACACCGCTGCGCCAGCCCCTGCTGACCGCATCTTACTGTTTAGCCACAACCACATGAAATGCAGAAGTGGGAGCAAAGCTTTCCACTGGCACGGCTGCAGCGCAGGGCTGAGCCCACTGTCAGCGTGTCCTCAGGGCAGGAACAGCTTGGAGAGCCTGTCCTGCCAGCCACCAACATCCTGCCCAGACCAGACACATTTGCAAACTCTTCCCCTGCAGCCATGTGCTCTGTACCGATCATCCCTCCTCTGCTGCGGAATTGCCTGTGGCTTTCAGCAGGTGTTTGCCTGCAAAACTCATCCCTCATCCCCTGAAGTTCAGGGGAAAAGTGCTCCCGAAGGCCTTGGGGGAATACAAATCACAAAGGCCGGGTCCTGCCGTTCCTCTGGGCGGTGCAGCGGTGCTGCTCCCGGCAGGGCAGATGCCCCCCTCTTCTCCACCTGCCGCCGATGTGGTCACAGTGGGGACACTTGCACGAGGAACACAGCGACGTGGTTTTCTTTCAAGAAGCAAAGCCGACTCCTGTGTTCTTTCTGAACTGGTAATAATCAGATCTGTTCCAACCACAGCGCGTGGAAAAAAAACTTGTCTGAGCCAGGGGAAAAACCGAGCTCAAGGGAGAAAGCCTGACCTGACCTACCTGTGCCTGTGAGCGGGCATCACAGACAGGACAGAGAGCAGGATACAGGGGAGGGAAGCTCTGCCGTGGTTCTTGGGCTGGAAGGGGCACTGAGTGTCTCAGCTGTCCTACCCTCACATCAGAGAGGGCATCAGCTGAGCCCCCGGTGGGCAGAGCAGACCTGCCACCAGCGCGTGGCACAGCTCCAGTCCCAGACACACAAGGACTGGCCTAAGGAGCTCACAAACGCACTTCAACCACCTCCAGAGCAACAAGTCTGTCGAAAATTCTTTTTACTTCCCAGGCCCCACGTCTCCATGAAGCATCTTGAGTGTCTGGCTGCAGAGCAGAGCTCCTCCAGCCAAGGGAGGCTGTGGTGGGAAAAAGAGAAGCTCTGGTCACAGGTCGGGGGGTGAGCCCTCGCTGCAAGGCTGGAGAAGGGCCCTGGAGGCCACGGCAGCCCCTGAGCCCGGCACAGGGGCCAGCAGGGAGCCGGGAGCAGCGAGCCCCGCTCTCTCCGAGATGCAAGACCTCCCTCTGCCGTCAGCACAGCCCGAGCAGCCTCGGGCTCATCCCCGGGGCCAGGGACCCTCACCCCCTGCACGGGGCACTCCAGCAGCCCCCACAAACTCCACGGAATTATTTTTTTTAAACCCTAGCATCTGTAAAGACAAAATAAATGTGAGAACTGGAATAGAGATCTAAGCAATGGCACCTATTTTTCATCAAGTGTTGTGTATTTTCTGGAGCTTTGGGGATGGAGTAAGGAAGGAAAAGCAAGTTTTCATGGTGGTTTCAACAGTCTCCATTTGTACCACCCAGAATATAACGTAACTGGCCCATAAAAATGAACTGGTTTTGATGAAGCACAGACCAATGCAACTGTATCACAAATCTGTATGTCAGAAAAACAAACAAAACCCCACCCCAAAACAGGCGAATGTTCCACTGTGATTTTTAGCATATTTAAAGCAAAGGAAAGCTTTAGTACTGCAAGCACATCCCTCATTTGCTTTTCCATGACTTAGCACAGCCTTGGTTGGTCAGTCCTGGGTGAGGTGGCTCACCAGTGAGTGTCCAGTCCAGCTGGGCAAAGGCCTGGGAGAAAAGGGGCTGTTGTCCCCTCAGCCAGGTGACACAAGGACCTGGAACACAGCACTCCTGCTTTGGCAAGATCTCATCCCCCAGCCTGAGGAGACCACGGGGATTTACCGCTGCAATTCCAGATACAGCAATGCCTGTCCATTAAGAAATGAACGCTGACAACAATTTATCAGACTATTAAGGCCAGCCGTTGTCTGGAGACAAATTCATTTGATAGATGAGCTCAGCTGCAGCCGGCTCCTCCCCTGGTGTCTCCCCGCGCTGATTGTCCTGCTCAGGCTGGCTCCTTGTGCCAGACATGGGGAATGTCACAGCTCCGGGCTGGCCCGATTGCATTATCCCCACAATGCGCCGCAGGATCAGCTGCTGACGAGGCGAGAGCAGCTCTGGCCGAGCACCGCGCCCTTCCAGGGACACTCCCGGGCTGGGAGCTCCACGCTAAGGGCTTTTGTCACCACCCAAAGATGAGATGCGCGGCACACAGGTGCTTCTCACCGGAGTGCCTGTAAATCGGTCAGTCTCAGTCCGGTGCACCCCGGCGAGTGCAAACTCTCTGCGAGCTCAAAGGAAACACCTGGACCGCGAGGAAGAAATGGCAAGAGCTGACACAAAGGTAGGATTTTATAAATTAAATGGCCTTTATTTGTAACTTGTCTTCAAAAGTCAAAAACATGACAAAGTAATTGCTTGGAAGCTTCTAATTGCTCCTTAAACACTTGGTTAGAATTGCATGGAAGTGCACTTAGAACAGAAGCAGGAATCTGGATTCCTGGCAATGGGCATCACCAAACTGCACTGTAGCCAGATCCCAACGATCCCCATCCAGTCCCCAACACACCAACACCTCTCTGCACCTCAGGCATTACAAAACCACCCCAAACCCAGCACCTTGCCCCAGAACCAGGAGGTTCCACATCTCCCAGCCCACAGCACTGGGCTCCTCACAGCTGCTCAGGGAGGAGCGCACCAGCCCCACCGTGGGGAGGAAACACAAACCCCAGGTCAGCTGGGAGGTGCCAGAGGCCTGGCTGGACCCAAGGCTCAGTCACGAGGTTTGAGCTGGAAAGTTTCATTATTTTCAGGGTAAGGCTACGCTGCTGTCTGCAGAGCACAAGGGCAGGTCACTGCTCAAATCAAAGACAGCGCAGTCCTGGGGTGGTGCAGGCCCACTGCTCCAGCTGCACTGCTGCACTGACATCTCAAACTCCGTGATTTGCAGGCTCTGCTCAGGTGCCTCAGATCTCAGCAGCTCGACTGAGAACTTAATGAAAGCATCAAATTAAAATTAATGAATCTCCATGGTAAAAGTGGAGGCTTGAACACACAGTATCCACTTACTAGGGGCTGAACTGTCCTGCTTCCAGGGCCGTTTTACTTTTCCTTGAAAGTTACTCCTGACTCTACACACACACTGCCAGGTGGCAAACAATCCAAGAACAGCTTCAGCTACTTTAGGAACATTTCAATGAAGAATAGGAATTCAAAATACCTGATAAAATCTGTGACACATAAAGGAAGTGCTATCCAGTGCTATGAATTGCTCTAAGTTTTTCCACCAGCTTGCCTTGAGAGATGGAAAACCCAAGAACATATATGAAAATTTTAGTTTAAATAGAAAGCCGAGGTATTGAAAAAAACCTTCTGAATTCCCCTATCAGCGTAAGGCTTAAAATTGTTAGGAAACCAGCTTCAAACCCACCAATTTAATAATAAAACCAGCAATTTTGATTAATATTTGCTAAGATAGTTAAAAAATCAAGCATTTTAACTAAGACCAACACTAAAGATAATTTTCCAGGCTAGAAATTATAGTAAGAGTATGGAGCAAAGTAATCATCATGCATAGAACTGAAGTATTTTGAACTAGTTTTCACACAGTGCAAAGACTTGCTAGGAAAGTTTGCAGTTTGAACACTCATACTGAAGATATGTTTTCCACACAGTTGGCAGGCTGCCTGTAAGGATTGAAACACTGGGAAAATAACGGATCACAGGTATCAGAGGTCACTTCAATGACAGCTGGTCTGACTGTTACAGTTAGCACCTGAAGTGTCACTAAAGGGGAACAGAGCTACCAGTACACCTCACATACAATCACTTGAGATACGTAAATGAGACTGGGAGGATATTTATTAACTAGTTCAGGCCATTCCACCTGAAATGATTTTGATTTTAGATAGATAAACCAAAGAAACCAATAGGCATAGGTAAAGGAAAAAGCCTTGGTTCCCATGTGTTGATCTACAATGAAACTGAGTCTAAGCAAGTAGAAAAATGGGGCTGACAGGGCAGAATATCAGAGACCATGATACCAAAAGATGTAATGGTACAGAAATATCAAACCAGGATTTAAATCTGAGCTAGGATTAAAGACTTCTGTACTTCTGGATGCCTGAGTTAATCTTGGGATGTGCAGGGAGAAGTGCAAGGATGCTGGGCATTCCCCCCTCGTGGAAGCTTGGCTTGCAGTAAATCTTCTGGCTGGGTCATTTATTCATTTATCCCGCAGAGAGCGCATCAAAACCTGTGCCATCATATCATCCTCATCAGCATCGTAATCCTGCAACACAGAAACCTCTGAGCACAGCAGCCAGGCTGCAAGAGCAGGGCAGCAGCAGAGCTGCCCCCCTGTGCCCCTGCAGACCTCTGAGTGCACAGGGAGCTCCAAGTGAGCCAACACCCACCACAAAGGTGTCGTAGGAAAAGCGGTGCCGCCTCTGCAGGTGCTCCATGAAGTTGGCACTCCTGTAATTGGGGTCTCCCCATGGCATTGAGGCACAAATCGGGCAAACCTGCCAGGATAAAACACAGTTAGGCCCAGGGCTCTCACAGACAGCAGGGAGGGCAGGCACAGCTGGGGGAGTGCAGCTCAAGGTCAGTGCTGTCACTGCTCTGGGTGCAAAGTGGTGGCCAAGGATTGGCTGGGACATTCAGGGCAAAAGCCTCAGATAACCTTGAATCATTTTAATTCATGTCTTAGATCTCTGAAATGGAATGGCTCACTCTTCTCCCACGTTCTGAAAACCAGAACTCATTAAAGCCTCTTGCTTTAGAAGATCTCAGTAGCAGGAAAGTTTCCTTGGTCTTCTCTGCAAAGTTCACTTCTCTCCGAGAGAAAAAAGGAACATTTTTTCCCCTGAATAATCTGGAATTCCAAAAAACTTCCCAGAAAACTGAAAGTTTCCAATTCAGTTCCATGTTTTCAATTCCTCTTACAAGAGAGGAAGTATCACAGATAGATTACTAGAATGATACACTGTTTTTTGCAAGCATTTCCCCCAACTGTTTATAGTATCTTCTTGATGAAAACAAGGGGCTAAAATTAAATGTCTGACATTTTTTTTGAAATTGTATTTCATTATTTTGCTGTGCCTAATTGACTTTGAATGTGCACCATTTTTCAAGGATGAAAAGAGGATGTGGCCCAGCTGCAGTGGGTCTAGAGAGCAGAAAATCACTGCAGGGTGACAGCAGAACCACACCAGGCTTAGAGGCATGACCAGCACAGCCACACTGACTGAACAGCAGTAATTACACCTATGTAACTCAAATGTCTCCAACTCACTGCTTCAAGGGCTTTAAGAGCAGATTTCATTGCAATTCTAGCACCAAGACTTTTTATTACCACTTGTTTTGCATCCATGCTGTGCAAAGCTTTGCAGTGTTCAACCAGCCCTTCTTGATCAAAGTTCTTCTCGCTGCAGTACGGGCAAGGGAAGGTGAAGCGATTTGGGAAGCTCCTGGTGTGGGGAGAGCAGGAGTTATTTACAAATACAGATTATTCAAAGCAATCATTTACATATGCAATTAAGGCAAGCTAATTTTAATGATGAGTTGTAAACTCCTAACAGTATTTTAGGGAACTCATTATTGTCCATATTTGGACTGAATTACAGTTCTTCTAAAAACGCTCTAAGTGCCATTTATCACCTTCTTCTCAAAGGCCAGGGCACCACCCACAGCCACACACGAGTGCAGTGCTACCAATTCCCACTTCCCTCCGTTGTGGGTGAGAACAATCAGGAGACAAAGGCGTTTTAAAATACCTTTAAAACCTTTAAAATGCCTTAAAAAACAGCTACATTTACAGAATGCCCTGATCTTAGAGATGTCCTGTGCACACCCAGGCACAAGCAGCAGAGCTCACCCGGGCACAGCCAGCTGCAGGATCAAGGCTCAGTTCTTAACCAGGTAAAAATCAGCACCCAAACTGAGCAGAGTTAAACTCTTTTTTTACTTCAAAATTCTTTGTTGTGAGAGGATTTCCGAGCAGAGGCGTTACCTGGTGTTGTGCAGGGGTTCTTTAGTGACAGCTTTCACCCCTTCCATGATGTAGCTCTGGTACTTGGAGCAGGAGGCTGCGTGGCTGCGCATCTTGGACAGGAACATCTGTGAGGCAACAAGGGCACAGCGAGGTGAGCTCAGCCCACTGCACTCCCTGCTGTGCTCTTCATGACAAACACGGGAACCCGAGCAGCTTCCAGCACAAGTGTTAAAGCAGAAAATCCAAATACTTCAGCTGGCCAGGCAGAACACTTCTGAGATTACAGTTAAATTTTAAATTCGGAGATTACAGGTTAGTTACGCTGTAACTCTGCTGTCTGTGGTTTGTTACTTTACACCCCTGGTCACAGCACCAATGTTTCACTGTAGCCTTAAAATCAGAACCTTTCATTTCAAACTCATTTCCTGAAGAGGTAACAACAAAAAACTGGAAAGAATGTCAACATCTGGGTGCTGCCTATATCAAATACCTTTAGCACATATCAGAACAAACATTTTGACCTGATTTTGCAGAAAGCTGAGGAAGCAGCAGTTTATTTTGCCCTAGGCAGACACATCTCACGTACTTAATTTCCAAACTTTCATACTTTTTTATTGCAGCCGTTGCAAGTGGTTTCTGTCGTTTCAATCTGCTTTTCCAGGTCCAGAGCTCTGCTGCCAGGTGACAGGGTGCTGCGGCACACCCCACACACCGGCTTCTTGGGCTTCAGGCATTCCTGCAGGCACGGCGTGCAGAAGCTGAGGTGGGAAAGGAGGAGGAAGTGGTGAGACAGCCCTTGGGACACCAGCACTGCCCTCGCATGGCCTCTGCCCCAAGGAGCCACAGAGACCGTAAAGAAGGGTGAGAAGGAGCTGCTGGCAGCTGGGCATGAAGGGAGGAGGATCCCAGGCTGTCGTGCCCAGAATCGTTTGCTGTTGGACAGTGCTCTGTGCCCTCGGTTTTTGGACGGAATCATGGAATGGTTTGGGCTGCAAGGGCCCTTAAAGCCACCCTGCCATGGCAGGGACACCTCCACTGTGCCAGCCCCATCCAGCCTGGCCTGGGCACTGCCAGGGATCCAGGGGCAGCCACAGCTGCTCTGGGCACCTGTGCCAGCCCTGCCACCCTCACAGAGAGCAGCTCCATGTCACCACAGCTGCTCTGGGCACCTGTGCCAGCCCTGCCACCCTCACAGAGAGCAGCTCCAGGCCTCCACCAGCCTCAGCCTGCCCTCTGACGGTGGAAGCCATTCCCCTCGTCCTGTCACTCCGTGCCCGCAGCATCCGGAGGGACGGGAAGCGAAAGTGGAAGGACACAGAACACTGGCTCCCTTTCCCCCGCTTTCCCTTCCGTTCCCGCTCCCAAGCCCGCTGCGGACGAGCCCTGCCCCGCTGCCGGAGCCGCTGCCCTCAGCCCCGCGGGGCCCCGCGCCGCCGCTCCTCCCGAGGCCCCGCAGCCCCCGCGGCCCCAGCCCCGTCCCCCCGCCCCGGGCCGGCGGCGGGCGCTCACACGTGTCCGCAGGGGACGCGCACCGGGCTGTCGAACACCTCGAGGCACACGGGGCAGGTGAGGCGGGACAG
>PYHW01009590.1:571483-590723 GCA_013186435.1 Turdus rufiventris
GGGCGGGGCCCAGCTCGGCGGGCTGTGCTGCGGAGCCCCGCGCGGTGCCAGCGCCGTTCCGGGCACGGCGGCGGGCACTAACGGCCGATGGTGTCACACGCCCGCCGCCGTTCCACGGCCGCCGCTTCTTTCCCGCCAGCCGCCGGAGCGCGGCCCTGGGGGATCGCCCCGCCCCACGCGCCCCGCCCCGATGACGTCACACAGCGGAAGTGCTCCCGCCCCTCCGTTCACTTCCGGGCCGCCGCTGCCGCCGCCGCGGGCCTGCCCGAGCCGTGAGGGCGGGCGCGCTCCGTCCGCGGCACCGGCCGGGCCTCCGCGGCTCTGCCGGGGCAGCATCCCGGGCGCCGGGCGCTTCTGGTGGAGCGGCGGCGGGTCCCGGCGGCGGAGCGGAGCGGTGAGGGACGGGACAGGCCGCGGAGCGGGGGCTTAGCCCGGGCGGGTGGGCGGGCGCCGTGGCCGCGGCACAGCGAGGGCGGCGGGGCAGCCGGGGGCGGCGGGGGCAGCTGGGTCCGGTGCCGCCGTGGGGCCCTGGTGGCGTCCCGGGGCTCCTTGCCCCGGCTGTGCAACAAGTGTCCCGGGCACGGAGCAGCCCCGAGCGGCCGGCGCTCGTGCGGGGGTCCGCGGGCTGCCCGCGCTCGGCGCTGCTCCGGTGCCGCTCGCAGGCGCCGTGTCCGGGAGCGTTTTCGGGCGTTGGGAGAGGGCTGTGCTGTAGGAGGAGGTGCAGGGAGAACGGGCTCTTTGCCCTCTGCTTCTCCCCTGCTGCTGTCGAGGGTTTCGTACAACCGAGTGGTCCGGTGCGGTCAGAGCGAAACCTCGGGTGAGGGTTTGACCCTGGAGATGGATGAAACGCTCTCGTGTCTCAGCAGCAGCCCTGGACTCTGATCAGGAGTTATTATTCTTGCACGCCGGGGAAATGCTGAGGTTTGGAGCCGGTTCCTTGCGACAGAGCGGCCTTTTCCTCCTGTGCGTTCTGTCACTCAGGGTGCTGTAAATCCTATATTTATCCGTGCCTGCTCGCATCGTGAGGCTCGCCCGAGCCCGTAACCATGGATGTTGCTGCGGGGCGGGCTGTGGGGATGCTGTGCTGCCGGGGGCTCTGCGTGCTGAGCAGCCCTGGCAGGGCTCGCAGGCTGTGCCCCGGAGCGGGGCGTTTGTGCCCTGCCAGGCTGGGGGCACAGTCAGAGCTCTGGGAGCTGTGGCCCCAGTGAGGGGCTCTCCTGGCATCTGGCACTGCTGACCCTGCCGTGTCTCACGTGTAACCACGCTTGTTTGGGTATTGGCAGTGGGGATGGCAGAGCTGTGGTTCTGGATCCAGCTCCTTGCCAGCACAAGATCACTGCGTGTCCTGGGGGTGTTGTGCTGACGTGCCAGACAAAGATCTCTCTCTGCAATTCTCCTGTGCAGCTCTTCTTGCCAAGGAACAGACTCTGCTGTCTTTGTCCACAGACTTCATCCTGCACAACTTGCAGAGGAATGTGGGGAGGGAAGGGGCTGCTGCTGGCCCTTATGCTCAGATGTTAATTTAGCATTCCACATTTCCTGTGATTCACAGCCTGTCTCTTGACAGGAGCAGAAGCAGAACTGCTGTTTAACTTTCCCCACATGGGGCTGGCACTGAGCACAGCCTTTCATCAAGGAGTGTTAACTGCCAGGCTCTTGGGTTTGTTGTTTGTTTGTTTCCCTGGCCTCTTGGTTGTTGGTATTTTGTGTTTTGGCTCCTTTCATTCAGTTGATCTTGCTCTTAACAGTGATTTTCCTTTAACAGGAGTGTTGATCACTGTTCTAGCAGCTGCAGTCAGTACTGGGTGACAAGTCTTCTGAAGTGCTGTTTGAGACTGACTACATCTGAAACAGTGCACTCATTTCTGCCAGCTCTTCTGCCCTTGGGTCAAGAGCCGGTTTGTCTTTTTGTGTAATAAACAAAGCCTGTGGTCTGCTTCTTGATCACAAGTTGCTCAGGCATTGCAGGTGGAATCTCTTGGCCTGTTAATTACCTTGGTGCTGGTAAAAGCAGCGTTTGGGAGAGTCTTTTGTCACCAGCTGTTTCAGCTCGGTGCACTGAAAATGCAGATCAGTATATCCACAAAAACCACTCTCCCTGCAAACAAAGTATACATGACAGAAACACAGCAGTGGTTCTGCTCCATTCCCATACAGCAGCTGAGGGTGGCAGGTGTAGGTTTTTTGCAGAAAAGATCACAGTGCTGTTGCAGCTTTTGGCTGGAATTTGGGCTGTGGCTTGCAGCAGTCTGCAGTGGATCCTCTGGAGGTGGCTGCAGAGCTGCCCCAGCTGCCCTGGGGGTACCAGCAGGAGCAATGTCAGTGGCTGGCACAAGCTTGGAAAATGTTAGGATTCCAAAGACAATAAACCTGCTCAGCCCAGGACAGTCCTGTGCCACAAGAGGGAAAAGCAGATGCTTTACAAAATGGGCAGGGGCCTGGAAAATGGGTGGGGAGTGATGTTGGAAAGCAGGACAGTGGCATTGCTGTGGCTCCTGTGCCTTTTCAGAGTCCTGGAGGGGCTGTGAGGGAGCTCAGCTCTGGGCTGTGTGAACCTGGGATGACTTGTGTTTGTTTTCAGTTCTTCTTCCAGGACAGTTGCCGCTGCTGAGGATTCCTAACGCCAGACACCCAGCCCACTGCCAGCCAGCCATGAAAGAGAGGAGGTAGCTGCCCCCAGCGCCAGGGAAAATCCCATTTCAATGGATACAAAATATAAAGACGATTTATTCAGGAAGTATGTACAGTTCCACGAGTGCAAGCTGAGTGCCTCTGACAACAAGCAGCGTCCTATTAACGATGAGTACTTGCGAGTGGCAGCAGCAGCCTTACTCTGCCTCCCCAAAATTGATCCCTTTTATAGATTCCGGCTGATAAAATTCTACGAGATGGCTGAAAACTCCCTGAGATCTGTGAAATCCTCGAGTTTACATTGTCTCCATAATGCATTCAACATGCTTGAGACAGTTGGAATTAATCTCTTTCTGTACCCCTGGAAAAAGGAATTCAAAAACATTAAGGTAAGACTTTTTTATGTTGCCATAGTGAGAACATGATTTATTTTTCTTTCTGTGAGCACATTTCATGCATTTGTTTTAAAAGCTACTCCTTTTTCCTTTTATAGCATTGTGTATTTCTCTATCTACAGGTGGTAAACAGAAGCCATAGGAAAGTTTCTGTGTAAAGTGAAGTTTGCACTGCTGAGAGTATCCCAGAGCAGAAGTGCAAGCACTATCTGCAGTTAGAATTTTATAAAATAGGAGGAGAGCTTATTTAAGGTTGTTGTTCAGCCTCCCCTGCTGCACTGCTTTATTTCTTCTTGGAGAGGCTTTCACTATGGTGAGTGGTCCAGCTGGATTTGAGCCGACTCAGGGTTTGATTTGTCTTCCACAGCTGTTACTGGACACAAGTATTAAACCAGTGTGTGTGTGTTCAAGCTTTGCTGAGCTTCACACAACTTGTATGGTAATGGTGAAGGAACTTCTGCAAAAGAGCTGTTATCAGAATATCTTTGATCTGCTCGTCAGTGCTCAGTTGCCGATGTTTTGATTTTAAGGTGCTTTCAAACGTATCTACCTAAGGGACACGTGGGAGCTCGCTGCTGGCCTTGGGTGCTGAGGTTGCTGAAGTGCCGTTGGGAGCTCTCTGTGGTTGAGTTTTGTGTTTTGTGGTGGGCAGACTGCTCCTGCCTGCACTCAGAACAGGCTGAGCTGGGCTAAGCACATCCCTCAGGTGTGCCAGATGCATTTCAGCTTGCAGACACTCAGGTCTCTGCTTTTGGGGCTCCATTAGTGGAAGTTTTTAAATTCATATTAAATAAAACTGACATTTGAAACTGTGTACTAGCAGTACACAAAAAGTGTGCACCTCAAGAATATTTAAAGCTGAAGTGAGGAAGAGTTTGGCACTTTGCAGTAATTCTGAATTCCTGGTAGCTCTTGCTTGTCCCTGGGTGTGGTAGTTCCCAAAATCCTGGTCTTTTTGCCTTTCCTGGTAGACTTCCTGTAAATTCAAACATGTCCAGTATGCATTAAATTTAATGCTAGTGCAGAGCAGAGTGATTTAAATCACCAGGGAGGACATTATGCTAATCAGGGTTTTAAATTGAATGAAATCTCTCCTATTTTGAATTTCCCTCATGTGGAATTTCCATCTGCTAGCAGGAGGGATGCAGAAATGGAGCTCATCTTGCCAAGGCAATTGCGTGTGTTCAGAGTTGTTATTATTGCGTTTAATTATATGGTCTCTGTCACTGAATTATCTGACATCAGTCCAGCACTGAATTTGTGACCTAGTTTTCCTTTTGTTCCCTGTCAGACCTACACTGGACCCTTTGTTTATTATGTGAAGTCTGCTCTGACAGAAGATGATGTGAGGCAGATTCTGAACTACATGGGCTACGTGCAGGAGCTGGGAACGACGTTCACGCTCAAAGAGCAGGTCGACGCCATCCAGGTGAAAATGATTTCCTTTGAGCTCTTCCTGGCCAAAGTGGAATGTGAGCAGCTCCTGGAGATCCACCTGCAGGTGAAGGACAAGGGCTACTCGGAGGTGGACGTGGTGAAGGAGCGCAGGAGCAGCAGCGAGGACGTGCGGGGCTGCTCGGAGGCCATGCGGCGGCGCCTGGAGTGCAAGGAGAGCCTCAACACGTCCATGGCGCGCATGGTGCTGCAGAAATCGGCCAGCGAGCGCGCCTCCAAGGACTACTTCAAACCAAAGGTCAGCAAGCCCTCCAAGTCGGTGGATGCCTATGACAGTTACTGGGAGAGCAAGAAGCCGCCCCTGATGAGCTCGCTGAGCCTCAGGAAGGAGCCCGTCCTGGTGGATGCAGAGGATGACATCAAAGATGAAATCATCCGCCCGTCGCCCTCCCTGCTGGCCATGTCCAGCTCCCCACACGGCTGCTCGGATGAATACTTGCCAACTTCCTCTCACCACAATGGCATGCTAAGAACAAATGTCCCTTACAGCTCCTATTTTTCTGCTCAAGAGGACTTAGATTTGTATACTGACCCTGATTCTAGAAGCGTGTTGAACTTTAAAAGGCAGGACGCCATTAAGCCTGACGTGTGGCTGTTAAAAAGCGACGCCAACCCCGTTTACCACAAACGCACGCACCTAGCCAAAGAGACAGCTGCCTCCAAGTGCCAGAACTGTGGCATCCCCTGTGGCACTTCTGTCTGCCAGAAGTGTGACAGCCTGTTCGGCTCGAGGCAGGAGTACCCCGCGGTGAAGCAGAGCTCCTACTCCATCAAAGGCGATGGCTTGTCTCCTGCGGCGGCTCTGAGGGAGAAATCGCAGTACCCATCGCAGACTCAGAGCCAGGAGAGAGCTGCTCAGTTCGGCTCCAAGGCCAAGGCCTCGGGCAGCTCTCGCTGCGGCTTCTGCAACCGCGCGGGCGCGGCGCACACGTGCACGCTGTGCTCCAAGGTGTCCTGCGACTCCTGCCTCAGCGCCTACTACTACGACCCCTGCTGCAGGAAGAGCGACCTGCACAGGTTCCTGCCCAACAACCAGCTCAACTACAAATCGTCCCAGCTGTCCCACGTGGTTTACAGATAGACTGCACAGGCTGTCGGGGAAGGGGAGGGAAGGGGGAGAGGAAAGGGCTATCCTAACCAATGTTCTGACTCCACACTGACCTCTTTGCCAAAATCACACATCCACATGTCTGGAACTATGGTTCAGTGATCAGGTGCCAGTTCTTGATTTTTTTGTGGCTTCACAGATGCTGCAGATCCATTAGATTTCATGCTGCTATAATTTAGGTAGCTCCTAAATGAGCGTTGCTTTTCAACTTAAATGGGGGAGAAGAGCACATTTTTCCTTAAAACTTGGCAGCTGTTGTATTTTTTAAACGTGACATCATACCTTCCTATTATATCATATCTTGCCCAAATAAAACCAGGCAGTGCTTAAAAATAAAGTCAGAGAATTAAGATTCTCATTTTCTATGAGTGATGAAACCACTGCCAGTTTTTGATAAAGTATGACTTCAAAATGTGCGGGAAATATGTGAATGGCTTGTTTTGCCAACAAGGACTATTTTTTGATGTGTGTCTGCATTTCTTGATCTCCAAAATGCAAACACCACAGCCTCTCTTCCTTTTGTCTTTGTTTCCTCCTTCTCCCCCTCTCTCCTGGTTGTTTCTCTCGAGCTTCTATAACCTGAATCTGGACAAGATGTGCTTTATTTTCCAGTGTTGCCCGTATCATGCTCTGGGTTTCACTGTAAGGTGTTTTGGAGAGGTGATCCTGTATCTGTGTCACTCAGATGATGCCTGGAGTGTTGTCCTCTCAGATGAGTGTCCATTTTCTTTCTGTTGCACATGGTTTAAGTACTGTTCTTTGTACTGTAAATAGGTGATTTGGAAACAGTTTATTTTTAATAAATATTTAATATGTTGAGTTCTTAAAAGTGGTAGAATCATTATAACTATGAAGTCTCTCTGGGTTATTTGTTCAGGTGAGTTTTTGTTTTGCCTTGTACTGTATTTCATAGCTTATTATAGCCACTGTGGCAGAATGATGTTCTTGGCTCTGATCAGTTCTTGGGTTTTAATCTGACATTTTTTTTCCCTCTGATAAGGCTGCTGCTCATCTGAGTGGAGTCTTGTCTAAGACTTGCAGGATTTTGCTCTCAGTGCACGCTTTTTCTTTGTGGTTATGGGAATTGTAAGTATCAATGTTCTGCTTGCTTCCAAATTCACTGCCAGTCTGTCTGTAGTGTAGTCCAGCAAGTGAAGCACTGGCCTGGTTAAAAATCAGAGCTCATTTGTGACTCCTGCTCAAGTGAACCCATCAGTTATGGATGTGAATCAGATAATAAATAACCTTTGTCTCTTGCTGTAGCACTTGGGACCCCTGGCTGAGAACCAGGACCCCCTTGTGCTGGGCTCTGTACAGTCTGACCCCCAAACACCACCTGGTTATGAATAGACTTTAGTTTTTTATTAAAAGAAAACCCCTAAGAATCCTGACTCCCTTATTCCAACTCTAGCTAGTTAGCACAAAGTATCAGGCACCCTAATCTGATGTGCAGAATTAAATGTGTTTAAAATACCTGTAAAGAACTCTAGCTGAGATGTAAACGCTGTAGTCCACTTTGCACTGAAATGATTCACTTTGGGGTTTTTAATCACTGTTAGAGTCTAGGCTTCTCACCTCCAGTGTCCATCACCCCCTGTGTGACAGGAACATGCATGAATGATCGTTTGTCTTACATTTTTGGGGCTGGGGAGGGGCTTCAGGTAGGTAGAGGGGAAAATTACATAGGTTAGTGTTATAAAATAGCTAAAATCATTTTAGCCATAACTGGGTGTCAGAAGCATTATGGAAATAAGATGAAACCTGGGTCTTGCAGAGGGCTGAGAACAGGAAGTTACTGTCCAGTTTGCACTAAGAAACAAAGTGAACAGCGTGTGTTTAAATCAGGGAAATTCTGAGTCAAGGACTGCAACTGAGCATAATGTCAAGGGCACGTACTGCCTGCTGACCCTGAAGGTTGGGGGGAATATTGTTTAAGTGAATGATTTTAAGGTTTTCAATCTTGTATGTTTTTTATAAATATATATATATATAAATATGACACAAATGTAGATAAATTATGTATATAGTGAAGAATTTAAAGACAATTTTACTATTAAAATGCAGTCTAAGGGTGGTTTTGATTTTGGTGGTTCCTTGGGTTTTGTTCACCTTTGCAGTGTCATGCCTGTTTGGCTGCTCTTCAGTGAATCTTGTAGTTCACAGTTCAGTTTCCATATGGCTCCTCACACTACAGTGAATTTCTAAAACTGTGATGCCACGTAATTTTTACGGTGACCAGGGCAGGGCTGTACCTGCTCTGGAAAAGAGAAGTCCTCTGTAAATACACCATGGAATCCTGTAGTACAAACCTGTGTTGGATTGAAGTGATACCATGCTCTATTTTTGTGTATCTTACTGTATGAGGTTGCTGTGATTGATACAGTAAAATATATGCGAATTTAAAATGCAGGTGTTTTGCATCTGATTTGTTTAAATTAATTTATGTTTTGAAGGAATTTAAAAATAAAGAGGCCTTTAAGAAAAGGCTTAACTCTTTTCTTAAAGTGGCGTGTGCATGTGGCTGTCTGTTCCCAGCTGCGTTTGCATGAGCTCGGGGCCTGGGGCGGGAGGTTCCTCCTGCAGGGCTGGGAATGCTGCCTGCAGAACAAACCCCTTCCTCTGCAGGGCTGGGGGTGCTGCCTGCAGAACAAACCCCTTCCTCTGCAGGGCTGGGGGTGCTGCTGCAGCACTGCTGAACAAACCCCTTCCTCTGCAGCTCCAGCAGCATGAGTCAGTCTCCAGGAGCATGTGAGCCTGGCAGCAGCTCCTGGGGCTCCCTCCATGGGTCTCAGCCTTGCTCTCTGTGCCTGAGGAGCTTCCTGAGGGAAGCTGCATCTCCCACAAGATGTGTGATACTGCTGAGGTATTTTGGCACTTGAGCTAGGCCTTCTGGCTCCTTTTACATCCTGCAAGCTCCAGAGCAGAGCTCCTCAAGTTCCAAACCAGATCATTCTTGCTGTTTGTTCCTTGTGTTAAAAAGCATGTCTGGTGAATGCTGAAGTGCCTTTCCTACAAGTGTTTTATAATCTGTGGTGGTTGCTGGAAGTACCAGGGAGGATTATAAAAATCAGGCTCCAGGTAACTGAAATATTCTTGCAGGAAATCTTGCCTCACACTGAGGTGCTCCTTGAGCTGGCGTGTTCCTGGTGCATAGAAAAGAAGCCTGGAAGCTGCTGTGCTGTCTGACATCTCTGATTACACCTCTAAGCTTGTTTGTGCGGCTTTGGCTTTCAACAGAGGCTTAAGGGTTCCATACACGGTTAAGTAGTTTAGATTTGATGGTTTGAACTGACAGCTCCTCAAAGTTATTTTCTGGAAGATGTCTCTGGGTTACAAGCATTCAGTGCACGTTGCTAACTATGCTGTAGAGTGTTTTTAGGGGAAGAGATTCACCTTTCCATTTGTTTATAAACAGGAGCTAATCTGAGCCTGGTGATAATTGACACACTGCCAGAGAGACTGGGAGAAAAGCAGGAGGTGACTCTGGACGTACCTGGTTTGGCTCTGGAATCAGATGAACGAGGCTTTTAGCATGATCATCACTGTGGTGTCCACAGCCACTGAGCTGGGCTGCAAATACCTCTGCTATTTGTGAAGGGTATTCTGTGATTCCTTCCGAAAATCATGGAATGTGCTTGTGTTTGTCCAAGGTTGTTAAGTACTTGTCTTTTTTACAGTTGATCATATTGTCCTGGAAAAGGTTTTCTGTAAGTGGTCTTGTCAGTCTGAAATTGCAGGGGCAGGGGGTCAGTAGCTGAGTGGGTTTGTGGTTTTGTACTCCTGCACCCCACTGTGAAAAAACGATTTGGGGCTCTGAAAATGAGCAGCACATCTTACAGTGCTGGTGGAAGGCAAGGGGTCAAAGGCCCTCCCAAATCCTGCAGACACACCAGAACTGAAGCTCCAGGAGAGGAGAGGGGCAGGAGAGGCAGGGAGCAGCTGCAGTGCCCGCATTTCCCGGTGTGATGGATGCTGTGCACAGCAGGGCGGCTCCTGGGGCAGCCGGGGGTGCCAGGGCAGAGGGGCAGCCCTAACTCTGAGTGTGACCCTCCTGGAAGCAGGGATTTACAGCCCTCGGCAGTGCCCAGAGCGGGGCAATCCCTGTTCTGCCTCCTCCTGTCACAGCTGCTCTGCTGCCCTGAGCTCTGCAGCAGAAAGGAGCTGCTCCCCTGAGGAGCTCTGAAGGAGGGCAGGGGGTGCTGCCCCTGCCAGGGCAGTTGCAGGCTTGGTGCCCTGCTGCCCTCCTCTGCTGCTGGGCAGCGCACAGGGCTGGCACAGCCATCTCCACACCCTGCAGCTTCCTGTGGCAGGCACGGGCTTGCAATGAATGTGGAAAGGCTTTGTGCAGAAAAAACGTGGACAGGTGGAAATGTTCCAGATAAATGAAACAACCCACTCTGATTTTTTTTTTTTTCCCCTCAGCATCAAGCAGAAATTTCACTTCCAGCGTTCAGAGTCTGGGAAGCACTGAAGTCATTTTGCAGGGAGCTTTAGTGAGATTAGAGGTTGTTTTAATTATTGATATTTCTTATTGATGAGTGTTGCAAATCCTGAATGTGAGTGATGGTGATTCTGGAGCTTTATCATACACAGTTCCTGCTTTGAGACGAGGATGTGAAATACCTTCTGACTCGGGTAATAGCTCCCATTTGTTTTTCCTGTCTCATCTGGCTTTGAGTTAATTGTGCAGTGTGCAGGTCTGTGCTCTGAAGTGTCAGAGTTCCAATGGCTGCAAGTGGTGCAGGAGCAGCCCTGGCAACTTTTGTGTGGCAGCTGCTTCTGCTGCTGTGGGTGTGGGGCTGTCATGCTTCCTGCTTTAGAAATCGTTCTCATGATAGTCATACTGTTCTGAGATTTTTCATCATCAACCTGCTTTAAAAAAAGAAAAAGAAAAATCAACCCACAACTGCTCATCAGCTCCTTAGAGAAAAATGCTGCTTTCTCCCTAAGGAAGTAAAATCTGCTCTGTACTTTGTGTCAAGGTGCTTGAATTTATCCGTCTTAGCTGGAATTTTCACAGGCACCTTCCTAAGGCATGGCCAGCGTGGTGAGCTGCCTTTGGGAGCAGTGGCTGTGTGATCCAGCATGTGCAAACCCTGCACACAAATGAGAAATGAGCTGCTCGTGAGAGGACAAGGGCAGCGCCTGCCCCATCTCCTGTTCCCAGTCTGTTTTCTCAGCTCAGGGTCAGCCTTTGTGTCCTGAGGGCTCAGCTGAGCAGTGAAACACCTCCCCAGAACTCAGTTATCCCTGGGAAGGGCTGCTGAAGGCTCTTTCATCAGTCCTGGGATGTGCACTGAGGGGACAGTGCCATTTCCAGCTCTTTTTGCTTTATGCTTTGTTCCTGGCCCTAAAACTGCAAGCGTCTGTAGCATTGTTTGCCGTGGTGTTAATTGAGATGTGCTCCCAGAGCTGTTCCAGCCTCCTTTATGTGCTGGCTGGGGGCCACCTCAGCTGAAATCAGTGGGCTGTGTGCATATGTTCTGCTTCTCCTTTTTTGGGGAGAGTGGGGGAGAGGGGCTTAGCTCCCCACGCTCTGCCTCTCACTCCTGGAGAAGCAAAACCACTCTTGGAGCAGCTACAGCTCCTGCTGTGACCAAATTCCTTCATTCTTCAGACCCCAATGCAGAAGCTGCTCTGAGGGATAAGCCAATGGCAGGAAGGAGAGGGAGCGTGGCTCTGGGTCCTGCTGTGGTTCCTGCTCTGCTCTGCAGTGCTGTGCAGTGGCCATGGATGGCACTCTGGGCTGGACACTGCTCCTGGCCACTCTGATGGGGACAGAGCACAGGGACACTGGGGACAGTGAGATCCAGGAGCAGCTCCTGCAGCAAACCCAGGGTCAGCAAGGCTGCAGCCCAAGGGAGGAAGAGTGGGAAGCTCAGTTAAGGAGTGAGATGAAGGCTCCTGGCAGAGCAGCATCCAGCACAGGAATGGTGTTTGCTGCTGTGCAGATTGTGACAGGCACTGCTTCCAGGGAGAGGGGCTGGCATTTTGTGTCTTGTGCTGATAAGGAAACTCTGTACTTGTTTGAGATGTTTCCTCCAGGGTCTGCCCAGGCTCCCCAGAGTGGTGCTGGAGGCTGTGGAGCCCCACACCAAAAGGGACAGAGCTGGCAGGTGTGAGCTGAGCACAGGATGCTGTTAGACTCTCTCACCCACTCCTAGGTCTCCAGTGGAGAATTCCAGCCTGAGAACACAAAACCCCTTCATGTAAATCAGTGACAGAAATGACACTTAGGCTGGGTGACTACTGGAGGGCTGCAGAGCGTGTTTGGCCGTGTCTGGTCCTTGTCCTGCCTGGGAGAGCTTTGCATCTTCAGAGATCAAACCTGGAAGGTCAGTCTCAGAAGTCTTTTTTCCCCTTTCTTACTCGTGCATTTCAGTATGGAGGTAGAGAAGCCCTGAGTCATCTGGAATGTGTTCTCTCCTCCGTGGTCATGGCTGGGCTCTGCAAAGAGTTTGCCATGAGAAGAGTTTGGATCTTCCAAACCTCCCTTCCCTGGGACTCCTCCAGGACTCTGCCTCCTTCAGGAATCAAAGTCTTCACTTTCCATTGTGACTCGTAAAGTCTTGGACTACTTAGAGGCATACCAAAAATTAGAATAATCTCTTTTGACAGCATTGAAGCCCGTGGTGTTTGAATCTTTGATATGAAGATTTCTCCTGCTTGGAGAATAGCTCATTTTTAATGCTGTGAAATAGAGCATGATAACTGTGCTGCTGTCTATACTACAGTGAGCATTATGTGCTGCCTAATAAAATGAGGTTCTTGTCCAAGAGCTTTCTTTCATAATGAAAGAAGGTGCAATATTCAGATGTTGGTAACTCACTCCAAAAACTTTTTGCACAGATTTGTCTTTAGTGTAGATTTTCTGCCTGCTGCTGGAGTTAAATTCTTTCTCCCCGATCCAGTGCTCACAGCTTAAAACACAACCTGTTAAATGTTGCAGTGTCCAGGTACCTCTGGGACCCGTTGTCTGTCTGGTCTTGCTCTGGTCTTTGCAGTGAGAAGCTGAGGAAGAGTTCTTGAGATGTGCTGAAACTCTGTGAGGTCCATAAACAAGATTAGAGGGGAAGAAAGATGGGAGACCCCAGGAAGCAACACACAGCTGCTGAAGTGCAAAACCTACAGGATTTTGCCCCCAAGAACTCTGCTAGCAGGATCACACAGAAATGTTCCTGCTGTGGTACAAACCCAGGTGTAACCCCTGTATTTGCCTCCTGGGGCTGGATCTCAGGGCAGGTTGTGGGCATCTTCTGGTACACTTTTTACATGATCTAAAAATCCCTTTTTTCCCCTTCATTGTACTTCCTGCTTTTCAACAGGCTCAGAGCCTGTTGGCAAAATGACTTTTCCTGAGCACAAGTAGGATGCTCACATGTCTTTGGAGTGAATGTGGATTTGACACTGATTTGATTCTGCTTTTTCTGCCTGCAGCTTCTCACCCAGGCTCTCCAGTGAAGGACATTATTTCCTTGGTGCAATATTTTCCATATGACTAAATAATGGCCAGGGGCTGTGATTTTTGTGTCAGTGCTTGGCACTCTGGATTCCTGCTCAGAAATCAGATGGGCATGTGAGAAGAAGTCCTAAAAACAAGCACTGCATTGTTCAGAGTGACAGGGTAAAATGAACTGATGGGGTATTTTTATTTCCATGGCACTTAGAATTTGTCTCTTTTTCCCCAACCAAGCTGGAAGTCACAAGGAGATTTGTTCCCTGTCAGCAGCCACCTTCCCTGTCAAACTGGAAGTCACGTCCCAGTTTCTCCCTTTGCAGTCCCTGGAGCTGAGGAGCACCAGCTCAGCTGCAGGATGTTCAGATCCCACCCTGGAGGCAGCAGGAGCTGTCCCTGGAGCTCTGCCCCAGCAGGACCTTGCTGAAGGGAACTCTGATTTCCAGTTGTGCTTGGTCAAGAGCTCCCCACTGCCAGCAAGCAAAGAGGTTTCTAAGTTGGGGGTGGGAAAAAGCTGCAGGTAAAACCTGCCTGGGACCCCTCATCAGCTCTGTGCTGATTGCACGTGGTTCAACCTGATCCCTGCAACAGCGAGAGGAGCTGAGGGCATGGAATTAATCCAGAGAAAACCACGGGTGTGGAAGGCTCCTTCAGAACTGTCAAACCATGGAGTAAAGAAATGTGGGAAAGCAATTACAGCAGTGCCAAGGAGCAGAATGAGTAGCAAGGTAAGGGGAGAAAGTTACTGGCCTGACAGTCCTTCAGAGAAGAGGAGGAAAAGTTGGCTTAAAAATCGAGCCTGATAATGGTGTTTGATTACTACACACAAAAGTGATTGTTCCTTGAAATGCTAGTTTTATAGTCTAGTGCAGAAAAGCTAGGTAGCAGCAAAGAAAGTTGATAGATTTCAAAGGGAATATTAATTAGGAACAATTTGAAAGCCTAGCTAAGGATCTATTTAAATTGATGCATTTTGAGGGAAATTAATCTTCCACAACTTGGAAGTGAAATAACTTGATAAGATACTAAGTCTGTATGTGTTCAAAGTAGACTTTGAACGTTAGGAAAGAATAAACCAAAAATTAAAGGGATTCAGGGTATGAGGCACGCAGCCCTTCCCAGCAGTGCTGGGAGACAGGAGGGCTTGGTGCAGGTTCCTGTGCCTCTCCACGGTGTTGTGAGCAAAATTCAGATTTTTTGTAGCGTGTTAAGTGTGCAGCTCGGTGCCAGAGGGGCTCTGCTCCTGTGTGTGCTGTGGGGCTGGGCTGGTTCCACCTGGCAGAGCCAGGTGAGCTGTGGTGGGTGCTGGTGGATCTGGCTGAACACGGCAGAGTTTTTGCAGAAATTGAGATTTACAGGTGTAATGGATCCCGTGCGTGCTGGCAGCCTGGAGCTGAGCTCAGATTTCTGGATTTGCTGGGAAATGCAGGCGGGTCTGTGGCATGGAGGAGGCAGCACAGAGGGAGCTGTGCTGTGTTTGGCTGCAAACAGCTGCCCTGAAGTGCTTTGGCCTGAGCACATCTGTTCCTTTGAGATAACCCCTTGGAACAGGGGAGCTGTGCCCCATTCACAGCAGCCAGCCCCTATCCTGGCTGGGAGCCGCAGGATTTCTGCAGTGCTGTGTGAAGGAGCTCTCAGGTGGGATGAGCACAGCTCTGTGGGTGCTGCTCTGAGTGCTCCTAGCTCTGTTTGGGGCTCATGCCCTCTGCTTTCCAGGCTTTCAGCCAGTCTTGCTCCAGTAAGGCTGACCCTCAATTCCCACATCAGAGCCTGCTCCAGGGGCTGCAGCTGTTACTGCTCACATTTCCCTGCTCCCCTCGGCTCCAGGCTCTTCCCCAGAGGCTGCTGCAGGGTGAGAGGTGGCAGGGGAAGGTGGAGAGGAGCTCCCTGGCTGCTGTGCTGAGGCTGGGTGGGATCCCCAGGGCAGTGTCCCACCCGCCTGTGGAGCTGGGCACGGCTGACTTAGCCTGGAGAGGATCCTGGAAGCGAAGGGTTAAACTCTGGCCAGCTGGACTTTGAGACAGGCAGCATCCCAAGCAGAGCGGACAAGTGGGATGTGAGAAGTCAGAATACGCAGGCACCGGGAATTGTGGGTGGCACTGAAAAGCCAAATACACAGAAATACATATATTTAATATATATTTCCATTGCAGTCACAAGCACAAATTGTGAGGGGGGAAGTGCATCTCAAGAGCAACATATGTGTTACCTCATGCCTGCAGCTAAGTATACAAGCACGGGAATTGTGTCTATTTAACATAAAGCTGAAGGTTTGGTGTACAGATGGTAGGAAGCTGGGCAGCAGCATGTGTAGCTTGGCTCTGTCCTACGTGAATGCCATCACCAGCATTGTTCCCAGCTAAATGTCACCCTCAGAGCTGTCCCTGACCCACTTGCAAAGATGCTGAGCTGCCTCTCCAGTGCAGGAGTGCTCGGGAAATTATGTGTGTGTGACCTCAGCTGGGCTAGGTGACAATCTAGTGATGGTAAAATCAGATGGGAACACAAAGCAGTGGGAGAAATACGGGTTGATAAAATCAGCCAGTGGGCCTAAATCTTGTCAGACAAATGTGGGGTTTGTCCCCTCCCTTTGAGGTGGGACACAGGAAGCAATGGGCACAGACACCTGTGAGTCACTCGGGAGTGAGGCACCACAGGCTGATGGTTGGATTAGCAGGTACAAAATGTGCCTGGGGGATCCTGAAGGAGGAAATGTGACTGGAGGTATGAAAAACTCATTGCATGCAGAATTGAGAGCTGTGCACAGACAGGTAATGAGCAGAACCTCCAGCACACTGTGTGACACAAATACTGTTAATGCTGCTTGCATTAACTGGGGAGGTGCCATGATTCATGCAAAGTGAGTGCAATAGGACTGGAAGTAATTCTTTCCAGATTAATTTCATTAGTGGGCTGTGCTGTGGCTGCTCTGGTACATCCCTGCTCCAGCCAAATAACCAGAGGGCACCGTGAGGGGAGAAGGCTTTGCAGAGAACCTCACTCCACATTCAGGCAATTTTTTTCAGAATCTTCTTCTGTGCCTATTTATGGGGATCATTTTTGTCTTAATCTGGCCAAGCCCATCTTTCAAACTGCCATGATTGAGGTCAAATGTTAGGAGCATGCTTTTAGGGAAATAATTTTTGCTCTCACAGATTGTGTTGGGCTCTGTCTGTTCTGAAGCTTAGGACACTGTCTGCTTTATGGATGCAATTGAAATCTGTGCTTTGAGCCTCTGCTGTGTGTTTGCTCTCTAGAATTAAATGCTCCCGTGGTCTGAGTGGAAGCCAAGAGTGCAATGCTTTAGCTGCTCTGAGGGCTGTCCCTCCCTGCAGCTGCCATGCTGGGGACAGTTTGTGTGTGGCACTGAGCCCTTGCTGCCTGCACAGCCCAGTGCTGGACACAGCTCTGGGCAGTTCTCTGGGTCATTAATCCAGGTGAGCAGGGAGGGAGCTCCCTCCCCATTGTCTCTGTGCTCCCTTGTCCCATGAGCACAGCCAAGGGTTAATGTTTCATTTGGCTGAAGGATGAGGCTCCTTCCAGCCCTGGGCAGTGCTGGATGCAGCAGCACAGCTGCCTCGAGCTCCTGTGCCCTTCCTGAGCTCACAGAGGGATCCTTGCACGGGGCTGGGCTATTTCTGGTCACCCTCACTCTCATGACAGTTCCCTGGTGCACAGAGATTTGGATTTCCATCTCCTGCTGGTGCTGGAGTGCCCTGCCAGGCTTCCTCTGGTGCTGCTCCCACAGCTCCTGTTCGCAGGTGAGCTCCAGCTCCTCCTCTCCATCCCATTGCTCTGTGCCCCCCTGCTTGGGAGATGATGGGAAGGGGACAGGTCTGAAACACCGTGAAGGACAAGGCTGCCCTCAGAGTCCCCACCTTCCCTGGCCAGCACAAAGCGATCATTCCTGCCTTTCTCTTTCACTAATTGTTTTGATAACTTGTTTTTTGAGCACAATACCCTCAGAGCTGTTTTGCCACTTGAGCCCTGGATCCCTGCTCCCTGTCACTTTATTTTTGCCTCTTCTGGCTTGATTATTGAGAGCAATTTGCAGTACATGGCCCTTTACTCATCAGGAACAAACCAGGGATGCAAGAGAGAAAAGTATTCCCATCTCCTTTGTAGGAGGCTGAGCAATGTGCTTCCCAACCTCTTCTTTTCACACCTGTGCTGTCACTGATTCATTCTCAGCTCTGTCATTTGCATACAAATGACCGTGGTTCCCCCAGGCTGCAGCTGAGCTCCCTGCCATGGAACATGTTCTCTGTATCTGTCACTGCTCCTTAACGAAAAGCTGAACATTTCCTCTCTTGCAGTGTCTGATAATGCATCCATTTCCATTTGTGTGTTGCTGGCTGATTTTCTGGTTAGACTATGAAAAATAAAATTTAAACATTCAGAGCAGATCTCTAGCTAGTGATGTTAACATGTTTTGGAAATTTAAATTATGCCTCATAGCACTGGTGCACTTACCAATTCTTGCTGTCGGTGCCTTCCAGCACAGGGGCAGAGCCTTCAGCTTCTCAGTGTCTCATCTTCTCTCCTCAGCCCCTGCCGGAGTTTGCTGCCAGCATTTCAGTGGGGTGCCCCCAGGAAAGGCTCCTGTGTCTGGTGGTTTCCCAGAGGCGGAGGGATTCGAGTTTCAGGTTTCTCCCACCATCTGGAGTTCAGAAATGCTAAGCCAAGGCTGGGTAAGGACCCCACGGGACACCTGTGACAGGAGCAGCTGGGCTGGGCTGCGCTGTCCCTTCCTCTCCTGCTGCAGCAGTGACACCGCATCCCACGGAGCAGCTGGGGAGCAGGAGAGGCGGCCCCAGGGCAGGGCAGGAAGGTTTGGCACCAGCACAGCTGCGTGTGCATGTGCATCTCCTCCCCTGCCAGCTTCCCGTGCTGGAAAAGAGTCCAGACACACATTTGGAACAGCCACAGTAATTTGATGTTGTTTGTTTCCATTTTCAAGTTCTTTGTAATATAAAGAGTCCATAAGCTTCATTGTAGAGGTGGAATTTGGAATGCTGGCTCCTAGATCTGGAGCCTGGCATTGAAAAAGGAGCTGTTCCAGCTGCTGGAAGGAAGAAGGGAGAGCTTAGAAAATGAAATTTGAGATTACAAAGACTACAGCATCTCTAGGATTCACAGCAAAGAATTAGGCTTCAGGTCGGTTTTCAGTGTGATGGAAAGTGCTGCTCCTCCTGTATGAGATCGTGACTGCTGAGAGCTCCCTGTCCCTTGGGTGTTACTGAGCATCATCCCCCAGGGCCCTTCCAGGTGAAAATGGGACTCATTCCCTGGGGCAGGTTGGGATTTTGGGGTGAACTCTGGCCATGTGAAGGGGCTGCACAATGGGGCCTCAGACTTGGCTGAGGCCTTCTGTATTCCTGGAACATAAACAACAACTAACTTCCAGTTTGTAACAATCTCAGTGTGTATCTATGTACATAGCTGGGGAGAACATAAATGATTCTCATGAAGCCTCTTTCACACATGTGGGTACATAAGGCTATTGCTGTGCATTTCTCCAGCTTTGGACTTCCTTTCTGAAGCAAATTTAGGCACCTGGATCCAAGCTGACCAGCAGTTCTGGCAGCATTTGAAGATACTAATTTTTATATTAGGATTTTTGATATTGTTCCCATTTCTTACTGGCAACCAGGGGAAAGCTCTTGGTGTGCAGGATATTAACAAAATTGAATGATGGTTGTGATGTGATTCGCCAAGCAGACAGGTCAAAAGCTTTGTGTGGAAAACAAAATCCAGCTCTGAGTGGGAACGGACTCAGTGCGACGATCCCCACGTCCTCATCTCCACTGCCACTCCGAGCATGTCCTTGGAGCACCTCAGAGCCCGCCATGGGGTCCTGCCCAGCGGCCAGGAGGGTCTGCAGGGACAGGTGAGTGAGTGCCCAGCCTGTCTTCCTCGGGGCACAGGAGAGGGGTGGCCAAGCAGAGCTAAAAACGAACCTCAATGGTGAGGCCACAGAGCGCTGCTTTAACATCCCCTCCTCTGCTTTAACATCCCCTCCTCTGCTTTAACATCCCCTCCTCTGCTTTAACATCCCCTCTGTGCGCCTCGGCTTCTCTTGCTGTGAAAATCGCGGCTCCACGGTCGGTTCGTGGAGTGAGAGAGCGCGGCTGGGGTGACCGGGCTGAGGGGCAGAGAGGGGAGGGACGCACAGAGAGGTGTCAGAAGGACAGA
>PYHW01009591.1:33756-46220 GCA_013186435.1 Turdus rufiventris
CTAATTGTGACATAAAAGTTTATAAAAGTGATTAATAGTGGAGCAAATTGATAATTTAACTTAAACTTCTGTGGACAAGCTCTTTCATCTTATGCATAAAACTGAGGAGACTTTTATAAGGAAACAATAGGAAGATGCAGCCTAAAACTCCTTTCATCATTCCAGTTAACTGCAGTAGTCAGCATGATTCTGGGGTTTTTATCTTTGGGGAATAATAAAATAGAATTTAATGTATATTTTTATTGTTTAACACTATTTTAAAATTTGCTTTCTGGCATCAGTCAAACATGCTGTGTGTTTGTCATTTAAGCTGAGACACTTCTTTATTGTTTTGTTCACCTGTGGCACAGCTGTGCCCCTTGGCTGTGCAGACAGCTTTTCCCAGGTTGTCCTGAGCTTCTGCCAGCTCAAGGGTCATTCTCTCCCTAGTGCTCTGATTTGAAAGTGACTTTAAGACAGTTTGCCAAAGGTTTGTGGTTCTCCACAGGATTAATCTGGAAAGAGAAAGTTTCTCTGCAGTCTGTTCCTAGCAAAGACCTGAACAGAAATTATTTCTTGGTTTCTAATCTGACAAGGAGCTGTAGCAGGAACACGAAGTGCTGGTCCAGCTGAGCCTGGCAAGCGAGTGCTGGCTCTGACCTTCCCTTCCCTTCCCTTCCCTTCCCTTTCACTGAACAAACCTGTTGCAGTCCCTGGCAGTGCCCCAGCCCGGTGGGAGGTGTGCTGGGACAGCTGGCACTGGGGCCATCCCAGAGACCCTTCCAGGTCCCTGCAGAGCCTGGCAGGTGGCCCTGGCACAGGTGGTGGCACCAGCCCGGCCAGGAGGAGTTTCTCTGGCAAGCCTGGCCGTGGGGAATGTCTGTGGGCTGCTGGACAATAGCACAGGGTTTGCACTGAAGCACTGGGTTGAAAATGTGTGAGAGCAGCGTGTGCTGCACGAGAGATCAGCACACTGGGCAGAGTGTAGCTGGCAATCAAAAAAGGGATTTGATATAAGAAAGAATAACATCAATTTCACTGAACAAAGCACAAATCTGAATGCAATCCCAGGTCATTGCAGATGTGCTGTTACTGACTGCTCAAAACTGGGAAATGTGCATTTGAAAGTGAAGCTTGGATTTGGTATAAAGTGTTTATGAACTGCTCTGCTTGTTTTATAATAAAATCTATTTAACCTCACAATGCATGGTGTTACAATACTCAAAGAGGAAAAGCTGCTCAGCTTCCCTTTGGCGTTTTCTCAGACTTTTTGAGGGTGTGTAGCTGTGGTTGCCTGTGCCCTTCTCTGCAGCCTGTCTATCTGCTCTAAAGTCATTGGGTGCTCCAAACAAAATAGAGATTGATTCAGTACAAAATTATTTGGGGGGTTAAAATAAGGAGGAACTGCAATCACTGTGAGCAGGAAAAGCAGGAAGGTTGTGGCCAAGGATGCCCTCCTGGCTGTAAGGGGTTCCAGACATGTCACTGGCAGATTTCCTGAAGGCTGCTCAGCCCCAAAGCTCCCAGATGCTGAAAGAACAGGAAATGGCACAAACTGCTTTAGCACGACCTTTGGGGATGCAGTGACTGCCCCAGGCACAGCCCACCTGAGTGTGCTCAGTCTGGCCTGGCAAGGACCTCATGTGTCTGCTTACAAACGCTTTGGTTGTGTTTTACAGCTTCACCTGCCGCTCAGAAGACCCCTTGTGTCCAGGTCTCCTCTGGGTTTGGAGGTGAGGGTGCAATTTCTGACCCTCTGTGGGAGAAATCCAATTTACCTCGAGTTCCATGCACTGAACACGGGGTGAGTTTCCTGCTGAGTAACTCTCTGTTAACAAGCAGTTGCTCAACCTCATTTCTGAGCTGTATTCCAAACATCCTGTGATTCAGTGGAGAAAGATTTTGTTGGATGTTCTTCCTTGCTAATTGATTTTCTGAGCTTCACACATTTAATGTCCTAACTATGTGAAGGAAGGGTAAAAAACCCACCTTCCAATACTGGCTGTGGGCTAAATTAGAGAAACTGAAGCCATATGATAGTCCATGTAGTAGAAAAGGTTAAAGAATACACAGAGCCTTGCAGAGATGAAAAGCTGTGTTGCTTTTAGCAGCATATGGATAACCAGTGAGGCAAAGTATGGGACATTTCCTTTGCTAACATCATGTTTTGGAAAAGCTTAACCATCCTGCAGAAATTAAAAGAAGAAATCCTTAAAGCTAAGGTGGATTTGGCCAGTGGAAGGGTCAGTTGCAATTTAGTCTGGGCTCTAGAAAAGTGATGGATGAGATTAGAAAGTTTTCTGACACGTTTCTGAACGAAAAAGTTCAAATGTGAACGAGGGAGCAGAAGCAGTGGCTGTCCCAGTTCCAGAGCTGCAGCCTGTGCTGCTGTGTGAGGATCCTGTCAGCAGGGTCTGACCAGCTGAGCTGAACCCTGGCTCCTCCTTGGCTGCAATTTCCAGGGCATCCAGCACCCAGGGAACTGGAACACTCATACCAGCATTCAGGAAGTACATTTCGAAGTTGAGTAAATTCAAACTCATTCCTCCTCAGGAAGAGCAGCGTGGCATTGCAGGTGATTGCAGTGCCAGCCTCTCAGCAGTGAGCTTTTTTTGGTAGGTTAGCTGCCAGTCCTTGTTTCAGTTTTAATCTGACTCTGCAGAAAATGTCCAGGTGCAGAGCCCAGCCCTGAGGGATGCTGGTGATGTTATTCTGACTGGCAGGCTCCAGTAGTTTTCAGCATTCACAATTTGTGACAAAGGAGAAAGAACAATGTCCACTAAATCAATTTGAAGCATGTAATGATGGTCTATAATTAAGTCATGATCTCTTTTTAAACTACAGACCTTATAAGAGCCTGACCTTTCAGAAATCAAGGCCTAAATGAAAAGGGATTTACAGAAGTATTTTTTATGTAACCATTATTTAAATCTTCCACTCCATAATTAAATTTTGTCTCTTTGCAAAGGAGAATGAACTGTTCCTGAAAAAGCTTCTCATATGCTGAGCAGTATAATTAGAGAACTAGTTCTGCAAATGTCACACAAAAATGACCTTTAATGAAGCAATATCAAATGAAAAAGCTATTAAAGCTGTGCAGCTTGGAGAATAGCTAAAAGTTGCATTATTGAAGTGGGTCCTGGGCTGCTGCTGTTCAGATCCCCCGTGTGGGCTCCTCCTTGTGTGTAACAGAGATGGGACGAGAACAAATAGTTGTGTGGTGCACTTGGCACAGGAAATTATGTAAGAGTGAAGGAGGAATTTCACTTTGTGCCACCACTGGCTGCAGAAAGATGCCAGGATCTGTTACCTGCAGGGGCTGTGAAACAGTTTGTCTTGAAGGACAATCCCTGTTGGAATTACCTCTCTTGGTGTTTAATCTCATGGATTTAAAAGCACTGCTCATAAGTCAAAGCACAAGATATAATTTTGAAAACAAATCACAGCATCAAAAATCATATTGTGAAACATAGACAATATAATGACTCTCAAACTTTTTTGTTGTTCATTGCAGTTTGTCCTTTTTCACATTTACTATGTGTCTAAAGAATTACCTCAGACCAGGCTGATTTTTCCTTTAAGTGTGAGTCTATGTATGTGGAAGTATTATGGGGAGGGGGAAAAAAGATAAAATTCACAAATATTTCTGTGTCCTCTGCAATCCTTTTAACATTTCACTCCCAGTGAAATGCTAACGACCTTTCCAAGAGAAATCTGCAACTTCTGATTCATGCTGCAACGTGGGATGGACATTTTTAGATTGCAGTTCTCTTTCATTCTGTAAGAGTTTACTGGGGAAAAAGCACTGCTGGTCTGTCAGAGTCCTCAGACACTTCATGCAGGAAGCTGGCACCAGAAGTTTATTTCACAATGTTTAAGTTTGTGATGATTCATACTGCAGAAGTAGTTAAATTTTTTCCTCCAGATTTCTGCCAAATTGCACTTCTGTGCTGGGGCTCCTCTCATCTCTAACACCACAGCAGAGTTTCGGTTGTGTGCCCTACCCGAGGTAGTGCTGGTGTCCTTTTTGTCCTTACAGAGAGGACAGACTGTCTGTGGACAGTGCCACCACTGTGAGTTTGGGAGCTGATCTGCTGTCCTGCTCTGGCACACATTTTCTGTGTGGCTTTCAGCAAGTCCCTCACTGTGTCTGTGCTTTAATGTCTTTGTGTGTGCAGCTGTCTCAGAGGTCAGAGGGTTGTCCACACAGGGCCTCGTGAGGTTTTAGGACACTGTGGAATTTCCACAAGGAGCCCTTGGAGGTTCCATCCTCTGTGCAGTGCCCGATGCTTTGGAGAGCTCTCAGCCCAGCTGCTGGGCTGCTGTGAGCTGTGTGAGCACTGTGTGACCAATTGGGTGCTTTCCTGCAGGCTAAATTTCCCTCTCCTGTGGAAAAAGAGAGTACTCCTATGTGATCTGCCCTCAAATCAAAAGGAAGGATTTCTGTTCCTGCCCACTGCCAGGTAAGGTGAACACTGCAAGTAACAAATCCACCTTTGCTAATGTGCTTGGGTCAAGGAGTTGTTCACAGACCCAGAGCCCAAATTCCTTCCACACCTTGACCTATTCCATCAGCATCAGGAGACCACCAAAAATGATGTGACATTAAATGGCTCTCGTGCAAAATGTATTTCAATGGTTGCTGAAATGCTTTTCTCCTCAGCTGTACACTTAGCTGGCAGTGTTTTATTTAATCTTATTTACCTCTATTTATTTGATCCAGTAGTGTAAAAGCAAAGCACTTTATGCAGGAAGTAGAATTTGTTTGTTTGTTTTTAAATGAGTAGGTTCTTCTGCCTCTTCAGTCTTGTTTACTTTGAGTCAGTGAATTAGTCAAAAAAGGCTGTGCCTCTGAGTGCCTGAGTCGTCCCATTCAGATCCTTGGATTTGAAGCCGGACAGTTGCTCCCTTCCTTTACCAAATCCAGGCTATAAGCACTGGAGCTGTGCTGGGGAAGTGGCTGCCCACAAACTTCTGAGCCCTTCAGTCCATCCTTGCCCACTGAGCAGAGGCAGCAAACAGCACCAGAGCTGGGGCAGGAGCCCTCAGTGCTGACTGACAGATGTGATTGCTTTGCTCTGTGTTTGGGGAGTTTTGCACCCCACCAAACAAATACTGTGCTGACTTTAGATGTTAGGAGAGACACTGGAACAGATCCCTGACTCATGGAGGTAATTTTCTCCTCTTTCCTCCCCAAGCCTTTGTTTGCCGACTCCTTGAGGGTGGGCTTCTGCTTTGATGTTTTATTGTCTCTCAAATCACTGGTTTTACTTTTAGCACCAGTAATTTTTGGAGTGCTTTGGAGGGAGGGGGGAAGGGAGAAAAAAATAGATGTAGTAATTATTAATGTATTTGGTTGGATTATGAAGTCTCAAAGCTCATTAAAAATGAGAAACCATGGCAACCTCGACAATCCCTCCTACACATATTATATCTACCTAACAATGTGCAAAGTACATTTAGTGAAGAGAAATAAAGCATAAAGAAAGGGGAAGAAAAAGCATTCACTTTTTATATTTCTATTTTTAATTCTCAGCTCCTGCATACCAACACACTTGTGCTGGCAGCTCTTCGAACTCTTCCACGTGAAAAATAAGTAACTGATTATTGGATCTCTTCTCAGTATTGTTCTTTATTCTCCTGAGATTTATTATGGTGCATTTTTAGTAAAGGACAGGTTTTATGGGAGGTTGGTAGCTGAAGAAAGAAAATGTTTCTCTGGTCTTGTCCCCTCCTGAGACATTGGGTGTTTGGGGCAGTCCTGCCTCTCCTTGGCTTTGTGTGTCACAGGTATAAATCAAACATCAGCACTGATCATCTATCCAAAGAAAGGTGAAATTGCAGCTCTCTTAAGATCAGTTAAAGGATTTTAGAGAATGTTGTGTCTCATTATGCCTGTTTTCTGTTTTAAAATACAGAACATTTGCATCTGAAGCTTAGTTAAAGCTGTTACAGCAGTTTGTGTGGACCAAGATAACAGCAGTAGATATTGCAAAAGCCAAGAGGCCATGACCTCCATCAGGCTTTCCTGATAAGATTTTTCCTTTTCTGTGTCTGCATTGATGCAGGATGTTTTGGTAAAAACTTGGAATAATGACCCTGGCATCACACTGGAGCTGCAGTGGCCTTCTCAGGAAGTTCTTCCTGTGGTGCAGCTCTCCTAAAGGGACACTTTCCATAAGGGTCACTCATTCTGAGCTTATCCACCTCTCCTACACAAAGTGCCTGCATTCAGATTTTTCTGTTGAGTAACACATTAGAATGAAATGCTGATGAATGAGGCCTAGGAAGTGAATACTCTAAAAAGAGCAGCTGGCTGAGCTCTCTGAGCTCTCAGCATGGCTGTGAGTGAAGCCTGGGGCAGGGTGGGCACAGCAGCAATGACCCTGTGCTGCAGGAGCAGCTGCAAGGTGCTTGCTCTCCAGAGAGGATGAAACCAGCTAGAAGGTTCTGCTTCCCTGCTTTTCCTGGGTCATCTGCAGTGCCCTGACAGGACAGGGTAGCTCAGAGGTGTAGGAGTTCCCCAGGAGTCAATAAATTCTGCAGAAAGGTGCTGGCAGCCCCTCAAAGGCACTTGAGGGCACTTGCACTGCAGTGCAAATCCCAGCCTACAAACAGGTGGGATTTCCAGCTCCCAGGTGATCTCTGTAGATAGGCATACATCTCTGTGGATTAGTATGGGAGTATTCATTTACATGCACAGCAAGGGCAAAACCTTTATTTCAGCAGTGCTGGCTGGCTGACTCCTGGAATTTCCTGGTAGGAAAGGAAAGAGCTGCCGGTGCCTGGAGAGCTCTCCAAGGAGATGTATCAGCCAGCACTCCGTGTGGGAGTGCTGAGTGTGCTCACAGAACATGCAGTACCAAACTGAAATAGCTCGTTTAGCACCCTGAGACTGCCTGGGGACACTTTCTGTGCAGAGAAAAATAATATTATTTGTTCTGGCAGAAGGCTATTTTTATATTGAGGTGGTGTAACAACCTGGGGCTAAAGGAACCTGTAGGTGAGCATAGCCACAGGGTCTGAGAGGATGTAAAAATGGGCTGGAGAGCTTCTGAGGAACTGTTTTCCCAAATGCTGTGCATAGGCAGTTAAGAATCCCAAGTCCAAGGTTAATTAATTTTATTTATCCAATGTGTTATATGCATGCTGTGCTCATGGCAACAGTGTAGGAAATGTAGGGGTACAGTAAGAGGCAGTTTAGCACCAGGGAGCCGAGCATTAATGACCTGCTCCCCCCATGAAGGCCATTACAGCACCTGGGTTTTAGTGCCATAAAACCCACAAAGGGATAGAAACTGAAGAGACTTTTACCTCTGTGTGAATTCATAAAATCTGATCATTATTGCTTCCTTAATGCTTTCTTTTTAGCAAAAGTCGCAGTGGCTTTTCAAGGAAGGATGAATTCTGCTGGTTTTCCTGCCAGCTTCTTAGGAATGGCATGTTCTGTTCCATTGCTGAGGGATAATACCAAAATTATAAGCGTGAGCTGTAACTGGAACAATGAGGAAAAAGGGATGGCATATTTGGGATAATGACATTAGAGAATAAGGATGTTCCAGTGTGTGTGTAGTCCATTATCACCAGTGTTTGGAGTGGTTTGAGTGGAGACACATGCCTCACCAGAAAAGGATGGAGTTGCTGACGGTTGATGCAGAAGTTGTGCACCTGATAGTTACAGCCTCTGCAGTGTGGTTTTTACTGACTGGACCAACTTTTTGATTGTGTAAGGCACTATAATTCCCGTTATTATTGAACTACATAATCCATCTTGATTTTTACATTTGAAAAATTCTTCAGCTACGTGGTGTGTACAGTGAGAAACAGCCCAGGCTGACTGTACCTCATCTGGGGACGTCTTCCCAGTCCTCAGCTTTCAGCATGTGAGCTTCAGTGCTGTCCAGGAGCTGTTTGCTTCCCTTTTCCAAGAGCTATCACTGCTTTCTTAGCTGCAGCTTAAGTACACTCTGTGTTCTGAACTGAGATTTCAGCTGAAGCAATTATTTCAGCTGGTATTTTGCATGGTGAATGATCGATGTACATTACTGGATTGGTAAGATTTCTTGTCTTATTTTCAATCCCTATTGCTCCTGCATTTTTTCCTGGTTTTATAATCATAGTTCTTACTTCCTATAGCAACACTGAGCTCCTTGGTGGAAGAGTCAATTCATGCTGAGTCCTGGATGGATTCTCTAGCTGTTGAAGCCAGGTAGGCTTCAAAGATTTAATTTACCATCACAATTTAGCCTCAGAATTTCTGAGGGGCCTTGGAGAGCATTTGGCTCAAATACATACACTTAAAATTAGACAGCTTTAATTACTTAGCCTGGCAAGTGGCTTCTGTTCAGCTCTCATTGGGGGTGCAACCAGATCAGGTTGATTCTCTCTGCAGTACATACTGCTGGGTGTCACACGGTGGTTAGCAGGAGAGAAACAGATTAAATAATTATATAATTGTGTGGGGATAATTACAGGAGTTCAGGTTTTATTAGTAACCTGTGTTCAGGGTTTTCCTATGTGCATAATTACAGCAAAACGCTCAAGTTCTTTGCTCTCTGTTGACTGCACTGTGTGATGTCTGGCTAATGAGCTGGCAGCAGCCCCTTCTCACCTTTCAGCACACAGAGTCTATGGAAAGCTGGAGCGTGTTTTAGTCACTTAACTCTTTGAATTCAGTAAAGGTGCTGCAGTACAGCGGTGCAGTGTAGCTGTTGGAACAGGTGGTTAAGGTGTGGTTGTCAAAAGTAGTCAACACATTTCATTTTCGATGTGCAACTCTTACTGCTTTTGGGTTCTAGTTTAAATGGCCAGGTTTTGAGGACAGGGAGTATGAAGGGATTTCTGGTTTGGAGCAGTTGTGAACTACAAGCTGGGGAACAACTTAAATAATGAATAATTCTGAATGGCTTCCTGGTGCTCACACTTTCCCCTGTTCTTGGTGTAAATGTTTTCTAATGTGTACAGTCACCTGCAGAGTGCCCAGCCAGGTCTGTGTGCTCTCCCATCCTCCCATCCCCATCCTGCTTTCTCCTCTCCTTCCAGGAGCATTCCGAGGCTCTGAAATCGCCCCTTCAGGCCCTGAGGCAAACTGTTCAAAGCGTGCCTTTTTATTTCCTCTAGATCATGGAACTTCTCTGACACAGAATTATTATTGTGGCACATAATTATGATTGGATGTCTTCATCATATAATTGCATGATATATAATGAGCAGCAAAAGCTTATTTCCTCTGCTCTTTGAATACTGAACTTCTGAGATTAATTAAGCTGATACTGAAAATGCTTTTAATTATATATGCTGCATAAACAGCACTATTAAGATCAGATGAGAATATTATTGCCTGAACAGTTTCAATTTTTTTTCAAATACCCACTGTGTGTTTTATATTACTGTTTAAAGAAATGTGGGGATTTTTGAGGGGATAAAAACCTCCCCAGATAGTGGGTGCGATACTGAACGAATACCTGAATATTTGCTGAAGCAAATCAGCTACTTTGCTCTAACTGCAGTGTATAAAAGCAAGAGACTGCAAAATTAACAGTGTTTTGTTTAAGTCCATAAATTCTTCCACATGTCTAATCCCGGTTTTGCCAGCTGCTATCTGGTGGGCAGTTTAACCATGGGGCCACTCTGTGAAAATTACTGCACCCTTACTTTTGCACTCCAGTGGAAGTGTGCAAAGTCTTCTGGCAGGCAGCTACCATAGGAAGGAAGGTGTGAAGTGAGTACCTCTCTCTTAGGAGTTTCCTCTGAGTGCTAGCAGCCAGGAAGGAATTCCATGTTGCATCTAACCCATCGCCTTGGGTGGGCACAGGGGTCTGGGACATTTGGCTGTCCTGGAGCTGGTGGCCTGGCCAGCTGCGCCGTGCCAGGGGTGTGTTTGTGAGGGGAGGCACCTGGGAGGGTCCAGCCTGTGTGCAGGGCAGCACAAGGCTTGTGCAGCCCCTCTCAACTCACTCTTGACCTCCAAATGCAGGAGTAGCAAAGGCTGGGAGCAGCTTCTCCTGGTCAGCCCCTGGAGGCTGATGCAGACCTCTGTGCTGTGGTGGGACCATGTGGGGATATCTGCCTCTCTTCAGGAGGAAGCTAAAAATGAAAATAATGGAATTTATTCTGGAGCTTGTTGCTACACCTTGATTTATTGGCCTTTTGTATCCTCTAAGTGATAGAAGAGGAATCCTATCAGCTGGGATTGGTCTCAGCAGCAATCTGTGCTCCTTTGACTGTCACTTCTGAAGTATCTGTCTAGTTACATCTCTGATGCCCTTTGCAGGGAATATTTTTAGCATGCCAGCAGAACACGGGCAGAATAAACTTGGACTTTTTGGCATACCATTTGTTCTCTTGTGTTTCAGAGCACTTGAAAGGTTGACTAGGAATTACAGTTCTGTAGAGTATGCTGCTTTGTGCTACTGTCTTTACCCATCTGTAGAGCTCCCAGTCTCTTCCACAATGGGCATTTTGGTGTCTGTCAAGTGCTAGAAAAATGGACTCATTTATGTTTTCCTGTCCCTCTCACTAGTCATTTGCAACCATTTGAAATGGATGTGTATTTGCAGCAAAGAAAACTCAAATTCACTAATTGATGCACAAATACACTCATTTACATGCAATTTGGTGGGTTTTTTTTCCAGAAATGCATCTATTTGCATAAATAAAACCTCTTTCCTAAATATTAGTGTGAACAAAAGCCGTTTTCATGGATGCCAAAAAATGGCTGAATAGAAAAGCCAATTCCAAATTTGCATAATAGTTACTAATTGTTTTCCTTGCTATTACCCTGTCTGTGCTTAATAGGCAATATTGGCTTCTGTTTCCTTTCTGAGTGCAGTTTGATGCAGGAATATTGAGCTCCTGTAGGAGATGTTAGCAGTTTGATTACGTAGGGGGCAGTTCCAGCCTGTTCCACCCAGGAGCAGAGCAGTGGCACAGGCACAGCCCAGCCTGTGGCCCCTGGACAGGAACTCCCCTCACCAGGGGACAACAAGATTATTTATTCTCACAAAACATTGTGAGGTGTGGGGCAAATCTCAGTTTTATTCTGGGGCAAGGAAGATGTGTCTTTGTTGCAGCCAACATCTTTGAGTGAATGTTTCGTTCTTTCCAGATACTATTGCTAAAGCCTAGAGAGAGATGAGGGGAAACACACACAGTTTAAATTGGCAGTAAATAAATAAAGAAGTCTCTGCTTTGCTCCAGTGTATTTCATCAATTTCCTTCATTTACAGAAACAGAGAAAGATCTCACATGTTTTTACTGTTGTTGGTATTTATTGCAGCATTCCTGTGTTAGAATGTGGAAGTCAATGTGGCTCAAGACCATTCAGTCAGACTGAGCTATCAGCTATCTGCAGGAAACACAACCTGGTTTGCTGGGCAGGGATTTGTTCAATAGAGAACTATTGATTCTGCTTATGAAGAAAGGGAAGAAGAGTAAACCAGATATGTTTTATGCGAGAGCAGAAAGGATGATTGCTTTATTTCACGGATGTTTTGCTGCACCTTAATGATTTCTCTGTTAAAAACGAATTGCTTCATTTCAGTGGAGCTGGGGATTCCTGTGTGCCTGCCTGGAGCAGCAGGGAGCAGGGCAGGTGGAACAAGCTGTGCTCCACCTGCACATGGCCCCATGGCAGAGGGGCTGCCTGCACTGGGAAACACTTGGGAATATTTAAGCATGCACAGGGAAAGGGGTCAGAGAAGCTGCAGATTAAGGAGATGGAGAAGTTTTGTAAAACACAGGAGAGAGAAGAATCAAATGGCCTATGTGGAGGATTTATTGGGAAGTGTGACTGAGATCCCTTTTTAACTCAGATTTGTCTGTCAGCATGGGATAAAGCCTGGTTTGTGCTGCAGCAGTTATTAATAGAAGAATTGCATTTCTTTAGAAAAAGGAGAAGCAAGAATGGAATTTTGGCTAAGTTTGTCTTCTAAAGCAAATTGCAAAGATTTGCAATTAATCTTGAGACAAATACATTGTATTTTTATTTTGAAGACCAAATTATGGAGGGGATCTGCTAAGTTTGTATAATATTTATTCAAGTACATATACAGAGAGGAAAAAACAGTGTATTTGCATCTATATACACTCCTGTCACTTAATATTCTGAAATTCAATATTTAAGGATGAAACACCACATTCAAGGGACCCTCATCCTCTTAGGTCCAGTGCAGCTTTGGCAGGCTGGCATTCCTTGTCGCTGTTTATTTTCAGAGTGCCAGTGTGGGTTGCAGTGACCTGCTGTGAGTGTGCCTCAGTAAAGGTTTGTGCATCCCTGTGAGCCCAGCTTGGCTCTGTGGGGTTAAAGGTTTGTGCATCCCTGTGAGCCCAGCTTGGCTGCTGTGGGTTCAGGGTTTGTGCATCCCTGTGAGCCCAGCTTGGCTGCTGTGGGGTTAAAGGTTTGTCCATCCCTGTGAGCCCAGCTTGGCTGCTGTGGGTTCAGGGTTTGTCCATCCCTGTGAGCCCAGCTTGGCTCTGTGGGGTTA
>PYHW01009591.1:99826-112192 GCA_013186435.1 Turdus rufiventris
GGGAGCCCTGCAGCAGGGCCTGCCATGGCAGTCTGGCCCATTCATTCTCTTCAGCCTCCTCCTGCTGGGAAGCTTTTGAGCCAAGGCAGATGCTCCAGTCACATCCTTTAGGAGCCTTTAGTCTGTGTTTCCTGGAGCCATACTTGCATCCTTTCAAAAAGAACAAGTTCTTTGGATGCCTTTTAAATGTAAAGTCTTTAATGTTACCAAAAATGTTTTCATGCCTGAGGGTTTTTTATTTGAATTTTAGAGGCCAATTCTTTCAGTGGGAGCCTAAATAAATATTTTTAAGCTGTAGTTCCATTACCAATTAATGCTCTTGCCTTTTATAATTTATTCTTTATCTGTTCTTTAAATTGCTTTTTAGAACCTATTAGATTATTTTATATTATATGCATTGTCACTGTCTTCTGCCTTGATTAATGTTTGTGTCCTGTCTTCATACAGAAGAATCTGTTAGTGAGATGGATCTCTGTGCATGTTTTGACTAAAGAAAACTAATTTGAACTAAAATTCTTTTCAGTGGGCCTTTCCTTGCAAGCCTGGAATAGCTGTGTATTGTACCTGTGTGTGTGGCAGCTGCAGGTGCCCCTGGCCCTGAGGGTGTTGTGTCCTTGGGTTCCCCCTCCCCTGACCCTGATCTCGTGCAGGTGACCCCAGTGGCCTCAGTGCCTTCCAGGAGCAGCCAGGGCTGGGTCAGGCCCTTCTCTGCCCTTCATTCCCAAAGTTTTCTTTGTTTCTCTTCCCTGAAAAGCTCCACCAGGGACCTCGGCCTCCAGCCTCACTCCTGTGCTCTTGGGGTCACACCTGGTGCTGAGCTCTCTTCAAGCTCCTGCTTTGCAGTTCCTTTGAAAACTCTGAATATAGACTTCTTAAAAAATAATTATTTCTAGTATTAAATCACTTATTTCTAATTAATGATGCAACTATTATAGAGATGAGTATTCAAGTCATAAGCTCTAGCTTACATGCAAAACTCAGCTTTGCACCCCTGCTCTACATTTTCTTTTTGTTTTTGAGGAAAAAGCCCAGTCACTAGTAAGTCTCTTATTTTCCCCCTCCACTTTGCAGGCAATATTTGAGGTGATCTCTTCTGAGCACTCCTATTTGCTGAGCCTGGAGATTCTGATCCGGATGTTTAAAAATTCCAGGGAGCTGAGCCTCACAATGACCAAAACAGAGAGCCACCACCTCTTCTCCAACATCACGGATGTTTATGAGGCAAGCAAAAAGTAAGTGTGGCATTTCTGTGTGTAACAGAGCTGAACATCCTTAAACACAGCAGCAGGTTTCCTTGGGAAGCTCAGTTAACATTCTAGTGGTGAGCATTTCTTCCAGAACTGCTGCTGCTTTGAACATGGGAGGAACAAATAGCACAGATGTGCACAGGAGTGTGAGCAGGGCTGGCCTGGGAGTGCTGTCTGTGAAAATGGGGAGGGAAGGAAAGCAGAGAGTGAATTGCAGTGGAAATCAGCATCCTTCCAATCCAAATCCTTCCAATCCAGACAGTTCTGAGTGAAATGCTGACCAGGCATTCAGACCTGGTGCATCAGGTGAAGCTGAGCCTTGCTGAGCTGTGTGATTGGAGCTGCAGTTCCACACTTGCCCTGGAGAGCTGTGCCAGGGGATGCAGAGGGGGCTGTGGGACTGTCCCCGCTGTGTGACACCAGGGCTGTCCCCTCTGTGTGACACCAGGGCTGGGCCATGGGGATGAGCATCTGCTGCTGCTCCTGGCGCAGCCCTGCAGTCTGGAGCAGGGAACAAGGGGAGCAGCCGCTGCAGACGGTGCCTGAAGAGGAGGAAATGGCAGATCTTACATGATACAAATGCAGAAGAGTCTTGTTCATGGCTGGTAATTACTGCCAGTGTTATTTAATCCAGGACATGAATATGGATGTGCTCTCAGAGCACTTCACACTCTCTTTCAGAAAGTTGCTGAATGCTGCTTTTCTTCCTTGCAGTTTGTTCTGAGTTCACAGCAGCAGGTGGATTCTGTGTGCCACTTACTAAAGCATTGCAGTGTCTGTGTTATTTTTCTTACCCTGATTTCCAGTCCCAGGTGAGCACAGGGCTGGAGGATGCTCGTGCTCTGCTGAAGGTGCTGAGGGGTCCCAGCTGGAGCTCTGCACAGCTTCACATGGATCTCTTTACCTGTGGAGCAGAAATATTGACCTCCTTTCAGAAGGAGGCTGCAGGTTGAACAAGGATGCTGAATGGTTTTTTATTTTGTTCCACCTTCTTTTGTCCCCTTTGTAGAAATTGCAGAGTTGTGAATTCTTTGGGTTTAAACCCTCATTTTCCTTGGTGGATCTTGTGGAGTTCCGTGTTCCCAGTCACAGTGAAGTCATTTCTTGACTTTTTCTCTGAGACACCACAAAGTCTGTGGAATTTGGCATCTGTTGTGCAGCAGTTTGATTTTTGTCTTCTGAAGCTCATGCAGCAACAAGATGTTGTTTTTTGGAGGCTGATGTGCTGTGTCAAACGCAAACCCAATTTAGGAGCTGTACAGCAGGAGAACATTTGGGTTTGGTTGGACCCTTCCTTTCTCCCTCCCATTCCCCTCTCCTTGTCCCTCCAGTTGTGATCTTGCCAGAGGTTGGGGTTGTGTGGCCCCAGAGCCACCCAGTGTGACAGCGCTGGTGTCAGGGAGTGCTCAGCAAAGGCTTCATGTTCAGGAAAAAGTTCCTGTTCCAGGTGCTCTTACACAAAGTGAGGGGTGTAAAAATGAATGACAGGGGCTGGGGAGAGCACTGCTCTTGGGGGAACTCTTACATCCTTTTGATTAATGGTCTTCAAAGGGAGTGGGAGGGAGAGGGGGAAAAAAGAATGGAAAAATACCACATCAACCTAGAATTGCAATCTTCTTGTCTGTGTTTAAGAGTTTGATTTTTATGACTTGGGGTAAAATCATAAGTCATAACTCCTTTATAAACTTAAATGAAAGCATAATTTATTTCTCAAGTTTTGCAATACTGTTAAACTAAAACAAAACTTTGTGCTGGCTTTGAGCAATGTCATTTGTGTAAAGAATGGAAGTGATTTTAAACCAGATACCAGCTTGGTAAATCCAAACTGTTGCTTTCCATTTTTAAGGTGTTTCAAAGTAGTAAAACCCACCCTTTTGGTATAAAATGGAGCATCTGTCCCATTCTGCAGCATTTTAAGCAGCCTTTGCTTAGTACAGAACCTGAGTATGAATATGAGTGTAGTTACCAGTGGGTTTGGTTGCTTGGACAAAAGTTTGGTGAACTGATAAAAATACTTTATAAAAACCTTTAGTCAAAACAGCTCCAAGCCTCTGTCTAGGAACTTTGGCTTGGAACATGTTGAATGGAAACTCTTCAGCAGCAGCAGGACAGGCTGCAGTGCCTGACAGGGCCATTCCTGGCGAACAAAGCTGCCTTTGTTGGCAGCAGAATGCAGGGAGCAGAGACTGTCTCTGCTTTTGGGAGCTCCCTGGCACGCCTGACAAAGGGCACTGGAGATGGATGCTCTGTGCAGCACGTGCTGCTGTTTGTGGAAGCCTGGGAGGTGGCTGCAGAGAGCTGCACTCACTGGCCCTCAGTGATGTGCTGGAAGCCAAAGTCTCACTGGTCCAGCCCCATCAGGAGCTGTGGGACTGGGCTGGTGTGTGGGGATGGATGGCAGGGAACAGCTCAGGCAGGAATGAGTCAGGAACCAGTCAGGAATGCAGCCTGGAATCGGGGTCAGGGTCACACAGGGAGGTGAGGGCACAGCTCCCCAGGAGCCTCTGGGAAACAGGAGTCAGGGAATTGAGGGAAGTGTCTGCAGGGTCACATCTCCAGGAAAGCTTCAGCTTTGTGCCTTCTCTGCCAGCAAAGGGCAAATGCTTTTGTGGTACCAGAGCAGCATTAGCAAAAAAAGATCCCAACAAACCTATTTGAGCAGATTGTCTGGTTTAAACCTCTGTGTGAATCACAGAACCACAGCACATGAGCACTGCAGCTGTGGTGGGTTCATGACTTACCAACACGTTCCCATTTGTCCCAGTGGCTCTGGGTGCATTTATTGGCTGCATGGACATTTGTTGTGCTGCAGGTCCCACTCAGACCAGGTGCTGTGGGGCCCTTCTGCTGTCTGGGCACTCTCAGGAACAGGATATCTTGGCAGGGCTACTGTGGCCTTCCCATTGCCCTGGGACTGTGCCAGAGCCCTGGAAATAGCTGGGGAGGAGTGGCTGGGACAGCCCTGGGGCATGGGCTGGCTCGGAGCTGGGGACAGAGGGAACAAACTGCTGCAGGCTCAGTCAGGCTCAGCTTCTCCTTGCTGGGCTCTCCAGCTGCTCCCTGGATTGCGCCCAGTAAAAGGTGTTTGATGGGCTGTGAGTCTGCAGGGTTAGCTGTTATTTGTGTGTGGAGCTATGTGTGGGAACTCACCAAACAAACTGATTTCAGTTCTGCACTTCAATCACCTTCTCTCCAGCCTTTNTTTTTTTTTTTTTTTTTTACTATTTTAAATCCCCTCCCCGTCCCTAAATAACAATAATGATGCAGATGTTCAGGTTCTCTCCCTGATGAGAAGGTTCAGATTTGGAGAGGTTGATCAGAAATCTCTGTTCCTCCTGGCTGAAACTATCTCAGGTGGCAGTTGTCACTGCAGAGTGGCAGCTGTCACTGTCTCCAGGGGAAGGGGCTGAATTCTGCTCCACTGCAGTGGTTCCTGCCCCCGGGTGCTGTCAGCAGCACCCTGCAGCCAAACCTGCATTTCTGAATTCAGGAGTGCTGCACGGTGCATGGTTCTTTTAAACAAGAGCAAGACGAGGGGAATCAAACTGTGTCCTATGATGCTGTTTGACTTTCTCTCAGTTGAATCTAACTTTAACCAGAAAAGTCCTGGATTTAGCAGAGATGTTTGAAGTAAATCCTTCTGAGATTCAGAAAAAAACACATCACAGCAAATTCCTTGTTGGTTAAATTGAATGGAATCATTCCATCCCTCAGTCCTGAGCTTTATGGCAGAATCTGTCCTAAAATTGTAAGTGCAAGGGTTTATGGTGTGTCTGATTCACTGATTGTCTCTAATAATTAGCAAATTAGATGTGGAAAAATACAACTTTTGATTCAAACTTTGATGCAGGATTCCTTGTGGGACATACTGGGACTTTGATACACTGCTCCTCTTTGTCCCTCTTTTCCCTTTTTTTGTCTTCTGCTCTCCCAGATCTTTACTGTTCTCCCAGGGGCTGTCTCTGATGATGTCTCTGATGAAGCCCAGATAAATTCTGAAGGTGGAAGTCGTGGCCCAGCAGGGTCCAACACCTTGTCAGTGTGCCATAGCACAGCAGGAAATGCTGGATTTCCTCATTTCCTCTGCAGAGTGAATTGGCAGCAGAGGGAGGCTCTCCCAGCCATAAACATGTCTGAGCAGAGAGAAACAAATCCCAGGGTGGGATCCCAGGGGCTCTGCTGTGGCTCCCCAGACCCTGCAGACTCCAGGCTTACAGGCTCTTTTTTATGTCATTTTATTATTTCTGTGCCTCTTGGGGCTGGTCCTGACACTAAACCCCAAACCCACAGCACAGGACAGGTCTGTGACAGCTCACAGTGTGCCTTGGAAGAGGCTGGTGGGGACAGAAGGTGCTGGAGGACTCTGCCCTCAGCAGGGCAAATAACAAATAAATTCTGCTCAGCACTTGCAGGCTGTTCAGCAGCCAGTCCATCTGCAGTTACTGTGGCAGAACTTCACAAAAACAATCCACAACCAGACCAAAATCCACTTGATTGTGGTGGCTCTGGCTGACCCAGGAGAGCCTGCAGCCCCTCAGTGCAGCAGCTGCTCCTTGGTTTAGTTCAGCCCTGTTGCTGCTCTTCATCCTGCTCTGCTCCTCTGTGTGTGTTCCTAAAGCAAAGTGTGCAGAACATCGCTTGGAAAATGGTGGCAGATTTGAAGAACCACTGTTAATGATGAAAAAATGAAACAGAGGGCTGAAATGAAATAAAGCAGATTTCAAAATATTAGAGCTTAATGTGAGCTCATGTGTTCCAAGTATTTCCTTAATGTTTTCTGTGCCATGTGAGAACTTTAATGAGCCTGTTGGTTCCAGGGAGCTGAGGATCCTTGCAGTGGATGCTGATGCACAAAGGCTGCAGCCAGGACAGTTTTTCATGTGTGAGGGGTGACTGCAGAGCTGATCTGTGAGCTGTTCCAGCCAGAGGGGGATTTCCAGGGAGCATCATGGAAATCAAGGCTTGTGCTTTGGGAACTTGGGAGGGCAAAAAGCAGTGGGAGGCTTCCAGTGGCCAGAGAGACTCCCGTGGGACAGAGCACAGAGATCAGGACAGGCATGGCTGGGGGAGAGCAGCTCAGGATTTGGGTTCTGTGCCCAGTTTCAGTGTTTCCAGTCTGTGATGGTTCCAGTGGAGGATTGCAGGATGTGGAGCACTGCCCTGCTCCACCAGCACATGGCTTTGTCCTTGTGTTCCACGGAGCACTTCTGGGGTTGTGCTGCCTTTAATTGCAAGAGGAAATGTGTTCATGTTTGAAGTCGTTTCATTTCTTTTCCAGCCCCATTTCTGGAAATTCTGGTCGGACCAGGTCGGTGCTGCTGCTTGGCTGTGGCAGTGGGAGGGTGGAAGTGGCTGTGCCAGGCTGCTGCTGAGCTGCCAGGGGACAGGAGCACCCTGGGCCAGAGTCTGCCCCAGGAGGGCTGGGCTCAGCCTGGCACAGACCAGTCCTGCTGCCATCAGCTCCATGGGCTTGTGCTGGGAGGGAAAGATGCCATTGGCATGTGAAAGAGAGCAGTGGATTTGAACCCGCAGGTTCTTCGAGGAGCTGGAGGCAAGGCACCAGAACAACATTTTCATCGATGACATCAGTGACATCGTGGTGAGGCACACGGGCTCCACCTTCGACCCCTACGTCAAATACTGCAGCAACGAGGTGTACCAGCAGCGCACCCTGCAGAGGCTGCTGTGAGTGGGGAGGCACAGCTGGGCAATCTAATGGCACTGCTGGGGCTGTGTGAGTGTGCCAGGCTGGGCTGGGCAATCTAATGTCCCTGCAGAGGCTGCTGTGAATGTGCCAGGCTGGGCTGGGCTAGGGCAAGCTCTCATGGCACTGCTGGGGCTGCTGCATCTGAGGGAGTAAAGCTGGAGGCTGAGGTGCTCTGACTCCTGCAAATCACACTTCCCTTTTTAATAAAATAATGGTTCATTTAAAATTTAGCGACTTGCACAAGTGTTTGGTAGAACACACCACTGAATTGTTTCACCTCTTTGTCCCCAGAGCCACCAATCCAGCGTTCAAGGAGGTGCTGTCCCGGATCGAGGCCCACGAGGATTGCAGGAATCTGCCCATGATCTCCTTCCTCATCCTCCCCATGCAGAGAGTCACTCGTCTGCCCTTGCTGATGGATGTGAGAGCGCCTTCCCTCCTTCCCTGCTGCTGGTTCTTGCAGTGTTTTCATCCTCCACATTCAGTTCTGCTTCTCTCCAGTCTCTTCTCCCTCCCACCAGCCCTGGGCTGGATTATGGATTCCTGCTGCCTTTGTTTGCTGACTGGGACTGGGTCCTCCTGCTCCCCCATTCACTAGTGAAATACTTGGATGTCCTAATAGGAAAATTGTACAGTAAAGGGTGAAAATGGTTCTGAAACTCAGGAGGAACCAGCACAGGAGTTGTGTGCAGTGCAGGGATTGAAATGAGCCCTGTGGGTTGGGTGAGGCCCTTTGGCAGGGAATGCTCTTGGGAAGCTGAGGCTGGACTCCCTTCCAAGGGAGCTGTGTGAGGGTGGCACTGAGCTGTCCCTCCCTGGGCAGGGATGGAGGTGCCAGGCAGAATTCACTCCAGGAGCTAGGGTGCTCCAGGTGCCAGGACTCAGTGAGGAGCTGGGCCACCAGCAGCAGTGCACAGTGACAGGCTCAGGTTCCAGCTCTGCTAGGGGCCAGAAACAGAACTGACCACTTTGCTCTGTGTATGTTTAAATTGAGCACTGCTGAATTTGATCAGACATTGAATTCTCTCTTCTCTGCTCTACATTTCTAGGTAAATAATGGAATAAATAAATGGAGATAATTCCTGCAGTGTGTCACTGGGGGTGCCTTCCCCTTCTTGGATTTTTCTTTCCTGTAACTCCTTCCCCTCTTTGGCTGAAATAATCTAAACAGTCAAATCAAACATTTTATTTCTTACTCTTTTGGTTTTGTTTTTTGTTCGGAGATGGTTGTATAAACCTTGTCTTGAGAGGTGCAAAGCATCACCTTGTTCCCAAACCTGTCCAGGGAGGCATTCCTCAGTGTGGCCATTCCTTCCACAGTGTCACCAAGTGTCCGGTGTTCCCTCTTTATCTCAGTCCACAGCCATGATGCAGCTCCTGGATTTCAGTTCAGATGTGAACTCTCTGGGGGTTGCAGTCTGTGCTGCTTGGTCCTCTGAAGTAACTGTTGTTTTCTTTCAGACTATTTGCCAGAAAACCCCCAAGGATTCAGCAAAATACGAGAACTGCAAGCAGGCTCTGAAGGAAGTCAGCAAGGTGTGTTCTCAAGTCCTTCTTGTACTTCCAGGGAAAAACGGATGTTTTGCATGTATGAAAAATGCAGGCAGGAGTAGCACTGAAGTGCAAAGCTCTGCATTGCTGTATTTAAGGAAGGGCACTGGGGACTGGGTTTGTGCAGAATTACTGGTTCCTGCTTGGGAGAAGATCCCAAACTGGATGATACCGTGGTGGTTCTGGGTCTGTGTGTGTGAAATGAATCCAGCTGGGAGGAGGGGCTGTGTTTGGAGCTGACCATCAGCCTGGATGAGAGCAGTGGCCCTGCCCAGGCACAGCTTGGGCTGGAGCTTTGTTGCCCTGGAGGATCTCAGATCCCTGTGGGATCTCTGGGGTCAGGGGCATCTGGGAGCCCTGCTCACTGTGACCCTGCAAACACCACGATGGGGTGGCTGTCCCCTGCTGGGGCTTGTGCCCAGAAGTGCCTTCCCAAGGAGCTCAGCTGGTGCCGGAGGCTCGAGGCCATGGCCCTGCTCAGCCCTCTCTGCTTTGCAGCTCGTGCGTCTGTGCAACGAGGGCGCCCGCAAGATGGAGAGGACGGAGATGATGTACACCATCAACTCCCAGCTGGAGTTCAAAATCAAGGTAGGATGGGGACTGCATTCCTGAGCAGTGAGCTGGGAACTTCCCCAGCATGGTCATCCCACAGTGGTTCTTGCCAAGAGGTGATCTGTTGTGGCACGACAGAAATTAAGACTTCTGGTCGAGTATCTTCATTTTAATAGAAGGTGATGCTAGAGCAGAAGGGATTTTGAATAAATACTGAGTGACGAGTATTTGCTGTAATGATAAAGCTGCTGTGAAGGTTTTTGGCATTAGGAGAGAGGCCAAAGGCTGCTGCTCAGTGCTGAGATTCACTTCTGTACCTGCTGGGAAAGGTGTGCCTGGGAAAACACTTCCAGGGCAGGGAGGGATCCAGGGGGGTTTGTCCTTCCCCTTAGGGGTGGGATATCACAGGTTTCTATTAAAAACTTCCTGTACAATCAGTTTTTGTAGGAAACAACAGCAGACCCAGCCATAGGTAGGGGAGGTTTATTGGACTTTCTTCAAGTGCATTTACAGTTTCTATTCAATGTTTGCTACAATCCCGTTTCTATATTTGATGTCTGATACCATTACACAATGAGGATTCTTTTGGGGGAAGATTGTTTCATTATCAGGCATATAGTGAGTGGAGTTTGGTTCATGGTTTTAAAAGCACAGCTCTTGAAAGGCTCTGGGTCAGGCTTGGGGCCAATGCTGCCTCCAAAAAGACATTTTCAACTTGCCTAAAGTATTTTTATTCTCAAGCTTAGTCTAAAAAATTGACAGTAATAATATTTGCTTATAGCAACAGCAGCAACAAATGCAACACTTCTGGGCAAGTGCCACCAGAGCATTTCCTGATGGGTGGGAACAGACTCGGGTCTTCAGTGAGTCCAGCCCAGTGTCAGGGCTGAGCTGCTCTGTGCTTCCACTCAGAGCCCTGGAATCCCTCGGGATCTGGAGTCCCTCAGCTTCCCCAGGGACAGGAGCTGCTGTGCTGCCCCTGCTGTGCTGCCCCTGCTGTGCTGCCCCTGCTGTGCTGTCCCTCCCTCCCTGTCCCTCCCTCCCTGTCCCTGTCTCTGTCCATCCTTCCCTATCCCTGTCCCTCTCTGTCTCTGTGTGTCCCTCTGTCCCTGCCTCTGGAAGAGAGTCGATTGGGAAAATGGGATGAACTCATTTGGAGTACAGATTAGGGGAATTTTTTGTTCATCCTCAAATAGAACTTTTAAAAGTATTTTTTGCTTGTAAACCCATCATCATGGGACTGTAATTCTGTTTTATAGCCATTATAAATTAGTTGAAGTATTTATGTTCTTGCCCAGCCTCAGAGAGTTTTGGAGATTTGTTTATTATTTTGTTAGATGTAACTGTGGAGAACTTCATGGGAGCCCAAGGGAAGTGACTCAAATCTCATGTTGCTTGTGTACATGGCTCCACTGTAGAATTAAGTTTTAATTAAGTTTCAGCAGTTTTTGTTCTTAAATTTGGCATCTTTTACACGAGAGAAGTTGTGGGGTTTGTTTTAGGGAGTTGGTGTTTGTTCCTGAGCAGTGAGGTGTCAGTCCCAGCGCTGGGTTTGGCTCAGCAGGTACAGGCAGGCTGCAGTGGCTCAGCCAAGGGATTAATGAGTACAAAAAGCAGCTCATGCAGAATGGGGAATGCAGCTGCCAAACTGCATGGAGGGAGGCTGTTTAAAAACATGGGGAAGGTGCTGAAATGGGGGAAACAGGCAGTTTGCTCATTGGTGTGGACCTTGTTGTGCCTGGGGCAGCCTCAGAGGGATCTGTGTGAGCAGGACAGTCCCTGTGTCCCTCCTGTGTCCCTCCTGTGGCTGCTGCAGCTGGGAGTAATGGCCATTAATGAAAGCAATTCCTCACATCAGGCAGCTCAGCTCCTCTGGGCTTTGCTGCAGGATTGGCCCTCACCCAGGGAGAACAGGAGCTCCTGCTCCATGCACAGGAGCTGGAAAAAGAGAGGAGCTGTGGGATCCCTAATCTGCCATTTTCAGTAAATCCTCACAGGTAACTGAGACTCTTGATGAGCCCCAGTGAGAGCAGCAAGGCCATGGGAACCTTCCCCTTGTGCTTCTGAGGGAGAGCACAGCAGAGGTGTGGAAGGAAAGGAAAGAAGGAGGTTAGTTAGCTAGCTAATTAGCTAGTTAGTTAGTTAGTTAGTTAGTTAGCTAGTTAGTTAGCTGTACCCACACAGGTTTGTCCAGCCCTGCCCACCTTTCCCAGTGGCACCAGCACAGGGGATGTCACCTCTGCTGGGGTGAGGCACCGGGACACTCTGGAGAGGAGCTGCTCTCACCTGCAGCCTCACTCCTGAAGCCAGGCTTTGCTCTGTGCCCTCAGGAGCTCTCAGGGTGTGCATCCCCAGGGGGATCAGTCAGGGCTGTTCATTTCTGTTTTCCATGAGCAGAGATGACAGTGCTAAGTGATTCCCAGGTATTTGCAGCTGCTACCTGAGTGTTGTGGCAGTGATGGAGCGCCTTGAACTTTGGTAACCTCTTGTGTTTGTAATCTCTGAGCTTTGAGTTTATTCAAGCATTTTTCCCAAATGGATCACACTCTGTTACCTGTTTTTAAAAATTCTCTGGTTTGGGAGGATTACAATGGGCTTTGCTTGCCTTGCAGCCGTTTCCATTGGTTTCCTCTTCACGGTGGTTGGTGAAGAGGGGAGAATTAACAGCATTTGTAGAAGACACTGGACTTTTTTCCAAAAGAACCTCTAAGCAACAGCTGTACTTCTTCCTCTTCAATGACGTCCTCATCATCACCAAGAAGAAGAGGTAAGAGCTTCACCAGTATAAAACTGCTTTTGTGCTCAGTCCTTGAACCACAGTGACTTTTAACATGATCCCGCCTGTGGAATGAGTTCAGGAGTTACTCAAGCCTCTACCAGGGGTTACAAATAACAAGAAACTGCTTGTTAAACAGGATTTACTTTTGGCAAACACAGTTGGGATTCCAGATTGTCAGATGAATTTAAAAGATGATTCTAAATGCCCTAGCAAAGACAGAAGTTTGGGAAGGGTGAAGTGTTGGGAATGTCCTTTCCCCTCCAGGCTTGCCACGGTTCCAGGGGCACGGAACTCCCTGTGCCCAGTGGCAGAGCTGGGGCTGGGGGGAGCCCTGCTCCCACCCACAGGGTTGCCATGGCACTGCACACAAATGTTTGTTGCTAGCTGGGGTTCAATGTTTGTGTTTTGCCTCGAGCAGATGAATCTCAGAAGATTCTTAACATTGCACTAAGACATCTCTGCTCACTCCATGCTAAAAATGGCCATTTGTGAGGCTGCACTTGGGGCTTTACCCAGGGATCACCTCCAGC
>PYHW01009591.1:112450-128998 GCA_013186435.1 Turdus rufiventris
AGTTTGATCCAACGGGCTTGTGGGATGGAAGTAAGGAGTAGAAAGGATTTGTAGAGGTTTATCTGTTAATTAGTAAGAAATGCTGTTATGATTAGCTGTGCACATGTACAGACTAGTTGATTCATTAAGCCCAGAGCTTACCTGGTGTTGTGCTGCTTGCTCCCTGTGCCCTGCAGCGAGGAGAGCTACACGGTCACCGGCTACTCGCTGCGGGAGCAGCTGCTGGTGCTGCCGGGCGCGGAGGAGCCGAGCGCCAGTCCCGGCCGGAGCGCGCAGGGGATGCTGCACCCGGGCAGGAATTCTGCAGCACACCTCTTCAGACTCGTGCTGCTCAGCAACCACGCCGGGGACAGGGTGGAGATGCTGCTGGGAGCAGAGACTCAGTGAGTACAGTGACTTAGTGAGTACAGTGACTCGAGGGATTTCTTCACCTGCCCTGGCCAAAGCAGTAAATATGTAATTATTTATTTATTTTTATTACTCTGGTTTATGAATTTCCCTGCTGGCTGAGGCCTGCAGAGGTGAGTGCAGCCATCCCTTGGGCAGTTCCTGTGGGGCCAGCCCCGTGCTGGGGCTCTCAGGCCAGGCTCAGTGCTGCCAGCTGGATGTCACCATGGGGGACGTGGCACAGGAGTGGCCCCAGCAGAGCCAGAGAGCTCTGGGCCCTGGGCAGGGTGTGATGGTGGCAGCAGAGCAGGGTGATGCAGGAGCAGCCCTGTCCTGTCCTGTCCTGCCCTGGAAGCCAGCAGCAGTCCCTGCTCTGGCTGTACATGTGCCATCAGCTCCCACACCAGCTCCCAGCACTGAAAGAGCTCATTTGTTCTGGGGGAAGCTGCAGGCGGGACAGACACATGAAAGGCATCGCTCCAGACATGGCCCTGCTGGAAAAATCGATAGTTTTAGGTTGGCTTTCAAAGTTTAGAATAACCATGAAGGGAACTGAAGATCATCAGTGCTTTCTATTAAAGATGTCATTATGAAGGCAGGAGATGATTCAGACTTGTTTGGAAATGCAATTTTATTGGGGGAAAAAATGCGGGACATTTTTAGTTGTCTGGGCTTTGTATGAAAAGACATTTTGTTCTGCAGACTTATTATTGATTTGTTTTATGCTGTGTGCAGTATAAATAGCAGTCCAGCTGATTGTCACTCAGAGCAAGAGTCTGAAAAGAATTCCTGTATTTTAAGTTACCTATTTTTATAATCTTATCCTTTGAGAGGGACAGGAAGGGAATTTCCAAGGCCAGACAGTTCAGAGAGTTGAGCATCCCTTCATCATAGTTTTGTGCAGGTGAAACTGAAACGTTTTCTGTGCCACAAAGATTTCCAGCACACTTTGATCCTATTTTGCCACCTCCTGTGGCATGGGGGTGCCAAGGACAGAAGTACCGGTGGTAGGTGAGAGCGTTCTGTGGCGCTGTGAGGAGGCAGAGAGCACAGAGGTGCTGATACACAGGGGTTACTCACAGGTGCAGAGATGCTGGCACTGGAAGCAGTGAGGGCAGCTCAGTGCTGAGCCTGGGCCTGGGTTGTGTTTTCAGGAGTGACAGAGCGCGCTGGATCACGGCGCTGGGCCAGGACAGCGACGGGGAGCACATGGACAGGACCAGTAAGTGACAGCTGTGGGGACAGGGGGACAGTGTGACATTCCTAAATAAATGGGGATGTGCTGCAGTCCAAGGCCCTGCCCTGTGCCTGGTTTAACTGAGCCTGGCTCTCGTCCCCAGCCCTGGCTCAGGTGGAGACCATCAGGACGTACACAGCCAAGCAGGCCGACGAGCTCTCGCTCCAAGTCGCTGATGTCGTTCTGGTTTATCAGAAAGTGAACGATGGTGAGTGTTTTGCTGTCAGTCACTGTTTGTCACCTCTGGGAGGGATCCAGCTACACAACCTTGTTTCCTGTTAGCACAGGGCTGCAGTCAGTCAAAGTTCAGTTCCAAGGAGAACATGAAGGTTTGGGTTCAGGTTTCTGAAGGAAGCAGCAGATACAACCAGCTGTAGAACGTGGCTGTGGGCCAGTTTTGGCATGGGAGGTGTGCACAAGTAGGAAATTGAATTTGTCTAAAACCACGGAGCTCAGGCATTCTAGTGAGTGCCAGGGCTGTCCAAGAGAAACATCCCCAGTCTGTTGTGCCATGGCCTGGCCTCTCGTGCTGCAGCTCTGGCACAGGGTGGCTGCTGAGATTTTCCACAGGATCAAATATCCCAAGATCAAAGTGATTCTTGTCCAGACCTGCCCACAACTGCACTGATAGCTCCCAGTGCTGGCCCAGGGACCCAGGACACTGTCAGTACTCGAGGGACTAAATTCTGACTTGCTGTTGCTCAATGAGAGCAACAACAACCTGTGAAATCAGAGATCCTGGCACCTGTGCTGCATTGCTCTCAGATTACGATGGTGGTACAGCATTACTTCAAACTATGCTTGGATGACATGAAAGATAATGGAACTGTGCAACACTTCGCATGTACTATTTTCCCCTAGTCTGGCTGTATTTAAATCATCTGCCAAAGCTGTGCTAACCAGGTGCTTGATTCCCAGTCAGGGCAGGTGCAGGATGTTGGGGTGAGCTGAGAGCTCTCTGTGTGCTCCCACAGGCTGGTACGAGGGGGAGCGGCTGCGGGACGGCCGGAGGGGCTGGTTCCCCTCCGAGTGCGCCAAGGAGATCACCTGCAGGGCCACCCTGGACAAGAACATGGAGCGCATGGGGCGCCTGCTGGGGCTGGAAACCAACGTCTAGCCTTGCCTCAGCCTCAGCCTGGGGCTGCTGGCTGGGACAGAGACAGCAGAGCCACAGCCCAGCAGCAGCACACGGGAGCCTGGCCCAGGGGACAGCAGAGCCACAGCCCAGCAAACAGACTGGAGCTTCGTGATCCCTTCTCTGCTGGCTCCACAGCTCCCATCCAAGCCCTGGCTCCACCAGCAGCACCTTGCAGCAGTGTCCTGGGCACTCTTCTCTGCCTCCTGATGCTCCTCCTCCATCTGGGTTTGGACATCCTGAGCCTGTTTTCAGCAGCAGAACTCTGCAGGGCCGGAGCTCAGTGTGTGCTCCTGCTGCAGTACAGAGCCTGTGCTGTGGACACTTGTTTTCCTGTGGCACCTGAAGTTCAGGGAGCAGCTCTGGCTCTCTCAAGGCTGACCTACCTCTCCAGTGCAGCTCCAGGGACAGCCCCTGCCTGGCACAGCCTCGCCAAGGAATCTGCAGGCACAGCTCAGGCTGGCTCCACGTCCTGCTGGGCTCAGAGGTTTCTGAGATCCAGGAAAAGGTCCCACCCTGCAGAGTCGGTGCTGCTGCTCCATCTCAGCACTGGTGTTCTCTGCAGGGACTGCTGGAGTGGGGCTGTTGTTTCTGGTTTCCTCAGGGGGCTGCTGAGCTCCTGCTCTTCGCTTTGTGCTCCAGAGCAGCGGGGTGAGGAGAACGTGAAATGCACTCCAGGGTGAGCAGAGTTCAGGGCAGGGGTCTGGAGAGAGGAGAGTCTGTGATAAAACCCTTCCTTTTGAGGACCAGCTGCTGCCTCAGCAGCACAGAAATTGCTCACTAGAAGCAAGAAGACAACTTGTGAAACAAGAAGACAGCTTGCAGTAGCAGGGCTTGGTTCCTGCTGCCCTCCCCAGCCTCTGCACGGGGAGGGTGCTGAGTTTATCCTGCAAGATGCTGATGTGAGTGGTGAGTGAATGGGCTTTGTAAAGAGGTGTAGCTCTAATAACTTAAACTACAGTAGGAGGATGTTAATTTTGTACAAAAATACTTACCTTGACAGCGTGTCAGTGGTTACACAGCTTTGCAAATTAATTTATAAGTGGACTGATAAAATAGTAATGGGTGAAACTGTAAATTGAACAGAGACCTATTTAACATAGTAAAAATACTGCTACTGTTTTAACAAATTTTATTGTACACATGCGGATGTTTAACATGTAACTGAATGTATAAATCCTGACATTAATTTTATTCAGATTTTTTTAATACACTGTATATATTTTTCATACCTAGTTTTTTTCAAAAATGCTGTAATGTTTTGTAAAGACTTTTTCCTATTGTTGGACACAGTTCTTCAGGAATTAAAAGACTTCTATGATTTTATAGGACAACAATCAATAAAATGCTTTTAAAACCTTGCTAAAAAAAGTTTTGATTTTTTTTAATGCCATAAAGCGTCCAGTTGATAATGTCATTTATGTCAGAGAAATTAAATCTCATCAGTAACCGTTGGCATTTTAGGTTTTCCTGTTGTATAAATAGCCCCATGCTGTGTCCTACCTCATCTGTCAGAGTTGTCATTTATTTACCTGTTGGACTTGGAGCAATGCCTGGGACAGCAGCTCAGTGCTGAGACAGCCTTGAGAGGAGATGGGAGAAGGCTTCAGTTCCCTCTGCTTCTTGTAGCTGGGCACAGCTCAGCTGGAAGGGACCTCAGAGCAGTGCCCAATAAAATAACATAAAATAATAAAATATTAAAAAAAAAAAATACTGGTGCCACCCCTCAGGGCTGGGCACCATTTTGTTCTCTCCTGCCCCAGCATCACCCTTTGCTTCCAGCTCGGAAATTCCCCACTACAAATTACTTAGTTCCCATTTCCACACAGTTATCACTAATTTAATCCCCTTTGAGTCAGGGCTTACCTCCAGTGCTGCTGTGGCTGTTGCCTCCTCAGAGCTGCTGCGCTCCAGAGCCATTCCAGCCCTGTTCTCCTCAGTCTCAGGGCCCCAGAGAACGCTCCAGGCCGGGCTCCTCTCTCCCCCAGCCCCCCCTGGTTCCATCCCCCTCCCCAGCCTCCTGCATCCAGCCAGGAACTGTGAATTAAACATTTCGCCTGTGCCACTCTGCACATAAATACTCCTGGACTTGATGATTAAGGTCATTTTTGCAAAGAAAAAAAAAAAACCAATAAAACATCAAAGAAGGGAGAAAAGTTGTATTTCCAGGCTTTTTTTTTCTCAAGGATAAACCTCAAAATCCTTAAACAACCTCATTGTTCAAATAACCTTCCATAGCTGGAGATCATTCAAAACAGAACAACATCCAGAACATTGAGAACAGTTGAAATAACACTTGCTAAAAAAGACTCTTAATGGAATACTATAACCCATACATGAACTTCTTTTAAAAAATAAACAAAAAATCCCCCACAACCTTGGAGGCAATGAAACCTTAACATACAAGCCAACATGACTCTTATCTAACCCTGCTTTCTTCATCTGCAATTTTCAGTCAGTAGTGATGATGGATGGGGACAGAAAGCAAAGGAAGATAATTGAATGGGATGAAATGCACAAAAGGAGAAGAATTTCTGAAGATTGTTTCCTCCCACCATACAAATTCAACAAGTGTTTTCAAGTTTAGTTTAATTAAGCTGTAATTATCTTCTGTGGAAGCCCTGGTGAGCAGACTGCTGCACAGCTGGAATAACACAGCAAGTATAATCACTCACCACACCTCATTAAAAAAAATGGTTTAGGTATTACTAAGCAGTATTTTAACATGTTTTTAAAATGTCTGTTAACTGATGGGTAAAACACCCAAAGAAAACAGCTACAGCAGGACAAGAACCTTACAGCGTCCAACAAGTCCCTCCTGTCCCTCCCCAACTACACCGAGCACAGAACACATGCACCTACACATTCTTCTGCTCCCCACGAGTGCTGCAGGCTGAGGAGCCCCAGCTCCCCTGTCCCCAGGCAGTTCTGGCTGCAGGCTCAGCTGTAGCGCTCGCCCTGGAAGCGCGGCGCGAAGTTCCTGACGGCCTCGTTCTCCTGCGTGGTGATCAGGTCGATGATGGCCGTGAGCACGGCCGTGTCCCGGCTCCTCACCGCGGCCCAGTCCACTGGGTGTGGGTTCTCGATCTTCTCTTGGAGAAGATCGTCAAGTTCTTGTCTCAGTTTCTGGGAAGTGGTGGAGTGAAGGAAGGAAGGAGAAAGCAAAGAGAGGGGCACAGTCAGAGCTGCAGCACCAGCGAGGTTCCAGTGCCCTGGGCCCCGCTCTCCTGCCCTTGACCTGCTCTTCTCCCAGCACTTCATCTCCACAGGGCTGTTCTCAGGATCAAACACTGTCTCTCACCACCCAGTCTCTTTGAGACTCACAGCTCTGGCTGTGATGCCTCTGACAGCCCACCCAGCACTTAGCTGACAATTTCAGGATTAAAAGACTGATCTAAATTAAAAATAAAATTTAAAAAGAGGTATGATTTCTGAGATCTAATATTAAACAGTTCTGTGGAACCCATTCCTGTTAACTAAGGAGCCCCACTCTAATGTTTCCACATCCATGTGGATATTTCCAAGTCACCATAAAGCTTCTGTGCAAAATTACATCTCTTGTTTACTTTGTGTGCTTGAACTGCTCGCTGGGAGTGCATTTCAAACATCCTCTCCCTGAGTGATCTACTGGCACACAGGAATATCAAACAGAAACCCCTAAGCAGAACCCATGTTACATTGAGCCTTCCAGGTACATTATTTTGAAAGAGTCACCTACCTTGACCAAGTTTGCTATTTTTTCTGGAGACTGAAAAACAATCCACTCATCCACAGCGATGGTGTCCTGGTCCTTATCCTTCTGAATGGATATATCCCCTCCAAAGAACAAGAGGCAGTAGGGAGACACCTCTGTGCAATCATACAGGTAAATCTGCACAACAACACAATTGTCTGATCACCCTCCAAATCTCTCAAGTGCCATCAGTAATCCTTAATACTCCTACAGAATTCCACAAGAGCTTTACTCAGTTACTCACAAATTCTGAAGATGCATGAAGCAACTCAGTTCAAAAAAAGTTACATGAAATCAGATTGAACAAGGGCAAAAAGGTCCCAAGTCTTTCAGTCTTTCACATAGTGGTCGAATCAAACCAGATGCTCCATAACAATGAGAGGAAAAAATGTCAGCATACTGAGAAGTGTTAAGACTGGATTGAAATGAAAAAAAAAAAAAACCAACAAAAAACTAAAATAAAAGAATTTACACCTGTTACTGCCAGACCTTTAAAAATCCCATCCTCTATAAGACCCCCAAGAACTAAACCCCAGAAGTTCATTATTTGTGGTACCATGCCCCCAGTATCATAAAGTACAATCTGATGGTGTGTCCAAGGAATGGCCCAGGACAAAGGCTGTTCACATCCCCTCTGAACCCTGATCCAGCCCCATTCAAAAAGGGTTAAGAAAACAAAAACCCCACAGGCACAGCCCCACTCACACTGCTGGTCCTCATCTTCAAGTGGTACACGAGCCAGTTATAATGGAACTCTGTTTCCTCCACATTCACGGATTTGGGGTGGATATTAACTGATCCATCTGTCTTGGTGCAAACCTTCACCCTTCAAAAATAAAACAACATCAACAAAAAGAGTCTGAAAATACAGGAAGTGATAAAGCAACAGATCCCCGCCATCTCTCTTCCCAAATAACCACAAGTGACAGGGTTTGAGCTGCTGCTGTAGAGCCCTTCAGAGCAGTGCCACTGAGATGTTTAACATTACCCATGGCATGATAAGGTCACAGAAATAAAATCAGCAATCCCACCCTTCTCAGAGGAAGTAACACAACCATGACTCAAACTCTAAAGTGAGATTCATTCATGCATCAAGCCACTGCTTCACCTTGCCCAATTATGCCATGTAGAAAAAATCCCTGAATACAAACCAACACTCAACCAAACCCTCACATTTTCCTCTTTTTGCTGAAGCTGGGCCGGATCTTTGCCACTTTGGGATAGAGGCCAGCACAGATGACTGCTTTGAGCAGCTTCTCATTACCTGCAGGAGACAGCAAAACAAGTGAGGCAGTTCTGCAAGCTGAGATTTCAGCTGGGATAAACTCTCCCTCTCCCTCCAGCTACCTGAGTTGGTGTTAGATTTGGGATCCTTGGGGTTTCTGCTGTTCACAAACCCAGCTGCAAGCAGATGCTCAGCAAACTGCCCTTTCATGTTATGCAGCATCTAAGAAAAACCAGAAATTGCCCCAGAATGATGGTGTGCCAAGGGCTCCTCCTCTTCCCCACACACAGGATCTGTCTGAGCTGGCAGGAGGCTCTTACCTGCAGGGTGTTTGAGGACAGGAAATACTCCCAGCAATAGTCCTTCTCATTCCTGAACCCACAACTCCGAGCCTCCTCCCAGCCCTAGGAAGGAAAGCCACAGTCCCAAGGCATTTGTAAGTAACACACACTTCAAACTGGAGGTCAACAAACAACAGTCCCACATTCCCCACCAGAGAGAAAGCAAATCCTCTCATCTCTCTGTACATGTGCACACACCACAGTGCACAAAACACAACTTCCCACTATGCTGAATCTCTACTTTGCCATTTCCCTGGTGGGCAGAGATGCCTGGCTGTGTTAGCCAGAGCACCCTTTGGTGCAATTAACAGTTCTGGGCAGTAATTGCATTTTCCAGGCCATTTATTCCCTCCTCTCCTCACCCCCACACAATCAATACAGCACAACGTCCAACACTTCCAAGTTGGCTTCAGCCTCTTTTAGAGGCCAGAAGGACAAGAAAGAACAACTTCAGCAAGGTAGCTGTAATGCTGTGTGTCCTTTGTCTTTCAGAAATCAGGTTACTGACCTGGACACAAGATTATGCAACACTAGAAGGGTAAAAATCAGTTTGGTTTCATGCTTCTGTAGAAGCCAAACAAGAAAGCCTACAGAGCATAACTGATCAGCTTTTTCCCTAGCATCATCTATATTACTCAGATTAAAATTCTAGAAGAAAAAAGCCCCATGAAAACATGCTTACAGTGAAAGCATTCACCACAGTCAGATGGTCGCTTTTTGAGTTCTTTGACAGCTCCTTTCTTCTTGCATCTGCGATTTTCTCTTTGCCCTAAAATGAGAACCTATGTAATACCCAGACTGGCATGACAGTTCTCTTTTCCAAATTCAGGTACATCTGTACAGCAGTACTTTGTATGTAACACATGAAAATTATAGTTATTTTCAATATTCCACAGGAAAAATGGTAATTCATGGCATGCAAAGGAATTTCACCAGTAAAAATGCAATCACCATGACATCAATAAACTATAACACCTCACTAAGTTCCAGCATCCTCCTGAGATCCCTAAACTCACAGATGAATTGTTGCCTGTGAGACTTTACCAGAGGGATGACAAAAGGGTCCTTGAAGCTGAGACTGGCTGCAATGGTCAGCACGGGGTCCAGGCAGCAGAACAAGGCTCCAAACAGGATCATCTTGCCGATGTGCGGCTCCACGGGCAGCCGTGCCAGGTGCACACCCAGGGGAGTCAGCTCCTCCTGCCTGTCCAGAGCATTCTGCCAGGGCAGGGCACAAAGGACACAACAAACATGTCATGTGCAGTGGGGACAGCTTCCCTGGAAAAGCCACTTGCACAGGTATCAGCCACAAGATCCAAAACAGACGTTTCTGCTCATGGCTGCAACTCTTTGGTGCAAGCATCACCAGAGCAAGGAGCCAGCAGAACAAACATGCCATGACCCTCTCCTGCCCAGCACCCAAGGGACAGTGACAAACCTCCCTCATCTCTAACTCCTCCTCACCCACCTGAACAGGAAGGCTGGAGGCAGCAGGGGCTACAGAGGAGGGAGTTAAATCAACACCTGCAGGAACTTAAGTGCAGGGTTGTGTGTGTGTCTGGAGCCGTTCAAGCAGCCCCTCAGAAGCACCAAGGAGTGTGTGAGTGCCCCCTCTGCAGTGAGGCCACAGCAGCCTCAGCACAAAGGGCTGCAATGCCTGAGCTGTGCACTCACACAGAGCACCACAGCTCTGCACAGATCCCTCCTGCACATGAAGCACTTTACCAGCTCCATGAGGTGATTTATGGCCAAAGTCACAGCATCACGAGATGGGGGGTCCATCAGCTTGCTCAGAAAATGGGCAATTCCACCAAGCCTCAGGATCTGAAAGAAAAATCACAGCAAAAGCCTCCAGCAACTGGAGAAAGACACTTTGTCTAAAATTGGTTAGCAGCAACCACAGTCATTGCAATAGTGTGAGTAATTCACTGCTCAAGTTAGAATTGCTTTACTTAAGAACTAAGGACAAAAAATTGCATTAGTGATGAAATTTGCAGCAGAAGGATCTACTCTTCATTCAGTTCACATACACTTGGCATTCCTTCTGCTTGCATAAGGAATTCAGTGCCAGCTGCCAAAAAGGGAAATTCACACCAGTTCTAAAACTACTTTGTAGTACAATTCTTTTATGAAATCATGTAAATGGACTCATTTGCATTCTCACTGAAGCTTCTCTGATTGAATGATATGTGATATTTGGGGGACAGCACAGCCCAAATTTTTGTTAATGGACTTCACCTTTTATTGATATCAGATAATTCTGTTTCCCCTGGGTTTGATGCACCCAGATACAAGTGTGCATTTACAAAAGTTGCTGCAATTATTGGCTAAGTACACTGCATTTCTGGCCTAACAGAATTTGGGTTTAACAGCCCCAGGCTCACAGTTGCATTAACTCATTCTTTCAACCACTTATCCCAATGGAGAAGTAGATAATAAATGTTTTTGAGGATCCCTCCATTCACCTTGATTTGTAAGCAGAGCTCCTCCAGGGGTGTCCTCAGGATCTCTGGTAGCTGGTAATCATCCAGAAGGCTGGCACGCAGGCCGTTGTACAGATGGTAACAGTGGCCTGGCTGAACTCTGCAATCATTTAAAGAAATCATTCTTTTGGCTTTGCTCCTTTCTTGTGGGGTTTTCTTCCCTATGAAACTGTGACATTATGGTTCTGTTCATTTACAAAGGGCTTCCCAATTAGAACTGAAGTGTATTCAATTGTAAAAGGCACTTCAGTCCTCTAAAACACAGACCCATCAGCAGGAAAAAGGCACAGAGAAGACAGAAATTCATTTTTACACTGTTTCCACTTTACTGTATCAGCCTCAAAAATCAGGTGTGAGGGTAGTGACAAAAATGAAAATAAAATGCAGGGCATTCTTCTACAGCAGGGAAACTCAAGTTAAACACAGCACAAATCAATTCAGCTTCTGAGGAAGACAAGGAAATCGTTCCTTGCCCAGGAGCAGGAGCCAGCAGTGCCAGCACATGCAAACAATAAAGAACCTTCAGCACTGCTGGAAACTCAACCTGCCCAACCTTCCCCATTGTTCCCACCTTCCTGCTCGACCCTTCCTCTGCTTGGCATTGGCTTTGCTGACCCACTCAGCTGCCATGGTGCTGATGTTGTTCTGGGTGTCAAAGTGAGTCTCCTTGATCTTCCCCCCGTCTATCACGAACACCACGTCATCGATTGTGATGCTGTTGCAAAAAAAGAGGAAATAAAGCAGCTTTTCATCTTTGCAAGTGTGACCTGGAATTGGGTTTGGCCTCTCTTTATTCCCTCCCAAACAGAGTCAACAATTTAAAAAATCTGGAATTTCATTAAGAACTATGTTACAGTGTGAGAAAGAGCTGATTTATTCTCCTTGGTCCGGCAGATGTCCCCACTGGGGCTCTGCAGAGAGGACAGGCAGCTCAGATTATCCTGTTCAAGTTATTCTAGCAATTGTTTAGTATTCCTCTAGTTTAATTGTTCAAAACAATGTAGTTGGTTGAATTGTTTAAAACAATTATAGGAAAACTCTGTTTAGTCTATAAATATTTCCGAAGACAAAGTGTTATAAAAGAATGGCACAGACACAAATGTCTTTTCAGGAACATCAAGCAGGTTTACACATTAAATGATCACTTCCATTCCTTCTGTGTTTACATTCCTGGCCCTGGGCAGGCAGGCACTTACCTGGTCTCTGCAATGTTGGTTGCAATCACAATTTTCCTCACTCCTGGTGGGGTCTTCTTGAACACCTGTAATTATCCAGGGCCCATTTATGCCTTTGCCAAAACCAAAACATGTGCTTCATTCTTTTTTGGTTTTTTGGTAGTTGTGAAATATTGCAATAAAAGAGAAGCATACCTGAGTCTGGTTAACAGTAGGCATCAGTGAATGCAAAGGTATGATAATAAACCTATCTGAAAGTTAAAAATCAGTAAAAGATATGGTGTAAGCACAGAAACTTCCAATTTTACAGGAAAATCTATTAAATCAATGCATCTATGCAGAACAGAAAATAGGCTGCAAGTCAGGCTACTGCCTCTTGCTCAGAGATCACAAGTATTTGCAAATTCTAAAGTAAAAAGGTATAAAGGCTTCTTTATGATGCTATGAAATGACAGGTTCAAGAAAATATATGATGTTATGTATAGTAATTTAGGCTTCCTTTTTGAATTCTGAATTTGTTTAATAATTGGTCAAATTTAATACACAAACTGACACTCAATAAGCTGAAATTCTGCACCTATGGAATGTACACAACCTGAGCAGTCACCACCTGAACAGCCAAGAGCCCAGCTAAGACAGGAGAGATGGAAATGGGAGAGATGCAAAAGGACAAGTTGGAGTGTTCAGACAGGCACAGAGTACTGGAGAGTCTGAGAAAGCTTCTCAAATCAACAGGATTTAAGGAACTATCAGCAAAGCAGGGAGCTGCTCAGGGATGGCCACAGAATGGAGCTCAGTTTTGGATGGGAGCTCTCCCAGCTAAGGAAAGGACAAGAGGAAGAAGATGCAGGTCAGGTTGTTTTTCAGATTGTCACTCCCACACTGAGACAAATGAGTTGATGTTAGCAGAGGAAAGATAGCACAGACACACAAAAAGTGCTGAACATTTGGGAGAGGAGAGGAGGGAAAAAATGAATCCAGCAACCACAGCAAGCCCATGCAAAAGGAGTCTGCCCCCAGTGCCACTGCCAGAACTCCCACAGAGTGTTTGGGTTTTACCTGACTTAAACATGACTTGAGACATCAAGATCTCATGCAAAGTGCTGATGTTATCCCAGCCTGGCAGAAACACCAGAATTGCACCATCCTACAGGGAAAAGAGGCAGTGAGGGAAGAGAAGTCAGAACACATCACACCCTGCAGAGAGAGGCAGCTCCTCGCACTGATACACGGGGGGCACCTGAGACCTGAGACCTCACTGACCCAGCCAGCAACAGGCTACCAAGGGGCTTTTCTAGTAAAGAGCTACCTGGGTGTATTTATCTGAATGTAAGATAATTCAAAACTGTTCAATTAATAAGAAGAGCAAATTAAAATTTCTCTTCTGTGTGAGCAGCCTAAGTCCCTGCCAGCTCAGGCACTGCCTCAGCTCAGTCCCACCGTACCTCCTCTTCCAGCACAATGTGTCTGATCAGGGCTGCCACGAGGTCCAGGTCCACCTTGTCATCATCCATCATTTCCAGGGCATCAATGGTACTTGCTGAGTACCTGCAGCAGGGAAAGCACAGACACTGCTGCCTTGGAGCGTGCACAGCCAGGGTTCCTGCTGCCAGGCTCTGAGTGAGCCACCCAGCATGAACCCACCTCCCATCAGCTCAGCTCTTTGTGCAACTCCTGCACCTCCAAAGTACTCTCCACATCTAGTTCAGTGTGAGTATTGTCAGCTCAGAGCAGCTGAAGAATGACCATGTCATGACTGAAGTGTCTTTGAAGCACTTCCACGACCTCTCTCCTTCTCACCCATGAGCCAGGGACTGACAATTTGTATTTAGGTAATGAACTGAAAGGGAACTTGAACAGCTCAGGGGCAAAGGGAGCTAATCCTGCTGTCTCTAAAGCACTTCACTGTTTGACACCCAACTATCCAGGCACTTCCATCATCATTTCCCACAGCAGCCACTACCACACTTTACTACAGCCCAGCAACACAACACAGCACTGATTTATGGTTCTCACTTCAGAGCCGCCTGAGAACTGAAAGCAGAGTAGAAACTTGGGCCCAACCTGCCCTGCAGCTGCCTCAGGTAGGCTGGCCACTGCTCTCTGTAGATCTCCTCCTTCTCCTCCTTGTCTGGCCTGCTCACGTGGCCCTGCATGAAGCCCTTCCTCCAGTGCACCCGACGGTCCATCTTCTCTGGGGTGTACCTTCAACAGGAGGAGCAAACACAATTCCATGTCAAACTGAAATTTAGAGCAGCTGCACAGTTTGCCAAACCATGGACAATGTGCTGTGCTTTAGCCAGACCATGTGTAAGAATCTTCAGCTTCTCTTCCGACAGAAACCTTACAAAAGCAGAGACCAACACCAGAAAGCATGAGAACATGCAGGAAAGTAAAGTGAACAGCAAGAAAGACTAGTTTCATTTAGAGATCTGAGAATTCACCACAGCAACAGAGAAATTGTTCTCCCCTCAAGCCAACATGCCCAGGTAGCTGTGTGCCATCTGTAATTACTGTACAAGGTGAGCCTGAGAAGGTTTTCTGTTGAAAAATACAGGCAATTCTTTATGCCAAGTTAATCTTTGAGCATACACACACACTAAGCTGAACACCCCCCAAACATTCTCTGAAATGATGTTCAGAAAAAACACTTACCTCAGCTTCTCAATGACATCTTCAAGCAGATATTCCACCACTGGGAAAGTGAACCCAGGGATGTGAATCATGGGGCAGTGGTCTGTGGAGGGAGGCAGAATTCTGTTTTAAAACTGCTGATGAAATACTGCACTGAGAAAATAGAAGCAATAAACACTCCTCACTATTTCTGCAATACAGCTGCTGTGTCTACAGGACATTTCCAATTGCCAGGGAAGATGTCAAATTCACCCCAAATAAGGCTGCTGAATAAAAAAAGCACAGCTACAGGAAAAAGCTGAGAGACTGAACAACTCAAAGTTCAATCTGCTTGCCCACCCACAGCAAGAATGCTAAAACATTGTAAATATTTACTAGGAGAAACACTCTGCATTCTATTTCCATAACATGTCTGAAAAGCAAAACCAGAAACAATATTGGGTTGTAATGGGATAAAACTGAGACAAACTGCATCTTCAGCAGCTGGCAGATATTTGTAAAACTGAAGGAATTTCTTCTTTTGATACAAATCAATGCTATAATTTGAGAACTGCACTATACTGTAGAAGCCTAAATTACTTAAGAGGAACATTTCTAGGAAGCTTTTCACCTACCAAAGTACTCAGAGAACTTCTCTGCATTTAAAGTAGCACTCATCAGTATGACTTTCAGATCCAGTCGAACATTCAGAAGGTCTTTAATAATGCTCATTAAAACATCGGACTGAAGATTTCTTTCATGGATTTCATCAAGAACTACGTGACTGATGCTGGACAAGTGCCTAAAATGGAAGGGGAAAAAGTTAAACTTTTGTTTTTAGAAAAAATAAAAAGCAGAGTCATGACTGTTTGGAACAGCTCAGGACTCGTTTCATAATTGCATTCAGTGTCTGGTTAAACAGGAGCTCTTACTTATCTGACTGGAGCCACTGCAGGACAATTCCCGTGGTACAGTACAAAATTGAACCTTGTTTCCTTGGCAACCGACTGAAAGAGACACAGGAACAACTCCTCAGTTCTCTTCTGTATTTAACAAAACATTTAAAACCTCAAAGCCCAGCTGCAGGTGCCACTGCAGACATGATGCACGTGTGCCTCACTCACAGCACCAGGGCAGCAACAAGACATGAGGCCACTGCTGCATCACTTCTGTGCTGGGGAATGGCCAGGAGAGGCCCTGAGTGCCCAGGCACCCTTTGGCACCTCCTGCACACTGAGCTGTGATCCCCAGCTCCTGCACACTGAGGGCACTCACATGCACAGCACTGTGAGCAAAGAGAAACACCAGAGGGATTCTAGGAACTCCAAAAAAAATACTAGGAGGGCTGAGCTCTCCTCTCTTACCAGCAGTTCTGCTTCAGCAGTAGGGTTCCATTATGTGCTGGTACCACTTCAGATTTTTAAATTATAGCCCACTACAAATGTAAAAGCTTTGGCACTGCAAGCTCTTGTCACTGCACCTATTACATGGACCCAGGGAATTAGTCCATAAACAGGTGTAGCAAATACACAGCTTTCCACAGAAATATGGTTTGCAGCATTCTCCCTTTAGCATTTTCACTTTTCCTTGAAATTCATTGATTAGGGGCACAGTTTTATTTCTGCCCACGGCAGAACCTTTTACAAGAGCTGAAAACAGGACTTACTAGACAAAGGCTAACTTAGGCTAGCCATTGTCACATGGGGCATAAAACACAGTAGCCGCACTCAAACCTTCTCCTAAATTCAAAAACCTCATTCCTTCCTCGAGGGAATTCCTTCAGGAGAAAATATCAGCAGGAAAGCAGTCAGTTCATTTTAGAACTACTTTTCAAACTGTGTCCCTTGGATAGCAGCAGGCCCTCGCTCACCTCTGCAGGCGGATCTGGTAGCCCGTGCTCCTGCCATTGCCACAGGCCTCTGCCCTCTCAGCAGCCACTCTCTCAGCCACCTGAGGGGAGAAAGAAAACCAGGCTGTGACTGAGCTGCTCATCAGCAGGAACACCTAGAGCTGAGATGGTTAGTCAATAACAAAGGAATGCCCCGGAAAGCACCTTTTCTCCTCCCCTGAGAGCAGCCACCCAGGGCCAAGACTTCAGAGCAACACACCCAGGCGGGCATTAGCAGCACATTCCCTTTTCAGCAGGGTGGGCTCTGAAAGCCAGATTCTTTCCTGCTCATTAACAGCATGAGTTTTTATTTTAATTGGAATTTGCAGTG
>PYHW01009591.1:154936-168480 GCA_013186435.1 Turdus rufiventris
CAGCAGAGGGAGCTGCAGCCCCGCGTTTCCAGCCGCGCTTCCCTCCGCAGGTGCCCCGGGATTGCACGGGCGGTGACACCGGGACATCCCCGGCTGAGCCGGGCCAGGACAGCGCGGTGTGTCTGACCCCACAGAGGCTCCGGGCAGCTAAAAACCGCAGTTTGACCTCCCCCAGGTCCTTCCTGCTCAGGTGAGTCCGGCCGTGAGCCGGGGGTATCCTCAGGGTCCCGGGCAGTGCTGAACTTTATCCCAAGTCTTCTGTACCTGAATGTTCAAAGTAACAAAAATCAAACTTACACAAGATTGGTATAGGGTGAACAAATGATCTAATTCCTCATAGTCTCATTATACAAAGTTAGGCAAAGGGAAAATCCCTAAGAACGGAATGGGAAGATTAAGGACGTCACAAAGATGCTGAAGAGCCTAATCAAAGTGTTTTTGTTTTCATGTTCTCATTGGAAGGATGAGTAACTAGAAGATACAGTGCCTATACCTTCCTTTGCATTACTTTATCAGTAAAAATGTGCCACTCAACCTGTTTTCTGCACACGCAGATAAGGAGATCATTTGCTGAGGAATGGGAAGAAAAGCTGAGTTGCTTCTACCCTGTGTATTAGGGGTGACACTGTGACACACCTGCTGTGACACATCCACTTGAACTGCAGGCTCTGTCCAGGCTGGCTGAGGCTGTGGCTGTGCCCAGGGCTGTGCCCATGGCTGTGGCTGTGCCCATGGCTGTGGGATGGGCTGGCTCTGCTGGGAACCTGCTCTCTCAGGTGTGCTTTGAGCTGCCCCACCTGCAGCGGAGCACTGACCTCTGCTTCCATCACTTCTGTCTCCCCAGCCCTGCCCACACGTCAATACTTCAGGGATGTCTGGAGATAAAACATTTTATCTCAGTTCTGCTGCAGCTTGTGAATTGGCCTGAGTGGGTTTGCAGGGCTGGGAGAGCCAAGTTTGGCTGGAGGAGTGTTTTCTTCTGTTCCATTGTGGCATTCCTACTGATCCCCCACAGCAAGAGCAAAACAAAACCGATTTGTGAAGTCAGTTCTTAAGAAATCCTCTCAGCCAAGTCAGAGATGCCTGTGCTGTGCAAGGTCTGGAGGCAGCTGGGGGAGTTCAGCCACATAAAAAAGTGTTTGTTGAAATGCACTCCCCTTTGTTTCAGGAGAACAATGTGCTGCAGGATCTCTCTCTCCTCCCAGGCCAAGGGCTGTGAGCAGGGGGAGCTTCTCTGGCAGGTCTGAGTGCCCAGGGATGGATGCACATCAGACCCAGGTGTCCCAGAGAGGCCTCGGAGCCCTCTCCTGCCATCCTAAGCACAACTGCCAGCAGCTCTTCCCTCCTCCTGGGAACCCAGAGCAGAGGGTGTTTTGTGACAAAATCAAGAACTGAAAAAAGCCTCGATAGCAGAATAGAATTCTTTAAAATCCACATTTCCTGTGGACTTTTTGTTTGTTCCACAGCACATCATAGTTCTATACTGCATGGGAAGGACCCAGCAGAAGCAGCAACACAGACAGTTTTTCATAAGTAAGAAAAACCCCTCTCTTTAAAATACCTCTGCCCTCTGGAGAGCTGCAGTGCCTACCACTGGAGTTCAGTCAGCATTTTTCTTGTCTAATCTCCACGTGATGAGCTCACATAGCTCTTAATGACTCAGTGTGTTTATTATTTTTAACAGGGAATATTAGAGTCTCTCACCTACTTTTAGACCACTGTGTTATGTTTTTTACATTTCATTATGGAAACAAGTAATCATTTCTAATAAAACATTGGAAATTTCTGTATGTGTTTCAGCCTAGTCCTAAAAGAATGCTAAAGCACTGATAATGGCTTGAAGAGATTAAAAAGGATGATAAAAGATCCAAGACTCTGCACCTTTGATCTCAAATGATATTCTAAGCTGTGTTATTAAATTGAGTCTAACTAAAATATCAAATATATGAAATGCTCTAATTGGATCAAGGTTAATGTATAGATTGAAAGCATCTCCTAGAACTTCTCTTTTAAACTGTGCATTCTGTGCTAGGTAATTAAAGTTCAGCCAGACTCTGAGGCAATAGATAATCCCTCCTCATTTGCAGCAATCACCAGCCAGTGAAGTTCTCTGAATCCTCTGTGGAGCATCAGTGCTTCACGGCCACTTCCACGGGGTCTGTGGACTTGCTCTTGTCAAGTATTTCCCAGCTTCCAGCAGTGTTTGCTGTAAAAAGGCAATTCCTGAGAACTTTCAGGAATTTTTGGGAACACTTAAGACCTCCCTACTTGTCTGCTCCAAGTCCTTCTCTCTTGTTTCTCGCGTGGGGATTTATTTACACTAAAATTTGCTGTTTCAGGAGAAGCAGCACAGCACAGAGCTGCATCCCCTGTGCAGATGGGAGCAGCTGGAGCTGAAAGCAGCACAGGAGACTCAGTAATGCTGCTGAGCATAAATCCTGCAGGAGAAATAAAGAGCACAGGCAGAGCGTGGGGGAGAGGAGCTGCACACCCCTCACTCCAGGCTTAATTAATTAATTAACTCCTTCTTGCTAAGGACATGGTGCAGTGCAGCTCAACGCTACATCGCCCCCAGAAAGGGGAAATGAGGAAAAGCAGGAAAGTGGCACTTCAGGAGAAAATGATGTCTCAAAGCCCTTCCCTCTGCTGTCACAGGAGGGGCTGCAGAGGGTCAGGTCAGCACCACCAGACACTGCCCAGAAGGGCACTCTTGGGAAAAAGGAGCTCAGGCAAATTTCCCTGTGGAAATCAATTCACACATGAATGCTCCAGCTGGACAGTGTCGCCCAGCTCCCTGCATTCCATCCCACAGCCCTCGTGGGTACCTGCAGGAGGTCCCACAGGCAGGTGACAGAACTGGAATCCCTCCTTGCACACACATTTGCTGCGCCAGACAGAAAGTAACAGGGAGTTCTCTTTTTGACCCCTCCAAATTCAGATCCTCGCTGTCTTTCTCTGAGTTTCAAGCCCTGGTGTGTGAAGCCACATGGTCGATATTCCCTGAAATCCCTTCACTGCTCCAGAGTGCCTCAGAAGTTACAGGACTGTGCAGTTTGGCTCACACAGAACAGATCTCTATCTGTGGTGCATGCACACCACAGGAATTTTTATGACAGATAATCACTCATTTTTTCTCACAGAATTCTGTGGGAGTCTGACTGAATCAGACATGAACAAGGGCTGAATCAAAACCTCAGGACTGCTTCACTGGACACTTAAGATGCTGAAGTAGCATCCCAGAGTTAATTTCCAGAGTGAATGAAATCCATTTTCAGTGGAAGCTCACAGGACTGGCTCACTGGAGTGGGTTTTCTCACCTTCCTGATGTTTCTAGAACATTTCTCTGACGTTTCTGTCTTTCAAGCCTTTCTGTAACACAGCTCATCTGGAAAACTGTCCCAGGTTCTACTCATCTCTCATAGAACAGAATTTATTCTGTTTGTCCCTTCTCTGTAACTGTATGAACACACCAGTTGGATTATTACAAGTTCAAATAGGCAACATTAATGAACATCTGTGGTTCTGTGTCTTTATCATCCCTGGCTAGCAGAACTTACAGGCATTAATTCATTCCTGGCTGTTAGGAAGAGAAAGCTCTGTAATCCTTTTATTGTCCTTTATTAATCCATCATTTCTTTAGCACTGCCCCACTGCTGTTGCCAGCTAACCCTTCTAAGTGGGAATCTTGCCATTTGGAAGAGCTGGATGTGCATTTCTGTACAGGTGATAGGGAACACAAGAACTGTGAGGGATCTCTATTCTTCCCCCCCATGACACCTTGGCTACCTGAGTTTATTCTCCACTGGGAATGAGAGCAGTGCTGGTCAGCCTTGCTCACTCTGAGCTGTCCATTGGCACAGACTGGGAAATTGCTGATGACAATTGTGTGTTATTTTCTGTTCTCTCAGATTCTCATCTCAGATGGGGCAGACAGGAGGCTGGATGGCCTCAGCACAGACAGATCCTGCTCTGAGCTGCTTTCTGCTCAGTACACCCAGTCCATCCCACCTAGAAACACCCCCAAAGCTGCACTGCACTGCACCCTTCCAGCTCCCTCCTCACAGCCAGCAAAGGAAACCCTGCTGTTCCCCTGGACAAGGCTGGAGCTGCCCCAGGTTGTCAGCAGCTCTGTGGGAGCAGAGCCAGGAGTGGAGCAGGGGCTCCCTCAGCCACCCCAGGAGCAGCTCTGCACCAGGGGCAGCCTCAGGAGGAGCTCAGGCTGCAGCCTGACCTGATTTGTGTGTGACTCTGCCCTGGATTATTAAATATGCCATGCTGCTGCAAAGTCATTCTCCTTTGAGACTCCTTCAAGAGCGTGCACACAGTGGGAGCTGGACAGGACAGTGTGCATGGTTTGAAAGCAGGATGACCTGCCTTTGCTTTGGGCTCTGTCCCTGGGCACAGCTGCCACTGGCACTGCCAGCCAGGTCCTGGCAGGGCACAGACCCTGGGGGCTCACAGCACAGGCTGCTCAGGGCTTCACTCACACATCAGACAAGGCAAGTTCAGCTCATTTTGATCATTTTGAGTACAAGCTAACAAGGATTTAAGGGCTCTAAGCAGAGATTCCAGCCGGACTCAGCTGAGGCACTTGGACTGAGCTGGGAGGGAAACACTCAGCAGAGCTGCTCAGCTGTGAGCACAGTTCAAGTCCCCAGGGCTGGGAATTCAACCTTTCTTTAGCATCATCTCCTCCCCATGGTTTTCTAGAAGGAGGGAGAAGGAAAAAAAGTAGAAGTTTAGGAATCATTAATTTGCAGTGAGCTCTGCTTAGGTAAGTGCTTCTCCACCAACTCTTCTTTAAAATCTTTCTCCACCAACTCTTCTTTAAAATCTTTCTGATAATGGGATGCAGATACTTACACCTGTGAATTACAGAGGCAATTTGCACCCATTTAGAGCTCTGTTTGGGGAGGTATAAAAATACCCCAATAACAGGAATCCAGACCATTCCTTATAACCATTATTAGAAATGAAACTAGAAATTATTTTAGCTTCACTAATAACAGGAAAGTCAGGCAGAAATGTGCCTTTGAACATTCTGTGACAATCTCATCTGCCACTAAATGTATGAACATCGTTCCTGCAAAGTTTCCCTGCTCTTTTTGCTCCTTCCCCCTTCAGCCACCGCCTTGACAAGAACAGAATGACACTGGGAGAAAGCAAAGTGTCCCAAGATTGTTCCAAGACATCTCAATGCTCAAGTTCACTGAACTCTCTCGAGTGTGTGCTTGGTGGCAGAGGCTGCATCCCTGCAGTCCTGATCCCCAGGGACGTCAGACACAGCCCCCAGTGAGCCTGGCTGCACGCTGGCCATGCACATGGAATACTGGGGATCAAGAACACTCAAAGGAAAGGCACTGAACAGCAGAGTCCAGCACAAAAAGGCATTTCTGTGCATCCCACCTGGGGATGGGCTGTGTGCAAATCCTTTCTGACACAAATGCTGCACAAACAGACATCATTTCAACCCTGCTCAAACTTTTCATTAAGAACTGCCTAGAGAACAATAGATTTTTTTTTTTTTTTTTTTTTTAATCCTGGGGATTCTTCCACATATGCTGGAAGAACACTGGGATATTTTGGGAATGCTGCTCCCGCTGTAAAATTGACTCTAGATTCTCCATGACAGGTAATTGTGGCAGGTAAAAGAGGAGATGACCTGAGATTGTCCAAACAGATTCAAGTGAGCAGGAAAATGAAGGGGTTTGAAGGCAAGCCATTTGGATCATCCCTCTCTGCAATTTCAGCTGTCATACTCCACATGACAGCTACAACTTCAATTTCTTTCAGCTTGATTTGATCCTTGTGTGACAGTCCATCAAATTCAGGAGTCAATCCCACAACTGTATCATAACTCTCCCTAAAATTCACAGAAATTGCACTGCTTCTAATTCTTTTAAAAGAAATGGCCTGAAATTAAAACTCTCCCCAGCCTTTGATAATTGTTTTCAGTGAGAGTGCAGCACTTCCCTAAGCAAAAGTGCAGCTGAAAACCATGACAGGGCAAGAGCAAGGTGTGCACAAAACCCAGCTCAGGGAACCCTTGCAGTGTAAAACTGCAGCAGAGTGCAGCAGGAGCTGGGGAGCTCACAAAAACACATTTCTCCTTCCCACTTTTGGGAACACAGCTCTGATTTTGAAATGCACTGTTTTGTTCAGGGTTGGTTTAGTGGTTCCATCCCAACCTCCCTCCAGAAAATGGGCAAGGAGTGCAGAGGCCACACAACTTGCAGCCCAATCCTGCTGTCACCAGCCCCATCCTGTTGTCACCAGCCCCTCTGCCAGCCCAGGGACACCCACATGTCCTGGAGGCCAGCACAGGCACCTGGATCAAATACAGAATCACAGGAAACCAAGAAAACTTCTCCCTTAGCCCTTCTCAGGAGCCTCCATCCCAAGATCCCAAGATGGGTTTAGTGTGGGGCAGCTCACACACCCTGGGAGAAGAGCTGGGCTGTGTCCTGGGAAGAGCCACAGGTTCAGCTCAGGCTCAGCTCAGGCTCAGGTTCAGCTCAGGTTCAGCTCCTCATGAACCTGAACCTCCCCTCACAGAGCTGTTCAGGCACCCCGAGTCATTTCCTCTGTTGTTTTTTTTTTTTTAATTTCTGCCAGGAGAAGGCTGCTGGGGATTCCAGGGGGTGTCCTGGCACAGCCCCAGTGCTGTTCCCTGAGCCCCTAAAGAGCACCCTGGGTGAGCTCCTGGGTGAGCTCCTGGGTGAGCTCCTGGCACCAGGATCAGGCTTCTCCTGGGGCACGGTTTGTGAAGAATCCCTTGTGAAGAATCCCTTGTGAAGAATCCCTTGTGAAGAATCCCTTGTGAAGAATCCCTTGTGAAGAATCCCTTCCTACGTTCCTGTGCAGGCTGGGGCTGTCACTCATGGCACAATAGCAGTGCCTCCACTTAATCACAGCCTTTCCATCAGCTGCTGCTCTGGGGGCTCCACAACCCCCACCCCCCCTTCTCCTGGGGCTCCAGCCTCACCCTCGAGCATTTCTGCCTTCATTTGTTTACCTCAGACGTTCCAAAATCAATCACAAACCCTGCAAATCCATTCGTGTTACTGGACCCTGCCAAGTGCAAAATAAAGGCACTAAAGGAATCAAACTTCATTTTAACCCAGTGCAAACAAGTCTAAATTAAGAATTTTGGTTGTTGAAAAGCAGATGGGACAGTTACATGACAGAGGCATTACATGACCACTGCTACAATGCCTGATTTTTAAAAGGGAAAATACTACTTCAGCAAAATCCATTCTTCATAGTAATGAATATATGAGATAACTAAGGCCCATCAAACCAAATTATTCTCTTAAAATATCCCATTGCAGTGAAATTCTTCTTACTGCTGAATAAATAAATAGACTTAATTGAAATGTTTTCTTTGTTCAGGGGTACATCAAATGCATCAACTCCATCAGCCACAATTCTATCCAGTGGAACTTGGAAGCATTATTCCAATCAGGATTAATTCTCCTGGCATGAGCAAAGGATCCCCATTTGATGCCAGGGTGCCACTGCCTGGTCAGGGGTGTGCTGGGACAGCCCCAGACACACAGCCATTATTCGGCAGGGAAATTAAACATTCAGAGCTCCCTTTCCCAGCCTGGCTGTGGCTTCTCACTCACTCAGCAGCAGAGATCTCCCAGGACTCTCCTAGAGAAGGAAATGGGTTAAACTGATGAGGTATTTTTAATGTATGTTGACAAAGGTCCAGAGTGAATGTACAGCTACATTAGTTAAATTGGGACTGCTCTGCTCAGCCCCAGTAGGATTGTCTTTCTCTTTTATTATTTAAAGCTTCTGGGTTTTTTAAACATTTCATTATGTAGAAAGAAGAAATACATCAGATGCAAATCCATTGGGAAAATATTCCTGCATTTTCTGTAACATCATTTTGGAGAAGCCATGGAAATTCGTTTCATTCTCACACTATCTTTGCACTTAATTTGTACACAGTCCTTTTCCTTTTCTTTCCCTAACTCCACTGTAGGGTGCAAAGAAGAGGAAAGGAACAGCACGCTATTGTGCTCAGCTTGAGCAGAGCATCCCTGCATGAGGATAAGGATCAGTGACACCATTTCAATTCCTGTGGTTCCCATCCCCACAGGGACCAGTAGAGAACTCAGACTGAGATCCTCCTCGGTGATGAACTGTCTGCTGTCACCTAGAAGACAACATCTCATGGGTTCTGTAGCTGGCACAGGAAGGCAATAAAGCAATGTCCTGTCAGGTCTGTGAGTCAGGAGCCTGAGACACTCTGGATAACCCCAGGATGGTTCCCTGAGCAAGGCAAGGCTGCACAAACCCAAACTCTCCTCTACAGCAAATCTGCTTGCACTGTCACTCCTGGAGTCCTTTCTCAGGGAATTTCCTTGCTCTCCTTTTCCTCTGAGGGCAGAGTTCAGTGCTGGGTGATTTGATCAGGCTGGGATTGCTTTTGTTCATGTGAGCAATCTGTGTTCACTCCATCAGACCTGCCTGGCATGTTGGCTAAGCTGCACTCGGTGCCCCATTTCCCCCCAATTCTAAAATATTCAGGTGGCATTTCTGGTGAACAACAGCACTGTGGGGACTTTTTAGGGAGACCCCAATCCATATGGCAAGTGGGCTTAAAATTATGTGTAGGTGCAAGTTCCCTGGTGAAAGAATGCATCAGTGTTGTAGTAAAACAGCTCGAACATAAACAGATTTCACTGTTATTGCTTTAGATAAAATCTTTCACTCCTTCCAAGGTTTTATATCATTTCACACTTATAGGAAAAAGTCCCAAAAGCTTTTCAAATGGGATTCAGCCCCAGCTGCTCTATCATAAATCTAGAGAATGAAAACCTGCAGTGAGACAGTTTGGCTAAACAACATCTTAATTTCCTTCACGTGAAGCAGCTTGTATAAACAGGAACAGCAGCAGGGATGGGAGCTTGCTCAGGACATGGAAATGGAGAGGAAGGGAGGGCAAAGCACGAGGAGAAACAGCACTGGAGGAGCTGAGGGAGAACATGGCGAGCCAAGAGAATTAGTCTGGAGTCAGAGAACACGGGAGGGAAGGGGAGAGGGAGGAAGGGGAACATTCACCTCAGCCATCCATGGTGAGATCACCAGCTCCCAATGATGAAAATCCCCCTGGAGCCACTGGAGATCCCACTGGCAGTGGGAAGACAGAGCAGCAATACCTGGCATCACCTGTGGGACTCCAGGAAGAATTTAGATTCTGCAATCTGAGGACAAATTTAGAAATTACCTTGCAGTCTTCCCAAAAGAATGCCTCCACAATTTAAACAATTCTCTCCCTGAATCCTGATGGAATTTCTCCCTTTCTGACTCCATCCATGAGGCATGCTGCCAGCCCAAGGTGGGTGAATTGCCGATTTTGGCAACCACACCATGAGCTTTCCATGAACAGCAAATCCAGGATTAACACCAACCCCAAATGTAAAAGCAGACTGTTCCTCACTCTGCACAACCAGCTAAGCTGGCAACTGGCCATTCTTATACAAATACTGAATACCAGAAGAAAGGAAAAGAATCAAGAATCCTACAGGTCTTACTTCTCACTCAATTAATCACAACCATATAATAAAGATACTGTGGCTCATTACAGGGGAAAAAATGTTATTCCTGATGGGAAACATGTTTTCTCCTGATACCAGCAACCAGATGGCAGCTAAACAATGAACTGTCGAAGAAAACTGGGGAGAGTTTTCCTTCCTGCAGCTAACATGGAGATGAGGTTTGCACTGCCAAGGTGCCTGATGCTACAGAGCAGCCCCAGGGCTGCGGGAGCAGCTCTGCTCCCAGCTGGACCCTGTTCCCTTTGTGACCAGCACTGAGACTGGAGCTGCTCCACAGCTCCACTGGAGCCTGGGACACAGGGCTCTGAGCTGCCCTGACTCTTCCAAGGGACAGCTTTGAAAAGAGTCAGTTTTATTATAACATTTTATTATAGCATCTGCCTCGAGTTCTTCCCTGTCAGATCAATGCAGTGATCGTATCAGCCTGTGCAGGTACAATGCCAGGACTGTTCCTGCTCTCAGTTCAGATCCCAGCACTGCCATAACTGGTGCACAAGGCTGGAAGCTCACAAGTCAATTGAGTGTTTTCCTTCTCCACAAAGTCTCAAAGGCTTGGGAACAGAATGTCTCCCTCCTGCTGAAACACACTCCACACATCAGCACCACTTTATGGCCCCCACCTTCCTCTGTCAGCTCATAAAAGTGCCTGCCAAGTTCTGCTGTTGGGATGGGGCTGGAGCAGGGGATGGTCTGCTCCCCCTGAGGCAGAGCTCAGCCACCCTCACTCGCTGCAGGGCATAGCCCCGAGTGCTGGCAGCAAACTGGGAATGCACAGCCCACACAGGAGCCAGCCTGGGCTGCCAGCACCCACAAACACTGCAACAGCTGTGGGGATTGAAGAAGCCAGAGCCATGGTGGGAATGGCCACAGCCCCACCTCTGTGTGCACCAGGAACAATGGGATGGGCAGGCTTGGGATGTGCAGGTTTGGGATGTGCAGGTTTGGGAGGTGCAGATTTGGGATGTGCAGTGTTTGTTTGGGATGTGCAGGTTTGGGATGTGCAGTGTTTGTTTGGGATGTGCAGTGTTTGTTTGGGATGTGCAGATTTGGGATGTGCAGTGTTTGGGATGTGCAGTGTTTGTTTGGGATGTGCAGGTTTGGGATGTGCAGTGTTTGTTTGGGATGTGCAGATTTGGGATGTGCAGGTTTGGGATGTGCAGTGTTTGTTTGGGATGTGCAGGTTTGGGATGTGCACGTTTGGGATGTGCACGTTTGGGATGTGCAGTGTTTGTTTGGGATGTGCACGTTTGGGATGTGCAGGTTTGGGATGTGCACGTTTGGGATGTGCAGTGTTTGTTTGGGATGTGCAGTTTGGGATGTGCAGGTTTGGGATGTGCAGTGTTTGTTTGGGATGTGCAGTTTGGGATGTGTCCAGAGCTGCACTCCCATCTCCAGGTGTTCCAGTGAGGGCTCAGGGATGGGAGCAGCTCCCAGGCTGGGCTGCAGACACAGCAGGGACTGACTCTGCTGGCATTTAAAGCAAGCCAAGAAACCACAAACCTCAGTGCCTTGGGAACATCCCCAGGGAGCCTCAGGAACCCATCCCTGTTCCTCACCTCTCACCTGCCCCTCTGCCCTTCCCTCCTGGCTGCTCTTAGGGGGGTGCACGCTGACCTGGGGACAGTTTTGGCAGCCTGAGCTCAGCCTGGCTGTTAAGGCACTGTGGATTTGTGGAACCAAGTCTCTATTGCACCTCTGGGCTTTGCTACAGTCCCAGACCACAAATACAGGCTCATTCCTGACTTTTCCCACTGTCTCCACTGCAACCACGAGCTGCAGAGCCAGTCCCTGAGAAAGGCAGCTTCAAGATAAAACAAAAGACTCCCTCCTTTTGAAACAGAAGCACAAAGCCCCAAGCAAAAAACATGCACACAATTAAATTGATTTGTGCATGGAAATGTGGCAAGCACATGAAAATGCAGCATATTTCTGTGCTGCCTTAGGCTTCTGACTTTATGGAAATTCACTCCAATATATTAAACCCCATTTGTCCTTTGAAAAACAAACCCTCATTATTAACTAAAATGCCCAAACTGAATAAATATGATTGTCCCATGCTAACTGGATTGATTGCCTATTAAAAAAAAAAAAAAAAAAAAAAAAAAAGAAAAAACACAAAAACACAAAAACACAAACACCAAAAAAACCCCACAACAAACTAACAGTTCATATCCATTTTAGTAATATAACTGTCTCTTCAGCAGAAAAAAGGAAAAAGACAATGGCAGAGTCTCTTATGTTGACATAGACATTAATCAGCAAGTCACCAAGCAAAGTTCATAATCCAGCCAGGCTTCTGCTTTCCAGACCAAACTGAGCACGAAATAGTGACCCATATTGAGTGAGCAAATCTCACTCCTTGGCTGGATTCAATCCAAAATGCCTATTAGTAGGTTGGTTCTTAAAATGAACAAAGTACAATTTGTGATGGATCAAGACATTTCAGGATGAGAACCTGGGAAAGTCTCTTTGCTCAGGGGTCAGTCCCTCTAACTTCCCCCAGTTGTGTCCCAGGGCTGTATTTTGAGGGCACATTGGTTCTAGCAGGCCAACAATTGCTGTTTTAACAAAGAGCAATAAAACTTTCAAAGCTGAAGGAGTGGGGGGACTAAGACAAAATCCTGCAAGCCACAGGATTTTTGAATCATCGGATCATGGTTCATTGTCCCACCCCTTCTGACTCCAGAGGAGTTTTGTCCCTGACCTTGGCAGGTTATGGCAGCACTGAGCAGCCAGGACTCTAAACCCTGCAAAGTTCACTCCCAGAACCTCTCTGTTCACTGCCTGCTTTGGTTATGAAGGATTTATCAAAACACACTTCTGCAGAAATGCTGCATGTGGCTAACTGGGGCTGGTTCTATTTCATCCCTCACCCACCTGAGTTTCTTTTCCATTCCCATGTACACTCAGGTGCAAGGACAGCCCTGTTTTACCACTGCAGGCAGTGGCAGGACAGAATGTGACCCCCATCACGGATTTGCTGAGAGGCAGCACTGATGGGTGTGCCTGTGTAAGGGAACTGCAGGGATCAAACCCTTCTCCTGCTGTGATGGTGCTCACTGACACCAAACCACACAGAATAGGTGGATTCCAAGATCATCACAATGAACTCCTGACAAACTATAATGAGATTCAAATCAGTTAAACATAAATTAGAGCAGAGTGAAATAGTAATACTGAATTAGCAGCAAAATTCTTGGGGTTATTTAATACACTCAGTGAAAGTTGTAAGTTGTGATCTATTTAATTGCAATATATTTCTGTCAGCTGGACACAGTAAAAAGTTGTCAATGTTTTGTTTGAAAGGAATAAACTGTGTGTTTGGTGATAGCTCAAGGAAATGAATACTTGCATGTTAGAGGTGTGAACAACTCCATCCAAGGTGAAACTTTGCCACCAGCACCTATCCCAGGCCCACCAGGACAGAGGTTCAGAGGTTCTGCCCCACTGGGGCTCGCTGGCCACTGCAGCTCACAGCAAGACATCCAGACAGAGATTTCATTCCAGCTGGAAAAGTTTCCCAGTCTCTCCCAGTTCAGTCCAGGACAGAGCAGCTGTGTGGTCACAGTGACCACCATGGGAAGGGAGTAAAACCAACCCAGCCCTGTGAGAGCTCAGCCCCTCACAGGGAAGACTGACATCAGATTGCAAATATTAAAAGCACAAAAATACCACAGTGAGCCGTATTTCAGTGCCAGTTTGATGGGAATGCTGGCAGGGGGAAGTGCTCCAGGACACCTTCCAGCACAGATAGTGCAGCTGCTGAGGAGAGCAGGCACAGCAGAGCAGAGCAGAGCAGCGGGGCTGGAGGAGCCCAGCACCCCTCATCCAGGGGGATGAGAGCTCCGAGGGCTCCGAGAGCTCCAACAGCTCCGGGCTCTGCCTGAGCACAGGGCAGAGCTGCCAGGGCATGGCCTGGGCACCAGAGCAGGACAGAGCCTTGGGTCCTTGCAGTGTCACTACTGTGTCCCT
>PYHW01009591.1:193711-214878 GCA_013186435.1 Turdus rufiventris
GACCATTACCCCCTGCCAGGACAGACAGGTTCTTTAGGATGACCATTACCCCCTGCCAGGACAGACAGGTTCTTTGGGATGACCATTAAAGCCTGCCAGGACAGACAGGTTCTTTAGGATGACCATTACCCCCTGCCAGGACAGACAGGTTCTTTGGGATGACCATTCCTCTGTGTGTGTTCCAGATGTCCTCGACACGTCCAGCACCAGCGATATCCCAGCAGTGCAGAAGGCAAAAACTCTCTACAGGTCGTGCATAAATGAAAGTGAGTGTCCCCTGCTGCACTACCCACAGGGCACCTCGGCAGCCACACTGTCCTGTTCTGTGCAGCACTTCTCAGATATCCTTTGTGAAAAATAAAATGTCTCTATTTTGTAGAGTCCAGTCAGAAGGTCAGCAGTAAAATCACTATTGTACCTCCTTTTTTACTACCTTAGGTATTTTAGGTAACTCTTCAGTTACTCATTTGCTGCAGATATATAAACTCAAATCCTTTCAGTTAAATGGGAATTAACTTCTTTTGTAGAAATTACCAGGGATGAGGTGAAAGCTACCTGGCACAGCAGGCTCTGCCACTAGAACAAAGAGCAGTAAAACTGTTTGCAGTGCTTCCTAAATCATATTTTTATGGTTTCTGTAATAGTATGAATACTTTTCAAAACTATTATTACAAGCTATCTACAGAGAGAAAAAAAATAAGACAGTAATTCAATGCCATGGTCTCAAGGATCTGCATGTGCTGTTTGTGACTGGAACATTTTTACATTAAATGTTAAAGCACAGTCATACATCAGAGCAAACTGCTGCTGTGGTGATGGGGGAAACAGTTCTCAGCTTCAGTGTTCTGAACTCATTATAATATATAACATATAACATTTGTGGGGTTTAAAATGTCATGGTAACTCATTTTATTTTCTCCAAAAGCTGCCATTAATAACAAAGGTGGAGAGCCTCTAATTCGTTTATTGCCAAATGTGTCTGACTGGCCTGTAGCAACAACTGACTGGGATACTTCCTATGGTAAGATAATCTGTGCTTACTTCTTTTTTAGTTAAAATATCTGAAATATTTAATTTCTAGCTTACCAAAAATAGAGACTGACTATACCTTTCATTTGCTTAGGTACTGCTTGGACAGCTGAGACAGCTATTGCACAGCTCAATGCCAGATATGGAAAAAAGGTCCTTATTAATTTTTTTGTTGGCACAGACGATAAAAATTCCACAGCACATATCATTCACGTAAGTCTGCCTGGGTGCCTTGTTGATCGTGAGTGCAGGAAATGACTGGAGGCACAGACATTAATGTTAACGAGGAGAAACATCCGTGCTCTGAGTTTGACCTGAGTATTTGTAGATGAAGTTGTGCATTAATGTGGTTTCCAGCTGGAAGTGGGTTCCACAGCCCCCTGTCTGCTCCCCAAGCTGACAGCTTTGTTCTGTGCACTCAACACTGCTGCTGTCAGTGAGATGGGAGTGACAGACACAGAAAGGTCAGCTCTGAAACCTGAACATTCAGACCAGGCAGGAGGAGATCTGGTGGCTGTGGGATGCAGCAGGGAGAGGAGCAAGGGGCCAATCTCTCCTGTCCTGGGTGGATGGAGCCGTGGGCACTTCACTGCAGGGATTTCAGAGATGCAGGAGCTGCCCTGCTTGTCTCTGGGCTCTTTTGTGATCTGTAGTTCACCTATTTTCACACTGGCTACCAGTGCCTTACAGTGTTCAGCAACAGAAGAAAAAGATTGAAAAGAGAAACAAAAAGTTTAACAAGAATGAAAATAGTTCAAGGTGGGCAACAGGATGAGAGAGGAACGCTTTTGTGGCCAGAAATAATTTGGCCAGTGAAGCATCAGCACGTGTGGTTACCAAAAGAACAGCACAATGCTCTGCCATTCCCCTGAGCACTTGCCAGTTTTCATTTGCATTTTCAGATTGACCAGCCGGGGCTGGGCCTGCCTTCTCGGGACTACTACGAGTGCACTGGTGCATACCAAGAGGTGAGGGGGGCTGACACACCACTGCTGACAGGTCATGGTTTCGTTGTGTTTTCAAGGCAGCTACTTGACTTTTTAAGACCTCTTGGAGGGAGATAAACATGAAACAATTTAGCTTTGTTATAGAGCCTCTGCCAGGCTTCACAGCTGGATCAAGGGCTATCTCCTGACTGTCAGAGTCAGTCACACAGAATACAGGTGGTCACCATCAGACCTGTTCTGGCACTGCAGAAGGGAGGCCACTCCTGAGCAAGTGCCAAATGCTGCAGGTGAATGACTTCTACCAGGGATAGGCTTGGAAAGAAAAGCAGAACATTCAGAACCAAAGAAACAGTTTGCTGCAGGAAAGATCTGAAAAGATCACAGTCTCCTACATCAGCTGCTGAACACAAGCACAGCAGCAAAAGGACGTGATACCACAGAAATGGCTCAGATAGCCGAAACTTCGTGCGGTCTCCTTTAATTCTTGTTTGCTCATTACTTCTAGGGCTCTCATTAGGCTGTTAGCACTGACACTGTATCCCTGTTGCTAATCTTGGATGTGCTTTAAGTCCTTGAGAGCTGATGGGTGTCTGTGCCCAAGTCATGGAGCTGAAACTGCTACCACAGTGACCTTTAATTAACCACATTCCTTCTGTGTAATTAAATGCAGAGCAACAAGAAAGTGTACAGGCCATTTGGGCTTTGTAGGTATTTTGCTGATGTGCCAATAGTTAATAGTGATTACATTTAATTACAGATCACATGCTCATTAAGACAATCATTGCCATCTGAACTGTTCAGTTCCATGTGAGATGGCCTTTACGAGCTGACTCACATTGCACAGTCTGCTCCTTCCATGTGTTGTGTTAACTGCAGCACTGAGACAATTCCTGTCCTCTGACCTACCTGAGAATCAGCTCTGCACTACTGGAAGTATTGTTGCAAACCAGCCTTGTCCCAGCAGGCAGGTTCCCAATGTCCATCCAAGTGAGAGCTGCTCCCTCCCTGCTCTTGGCTCTGGCTCTGCTGGGTTGTTCCAGCCCAGAAGCTGCACACAGCAAACACCATCCCTGCCTCCAGCAGCACTTCCCACCCCAGAGCTGCAGGAGGAACCTGCCATAAGATCATTTCAACATCTTTTTCTCTTGTAAGATACAGGATGGCTCTGCTCAGACAGGAGGGATTCTGATGCCTTAAGTTTCCACTGAAATTGCTGAGACTATTTATACAGTCCAGATGAAATCAGCTGACTTAGCTTAAGAGCTGCACTTAGAACAATAAAGTCACTGATTGGTACCTAAAAATCTCTGTTAGCTTACTGGTTTGAGGTAATAGCTATATTGAATTTTATGATGGTTTTTACAGTGTTGGGATGCACTGACTTTTGTGACTTGTAGCTGCCAGTGGTTTCATGGGCTTTTCTCTTTCTGAAATGATCTCTCTTGCTTGTAACTGGCACTGGGAGTTCTGCCCTTTGGGCTGCTGTGATCCCTGTCCCTGTCCCTGTCCCTGTCCATGTCCCTGCTGGTCCCTGTCCCTGCTGATCCCTGTCCCTGTCCCTGTCGATCCCTGTCCCTGCTGCCACGGTGCCACAGCCCCAGGTGGGCACAGCCTGGCCCTGCTGGCAGGGAGGGAGCCCAGGAGGGGACAGGGAATGGCTGCACACATTAAAGAGGTGTGGCCCTGCCTGAATGTACCAAAACACTTCTATTAAAAAAGCTGATGACATGCACACCTTATTAATTCTAGGTTTAATCACTAGTTTGGTAGATTACATTGTATAAACCAGATTTATTATTTGATAGCTGATCCAGAAGTATGCATGTTTTTTATTTGCATTGAAAAGAAATATTGAAAACAACATTTCTGTTGATACAAAAATGAGTGTGACTTACCAATGAGGAATTAGAATTACAAATAATAATAGAATTACATAAAAACTGAGGTTCCATAAATTATAATGATGCCTTAAGATATTTGGCAGTGTGAGATTTCAGAGAATTTACTGCTGTATTTACATTCTCATCATTAGTGAACTCTTTAAGGTGAAATTTCATATATATGAAATTTAACTTTATATATAAATATATGTATGAAATTTAACCTTGAAGAGTTGCCTGATGCTAAGAATGTAAAGACACTAATCTGTCACTGTCAGTAATGATACAGCAATGTCAGTTCTGACTGTTCCAAGGTGCACTGGAGGAGGTTCACAGCTTTTTCCCACAAAGCCAGTTCCCTTGTTTTACGTTCCTGGGAACACAGCTCTTTGGAAATGGTATTTTTGGAAGCTGTAATTAAAGTGAGCTAGAAAAAACATGGGTGATGGTTTAAATCTGGCCATCCAAGTGTCTCACTGTAAATAATGCAAACAGTGCAGTCGCTGGGAGTGTTCAGCCTTAGGTGCCCCAGTTATCCAGCAGTGCCCCATGAGGGAACGTTCACAGTTCATTTCTAGCTGGGATCTAGCAGGATTTCTGATAAAATGACCTCTTTAAATAAGGGATGAAGAACTGTAGTTCATAAAAATGAAAATGAAATCTTGAAGATAATAAAGGGATGCTCTATTTGAAGAGTTTTGTCTTTAAACTGTTCCTGTTATTTTCCTGCAGGCATGTTCTGCCTATGTTGAGTTCATGATTTCTGTAGCTGAACTAATCCTACAAGAAAGAAATATTTCTATGAATGAGAGTGATATTTCTGCACAAATGAGAAGAGTTATGGACCTGGAGAAAGAGATTGCCAATGTAAGAAAACCATCTTTAAACTATCCTTTAAATAACTGACTTTTTTTGTAACACCTGAGAGAGCTGACTGCGAAGTGCGTGTTTGTGGGAGTGGGAATGTGAGGAGTTTTTACACCTGAAGGAGCAGGTGTGGGAATGTGAGGAGCCTGGAACACCTGGAGGAGCAGGGGATGGGGATGTGAGGAGCCTGGAACACCTGGAGGAGCAGACAGCAATACAGCTGTGGCCTGGGAGGAGCAAGGGAAATATTTGAGGCAGCTGTTTTCTTGCAAGCAACAGAATGTTTTGTCCTGATGTGTTCCCAGGAACCCTGCAAGAGCAGAGACAGGCTTGGGTTTTGGTTAATGTGGTTCAGAGTGTGAGTTTTGAGAGATGCTTTGCCTCTCCTCCCTTTGTCCTGTTTCCCCGCAGCTGTTTGGGTCCCAGAGCAGCAGATTCCCAGCCCTTGGCCTGCTGTGAGCACAAAGTCATGTTTGTGCTGCACAAGCTGCTCCACAATGCTGATTGTTCCAAGGGCATTTTTAACCAAACACTCTTCTCCGTTTAAAGAAAAGGGCAAAGAAGAAAATAATATCATGAATTTGACTTTGGAGAAATAGGGAGAGTTTGAATGTGCATGGAGAAAACCAAAGACATTAATGAGCAAACCATGGCTAATTATTATTAACCAGTGCAGCAGGACCTGAAGCTGAGGGTGACTATGAAGCTGGCTGAATACACATTTTAGAGCTCCAGCTATTTTTGAAGTTACACTGATAGTAAGGTCACATACTTGGGAAAACTATTTATATAAACTGAAACCATTTGATTTTGATTTTCTTTGTTTTCATGAGGAACACACCTCTGGGCTTGGATCAGAGGTGGGCAATTATTATCAGAAAGGGAATTCATTGAGGAAAGGTTTTCAGGAGGAGTGTGAAGGGAGCCCACAGCTGCAGTGTCCCTGCAGCACTTTCTGCACTGCCTGGGATTTTAACCTTCCATCCAAAACTCAGCATCAGCCTGAATGTCACTGGAGAGAGGTGGCATTGTACTCTTGGGAATTTGTTAAAAAACACAGAAAAAAAACACTGAATGCACGGTAGAATAGGAAAGAGGAAGAGAAGCATAGAGATAAAAGGAGGCTTGGCATAACTGATTTTTCCAAGCACTTTAAAAGGGTGAAATCTGCTGTTGTGGATACAGGTGTTGAAGTGCCCAGAGCAGCACAGAGCTGTGGGAGCTGTGGCTGTGCCTCCCCAGCAGTGCCATGGGTCACAGGCAGACAGGGCAGCAGGGCACCCTGCTCACAACCAAAACTCCTGGGACTGACTCAAGATGCTCAGTAATTTTCTCCTGATTAACTCTGACAGGCGACAACAAAATCTGAAGACAGAAACGATCCACTTCTGCTGTACAACAAAATGACCTTGGCACAACTCCAAGCCAACTACTCATTGAAAATCAATAATAAGGTGAGTGATCAATAACCTGTGTTTAACCTCTCATTTATCACTGATGGGATTAAACAATGAAGCCTGATTAATTTTTTTTTCTGTTAAAGACATGGCATATTTGCAATTGAACAGGATCCCTGATGTGCACAGTCTTACCTACTCTTGTGATGGTACTCAGCACAGAGATGGGAAAGCACAAAGGAAAAGTAAAAATGTCCAGTGGAAGGTGTCTCTGCCCATGGCAGAGGTGGAAATAGATGATCTTTAAGATCCCTTCCAATCCAAACCATCCTGTGCTTCTGTGATCCTGTTCTTATCCCCAAAGTCCAGCCTGGCTCAGGGGTGTTCAGTGAACTACTCAGCTCCACTGTATTTATCCAGAGCTGCAGATTCAGAACAAAAGTGCAGTTTGTCCAACACTGCCTCTGTAAATAGTGCTGCCCAGGCTGCCAGGCCCATGACACAGGACAATTCTGCACATCCCTCCCATTGCAGCTCCCCAGGATGTGTCAGCTCTGCTCTCAGCCTGAGCCAGGTGCTGTTTGTGAGGGCAGCCTTTACCTCCTGGCACCAGAGTGCAGCTGAAAACCAGCCCAAGCTTCGGTAGCACAGCTCTGTCTCCTCAGGAACATAATGTCATTCTGAACATGGGTAGTTCTTATTCTCATCACTTTTACTGAGGATTCTGAGGCCAGTAAGGTGCAATGAAACACTTATTCGTGGCACTTTTTCATATTCACTGTAATTTTATTGACTTTAATTCTCTGACAGTTCCCTCCTGCCTGGTTTAATTGGTTTCATAATTCACCCTCTCCCCCAGGTGTAGTTGGTCACCATTACAGTCACCCTGTCAGAAAGCAACAACTCCTGTCACACAATGGCATTGCCCTGGTTATTATCAGTTCCTGGGGGGTGCTGCAGATCAGCACTAATTTTAATTTATTCCAAAATGCTCAGAAGACACTTGATGGGAGTTGGTAGTGCTGTAATGTCTAAGGATAGAACAGCAATTATTCCCAGGATTAGCCTGAAGTTTGCTGCTCCTCTCTCAGACCTGCAGTGACTGTTCTGAAAGTTATTCCCTTTGTCTGATGGAAGACGTTGCCTCTTCCAACAAACCTTTCCGAAGATGCAGGCAGGGAAAAGTCACCAACACTTTTTACAGTAATAGGCAGAACAGAAACTTTAAAAATTAATAAAAATTGTGTTAGTTTGAAATCAAAGCAATTTCTCTACCCTTTCTAACAAATACCCCCTATGTTAACAACATTTTTGGAGCTATAAATTATCTCAGGCCAGTTGTTATTACAATGACCCCATTTATAAGCAGTGTAAATATTAGGGAAACTACAGGCAGAGCATTTGTGTCATGCAAACACCTTTAGACTGTTTATGATAGACCCATATCATAATGCATATTGATTTTCCAGGTGTTCAACTGGTCAGAATTCATAAATGCTATCATGTCAACTGTCCAAATCAACGTTGACAACACAGAACATGTCATTGTTTATGACCCTGACTACCTTCTCAAGCTCAGCTCTGTCCTTCTGAACTACACTGCCAGGTTTGTTAAGTATTCTCAGTATTTGCATTTTCTTTCCAGAAAACTTAAAAAGTCTCAAAACATCAGCACTTATTATTGTACTTTGTTAAACAGAGACCTGCAGAATTACATGACCTGGCGATTTGTGATGGATCTTGTCAACAGCCTCAGCCAGGAGTACAAGGACACGAGGAACGCTTTCCGTAAGGTGCAGAAATTCACCTCTCCCTGAGTTTTAGTGATGTCTTTTGTGAACCACAAACGATAGGGTTTTTATGGGGGTGTAGTACATAAATATTTAATGTATTTTGGATTTCACGCACAGCAGCCAATGTGTCTGCTGTGGAGTGTATCTATAATTTATGGGATTTATGCCTGATAGCTGAGTGGATTTGAAAGCACTGCTCTGATCTTGGTCTCTTGTTTTTCTGAATCTAAATTAATCCCCATTGTGGTATCAGAACAGTCCCATTTATTTGACTGACTTGTTAGAAACTCTTCATCATCCCAAGGAATATATTCCAAGGCAAACATTATGGCCCCAATCTTGGTTTTCAGTCATTCCATCCTGCTGATAGCTTAGTGTTTTTAAGGGAATTTCAGCAGTTGGACGTGGAAGTTCTTTGTATTTCCACAGCAGAAATTGCTCTGTAAGGATTTTTGGGTGATCCTGCTGTGGCAGAGTGAGTGCAGCCAAGTGCCCCAAGCACAGAGTGGCTGTGAGGACAGGGTGGGGAATTCCTCTGGTGGAGTGGCTGTGAGCATAGGGTGGGAGAGTGTGGCTTTCTTTTTGGGTCCCTGGTGGTATTTACCAGGACCAGAGAGTGCTAATATCATTTAGCTAGCTCTCAGAAAGCGCACATTTTAATCAGCAGAGAAAGACCAGAGTCCTTACTTGACGAGTTCCACAAGAATCTTTATTTCATGTGAAGAAGGGTGGGCAAGCAGGATTCTCTCAGAATCATATTTATAGGTTCAGGGGGAATTCAAACTACAGCCAATAAAAGTTTCTACAAAGAACAGCATCCAATCTAAGTGAGAAGTTCTGAAGGTGAACTGACCAATTACACAAACTAATTTCTGACCAATTATCTTTCAAGGTGTTAGGAGAGTGACCAAATTCTTAAAGAATTTGGCTCAACCTTGGTATCTAGGATACCTTATCTATTATAGCAAGTTCCAGGRGCCAGGGGAATTGTATCATCCACAGGAGAGCTGCTCTGGAGCCCCTGACCCTGCTGTGTCCCACCCCACAGGCCCTGTATGGCACCACGTCTGAGACTGCCGTGTGGCGCCGCTGTGCCAACTACGTCAACAGCAACATGGAGAGCGCCGTGGGCCGGCTCTACGTGCAGGAGGCCTTTGCTGGGGACAGCAAACATGTGGTAAAGCCCTCGGCCTGAGTGCCACCAAAGTGGCATTTCATCACCACCTTGTGCTTCCTGACACTGCTTTGGGTCTGCTTTTTTGTTATGGTGTGATCAAAGTGGGTTTGGCTTGGAAGTGTTTATTGAAGTGTTAATAAGGGTTATTACAAAGGTTGGAAAATGCAAGTTTTTATTGGAGTGTGAAATGTGAGGATTGCAGGTGCACAGCTGGAGAGAGAGGCACCTGCCTGCTCTCTGAGCCAAGCCTCACATCCCAGGAGCAGCACTCGCTGCTCTTTGGGACTGACAGCAGTTCACATCCTGCCACCACTGGGCACAGGGCAGTTGGTTCCTCCTGTTTGCCTTCAGCCACACAGAAATTCCTGGGAATGGACCTGAAGTGAAGCCTTGGTTGACTGCAATCACCACTGGTGTGAAACCCCATTTTTGGGGTTGGCATAAACACAACGACTCCATCAGATGCACAACACCCAGCAGGGCAATGGCTATCAGGTTTTGGAACCTGAATGACTGAACTGCATTGCCCCCCATCTTACTCTGTGCGCTTGTAACATTCTGATGGTTTTTCCAGGTTGAAGAAATGATTGCAGATATTCGTGATGTTTTTATAAATACCTTAGATGAACTTTCCTGGATGGATGCAGAGACCAAAAAGAAAGCAGAACAAAAAGTAAGTTCTGTCTGAAATACTGGTAGTGTGTAGTTCTATAAAAATGGGTATTTCAATTGTTTGTCCTGACCAAAATTAAGCAGCAACTTCTATCACTAATAATGCAAACACATTTATACTTGTGCTTATATAGGCACAGAAGGCCCTCTGCAGATAGGAACACAAAGTAGAAAGAATCTGTATACAAGATAAAGACCTTTCAGGAAAATCAGTGATTAAGTAGCTAGATAATGAATACCTGCAGGAAAGCAATACTGAAAATGAGAAGGAATTCTGGAGATTTGACCAGCTATTAGGAGGAGCAGGATAAAACCCATGAATCAAAAATGTAAACAAAACCTATATATAATTAACATCCTGTGGTTTCTGCAGTGACTTCCATACTTCCCTATTGCCTTTCTTATATAATTTATTATTATGTCTGGATTTGCTATGGATATCAAATTTCCTTTTGCCTAGGCAACAGCAATTAGAGAGAGGATTGGTTATCCCGATGAGATCGTGACAGATGATGACAAGCTCAACAGTGAGTACCAGGAGGTAAGTTTGCACAACAGAGAGGAGAATTAGAAAAGAATCCTCAGAGAAGAAGATGTGCATTTGCTTTCCTTGGCCCAGCGAGCCTTGTGCAGGTCCCAGCACAGCAACCTGGTAGGGCTGACCAGCACGGGATGGGACAGCCAGCTTGGGATGGGACAGCCAGCTTGGGATGGGACAGCCAGCACGGAATGTGACACCCAGCACAGGATGGGATGCCCAGCTTGGGATGGGACAGGCTCTGAGCGCATTCCAAGGACCTGTCTGCATTCTGGAGGGGTTATGTGAGGACAGGCGTGGTGCCAGTGGTGCTCAGTGCAGCATTCTATCTGGCACAGGCTGCAGTGCATGCACAGGCACAGAGCTGACTCCAGCCTTCTGTCTGAGGTGCAACTGCTCCTCACCAAACTGGTTTGCAGCAGGCATCTCCACAGGTTAAGGTCAACACCAACAATTGCTGAACTCCACTCAAAATATGTACACAAAGAAAGAATGAAGAGCTCTGCAGAAAACACCCAGCTGCTAACAATATCAACTCTGTCATGGGGCAGAGCTCTGCAAACCAAGGTCTAATTGTAGATAAAAAATACTCTTAGAAGTGTGCTGCTTAGCTCAGCATGCTTAAGACTAGATTTTCCTGATCCATGTCTTTTATTCCAAATTAGTAACACTACCACTAACTCCTCTTCCCCCTTTCTTTTCAGTTGGACTTCAAAGAAGAAGAATACTTTGAAAACATTATTCAAAATTTGGTATTTACCCAGAAGAAAAGGTTGAAAAAGCTTAGAGAAAAGGTGGACAAAGACGAGTAAGTATTTAATAATACTATGTCTAGTGTTTTATCCAGTTTGCACAGGAGAAGGTACCTTGTAACTTCAAATATCTTGTGATTCTGTTACACAATTTCTAGGCTTATTCTGGCAATCATTAACTCTGCCATTAACAATTGAAATACTAACTTTTGTTCTTCTCATGTTACCAGGTGGATAAGTGGAGCTGCTGTCGTCAATGCTTTTTACTCAGCAAGTAGGAATCAGATAGGTAAGGTTTACCAATTTATTGATGCCCAAATTATCTATTTTTTATATATTTATGTATGTACTTTTAAAATCAGGAAGTGAAACTATCTGGATATTACGGGTTTGGGTATAAAGATTGCTAATGTCAGCCTACCCAAAACCATCCATAGAAATAAAAAACCCAGTCCATTCGTGCTAAAGATTAGAGCCACACAGAGGCCCCAAGGTTTCTCACCTTGTGAACCATCCCAGCTCCCTTCAGTCACAACATTAATTATGCTTCTCGATATTTCTGTCACATCCATTCTGCAAATAGTGTTTGAATTTTAGTCACAGACTGCAGTGTCCTTTCTAGGCCATCAGCAAGGTACAGTGATCCACCTGAAAACAAGTCTTAAAAAATGGAAAAATCTTGTTCTGCAGGGCTCTACACAGACATGAAATGAGATTATTTCTTGATGGGAGCATTTAGCTCTTTACTGAACAGTTAACACAAAAACTTCCAGAAGGGTTTGTTTAAAATAGCTTTGTTCAGTAATTTGTAGGAAAGTAATCATGATGTGAAAGACTGAAACCGGTGACTGGCAGTTGATGTGAGTCATAAATTCTTACCTCACCCTTTAACTATGGCATGCACAGGATAATTAAAGCAGTCTGATCTTTAGAGTGATGTCTGAATTAGCTTAGAACCAGACTTCCAAAAAGCCCTCTGAAGGGCAGTTCTGTGCATGATGTGCAGGGCACTTGGAGCTCTGGGTGTGGAGTGCCCTGCAGCGCTCCATCAGCAGCTCAGACCATGGGGAAGCCACCCCGAGCTGCTGCTGGCCCTGCACAGCCCTGAGCCCCATGGTGGGACCGTGCAGAGGTCACTGCTGTGCCCTGAGCCCCATGGTGGCACCTTGCAGAGGTCACTGCTGTGCCCTGAGCCCCATGGTATCACCTTGCAGAGGTCACTGCTGTGCCCTGAGCCCCCATGGTGGGACCGTGCAGAGGTCACTGCTGTGCCCTGAGCCCCATGGAGGGACCGTGCAGAGGTCATTGCTGTGCCCTGAGCCCCATGGTGGCACCGTGCAGAGGTCACTGCTGTGCCCTGCACACCCCTTGACACTCACACTGCTGTCAGACCTATTTTCCTGCTGGCAGGACACATCAGGGGACATTTCCTTCCCTGTGAAACCGGCCCTGCACTGGGATTGTGTGACAGCAGCTTGCACACGCGGCACAACTGGCTTGTTTCTAACCTGACCATGGTTTTCTGGTTTTCCCATGGTTCTTTCTTGTCCTGAAAGAAAGCCCTAGAACTGAGCATTTATACTGAAATGCAAGAAGTATCAATCTTCTTTCTTCTGCTGTGTGAGAACTGTCACCCCATTCCTTGTGTCTGTTTAAGCAGTGTAGAGTTACATCCACCTCCTTCCCAGGGAGAATGAATACTTTATATTGCCACAGCAGGGACACAAGAAAAGCCTTCACAAGATCCTAAGTAGAACTGAATATTTTATAGTATTTTATTACTCATAATTTATAAAAGATATCAGAATTGTAATATGGTTTCTTTTTAAATGAATTGTTTTGTAGAAGCCTAGAAAAATGAGCAGGGAAGTGGGTAAAAGAAGCTGCTTTGTTCCAGTTCTTTTATTGACAGCTTGGCCTATTTTTTATTGATTCTAGTGGGAGTTACTTGTATTTTCAAGGGAGGAATAAATTCCTGTCTCTAAGATTGATTTATGATGGAATGATCAAATAATTTATTCTTCTTGGGGGACACCCTCCCACTTCACACAATGTTGTGAGGTTTGTTTAACCACGAGACAGAAGTCTGTGAATGCTAAGTGATGGAAATTGGAACAAACTGCCTTTTCCTGCAGAGCAAAACAGTACCAAAGCAGAAGCTGCTGATGATTTTGGGAGTGTGTGAAGAGGGGAGGGGTCCTGCTGCTCTGTTCCTCCTGTCCCACAGCATTCCCATGTGTTGCTGCTGGGAGGGAACAGGCTGCTTTTGGGTGAAGCCCATAAATTCTGCCCCCACTGCACCTGCAGGATAACCAGGCAGGGCCTTAACTGTGCTGTGGCTTTTTTTTTCAGTGTTCCCTGCGGGCATTTTGCAGCCTCCTTTCTTCAGTGCCTCCCAGCCCAAATCTCTGAATTACGGCGGCATAGGAATGGTCATCGGGCACGAGATCACGCACGGCTTTGATGACAACGGTGAGGCTGAGGGTGGGACAAACACCCAGAGCACAGCTGTGCATCTTCAGGGAGCACACAAGGGACATGAGTTTCCATGTGTGAGATCAAGCCTGAGCTTCTGAGGCATTACAGCCTCCCAACAGTCAGCACCATCCAGAGTCTTCCTCGCTCCCCTCCTCACTGCACCAAACTCTTTTCTTGTTTAAATAATTGTGTCTAACGTGCTGTTCCAGGCAGGAATTTCAATGAGAACGGAGACCTGGTGGACTGGTGGAGCGAAGAATCAGCACGGAATTTCAAGGAGCTGTCCCAGTGCATCGTGTACCAGTATGGGAACTTCTCATGGGACCTGGCAGGAGGACAGAATGTAGGTCCTGTTTGTGGAGCTTTTGGGACACACAACTGCTTGCAGGAAGGCACAAGAAGTTGTTTCTCTCTGGCTTTTTACAGCCTGACAACATATTCCATCACACAAGACAGGGAAGAGAGAAAACTCCAGCCCTGAGGTTTTCCCAAAACATGTGTTGAAGTGTGGGAACTGAGAGAGAGGCCAGTGAAAATAGAGAAGAGAATTTCAACATATTTTTCTGCCCTTTTATTCACACATTAAATTCAGTCAAAGGACGATTCTAGATTTTGCAGCTTTGACTATCATAAATCAATATGTTGGACTAAAGGTTAAATTATGGGGTTTTTTTAAATAGAATTAGAGATTTCCCATTATCAAAGCTCCATCATCTTTGGTGATATTTGACTGACTTAGGACCTGCTAAATAGAGAACTTCCATGTGTATGGCTATCAAGAAGCTGCTGAACTTGTCTACTATACAGAAAAATACCTTCTAGCAGGTTTGCTGATGCCTGTTAAGAGAGTTTCAGCATTTGGAGTTTGAATTTTAACTTGTCTACAGACTGCAATTTCTGTCCCCTTCCTCTAACTGGAACTGTGCTAAGAAACTGAGGATTAAAGACAAGGAGAAAAGAGGAAGGATAAATGAGTAATGACTAAGTAGCAGAAAATCCGGGTGAGAGATACAGAGCCTAGAAAGTTGTCTGGAGGGGAAGGAAGAGAATTAAATACACAATAGTATCTCAAAAACATGGATTTTGAGACAAGGGCATAAGGACTTTTCAGAGATTTTAACATAATCTGCTGTTAAACGTTCAGATTTTAAAGTAATTCTTGCCTTTAGGAACTGGGAAATGCACAAAGTTTGATGTTACAGGTCCTGGGTGAGCTTTTCTTTCAGAAACCAATTCTTTTCCTTTCCATTTTACAGCTGAGTGGAATCAACACACTGGGAGAAAACATTGCTGATAACGGTGGTGTGAGACAAGCGTACAGGGTAAGAAGAACCCATTTTTCTCTTTTAGCTGGAACTGTCAGAGGTTAAGAAAATCAGTTTTAGAGTCCTGGAAGAAGAAACACCATTTCTGTGTTAGGGGACCTACTGTGCCATCAAGGCCTGGATTAAAGCTCCTGGCCAGCTGTTCTCTCATCCTGTTCATCATGTCAGCCTACAGATTACCTGTTCCTAGGGAACTCTTTTTTCATTTTTTTTCCCCTTTGTGGATAAGGAATGTGTGGAATGGAAACATTCACTGGCTGACACTTGGACCATGACCTAAAGAAAGTGCTGACACCAGCAGCTGTCTGCCTCTGGCTGTCTTTCCCCAGTTTTTCATGCCAGGAAGGAGGGGCAGAATGCCTTTCTTCTGACCCATAAACATGAACACTTTGCTTTTCATCTCGCACAGGTGACCTGGGCCCTCTGTACTGGTGTCCTAAGATCCAGAGGCACTGGACTCCCTGCACTAAGCCTTCCATGGGAGCTGGATGCTTTTTGGCTTTGCTTTCCTTCTTTTCCTCACACAGCTGCTGGACTCCCTGGACTGGGCACTGTTGAGTCAGAGAGCCACAGGTTCTGTTTGTGAGCATGGTCTGGAAGAGAGTAGCTCAGCCTCTCTGTCAGCTTTTCTTGTTATTCACAAACCTGATGGCTGCAAGCCTCAACAACCTGATCTCCTTCCCTGAACACCTTCTGTGGCAGAATACTCAACACTTGAGAACTGAGTGCTGTCACTGCTCAGCAAAGCCTCTGGGATGCATGGGCCAGCTGGTTCTCACTGGAATGGACATGGTTGAGAGCAAAGACAATTATTAACGAGAGGTTAAGGAATGATTTGGAAGCCTAAAAGAGGCATCAGGCTTATTAGATTAGTCTGATCTTCAGTTCCTGGAATATTTGGGCAAAGCACAGAGCCATGAAAGGGGATATGCTTTCTGAAAGGAATGGGAGTAGCCAGAAAAATTGGATCAGAAGCATTAAGAATTATTATGACATCATATAAACAGTAAAAAAGGTCTGAAAGGGATCTTGAGAGGTCAGTATTCCAGCTCCCTCTCCATGCAGGTGGAATCAGCCCCTTCTGCATCCTCCCAAGTCCCAGGGGAGCATTCCTGCTGCCTCCTCGTGGCACTCCCAGTGCCTCCAGCACTGCAAACACACCAATCTGCTCCTTTCTCTCCTGTGACCTTTCACATATTTGAAGACTTACATGCTTCAAGGCCCAGACTCCTCTCCTTTAGACTAAACAAACCCAATTCTTCCGATCTTTCCTCATAGGTCATGTTTGCTGGACCTCTGCTCATTCTTGCTGCTTTCTTCTGGACTCTGGCCAGTTGGTCCACATCTTCCTTGAAGGGCAGTGCCCAAAACTGGACAGAGCGCTCCTGCTGAGCCCTGGCCAGCGCCAAGTGGAGTGGAAGGATTACTTCATGAATTTCCTACAGGCCACTCCTGTTTACACATCCCAGTAGGGCACTTGCCTTTTTTGCAGTGCTGTGGCACTGTTGGCTCTCGTTGAGCTGCTGTCCATGGAAACTTCCAGAGCCTTTTCCATGGACCTGCTATCTGCTCATTCCTCAGCTGCAGCTGGTTGGCTTTGCTCGTGTGGTGCTTTGGCACCAACTTCAGGCACAACATGGCTCCAGCATCTTCCATCAGTGATGGTACACTAACAGCACAGTGTTTGACACATCTCCATAAGAAACATAAAAGCAGATGGTTTTTCTATGGCTTTAAGTTCTGCAATTCCCTTTAAAAAAACCAAACTCCAAAAACCCCACAGTGGAATAAATCTCTTTTTCATAATGCAGCATTAGCTAATTGGTAGCACAGAACGAAGAAATGGCCCTGTTGGCTTCTGCTTCAAGGTGGCACATGTGGGATGGATGGCCAAGGGAGGCAACAATTAATTATGTCAAAGAATCCGTGCTCCTCCTTGTCATCATTTCATTTTGACTGGAGAAAGGCTGGAAGTGCTAACATTTCTGCTCACTTCATTCCACAGGCTTATGAAAACTTTGTGAGTAAACACGGAAAAGAAAAGCTTCTTCCTGGTCTCGACATGAACCACAAGCAGCTGTTTTTCCTGAACTTTGCACAGGTATCCTTTGCTTTGAAAACCACTTGACATTGCAGTTTAACAGCAAGTCAGAACAGGCTGACTCCTGTGGGCTAACCAAGAGCTGCAGAGCTGAGCAGTGTTCACTGCAAAGCAGTGAAAATAAAGTCTTGTTAGGTGATTTTTATCTTCCCTAAAGAAATTAATTCAGGCACTCATAAGCCTGGTAGGAAGTGCCTTTGTCTGAGGACAATGACATACTTTTTTAGCAAAATACACCTTTTTTCTGTATGTTCTAATGTGGAATTTATTCTCATGAAGTGTTTCATAGTTAAATGACACCAGGTCCTTTGTGTAAAATCTGAGGCTGATGCTGCTCTTGTTTGTCACCTGTGCAGGTGTGGTGTGGAACGTACAGACCAGAATATGCAGTGAACTCCATCAAGACAGACGTGCACAGCCCAGGCCAGTTCAGGTCAGCACAGTGCAGTCCTGGGGTGGAACACCTGCAGCACGCTGGTTTGTGTGGAGCTGGGCTGAGCCTGCCCTCCCAGCGCAGGTTTAACACACACACACACAGGCAGAGCACACTGGGGCTGCAGGAGGGCACTGTCCCTGCTGTCCCTGCTGTCCCTGCTGTCCCTCCTGTCCCTGTCCCTTCCAGCAGGTAAAGCATTCCCAGGCAGCTCCACAGGCAAAGGAAGGGTGTGGGATTGTTGTCTCATCCTTGAGAAGATCCAACCTAATTCTGTCCACGTTTTGAACAGTCTCCAGCACAGGACACACAGCCCATCAGCTGTTTGTCACAGTGTGGCTGTTTCTGCAGAGCCCCAGTGACTGTGTCTGGAATCCAGGGCTCCTGCAATAGCTCCTGGTAGAGTTGTTATTCACCAGCAGCACGGGTGAACTTCTGTCCTCCTGAAGTCCCAGGCAGAATCAGAAATCAGAGGGAGATCACTGCCCCTTGCCCTTAACAAACCCACGTGCTGTGGTACAACAGCAGATGTGCATTTTGTGTCTGGTGTGCTCAGCCAGCTCACCAAGGTCAGCTGGGCTCAGTTCAGTAGAGCCAGGCAGGAAATGTGGCTGCTCAAGGTGCAAGCCTCTGAGCCAGACTAGGATCTTTTATTTTTGTCTGAAGTCAGAGTAGCCTATTCATCAGCACTGTAACGATGTGCTCCAATAAACCTGTTTGGTCCAGAGCCACGGTATCAGGGGTATTGCAGCCATCACAGCATCTGCTGCCTCTGGAAGGCTGAATCATCTGCAGGCTTCATGTCCACAACAGCCAAGTCCTCTGCTGATACAACCCACCACATTAATTCCAGTATCTTCCTTTCAATGGCTTTTCACCAAATCTTGTTTATCCACACTCAGATCTGTAGTGAAAGCAGTGAGTGTTCCCTCCTGCTCTTGCCCGCTCTCCCTGCGGGTGGGTTGTGCTATCTGGGATCTCTCCCAGGGGCACTCGGTGCCCCAGCTCCTCCAGGCATTCCTGTCTGCTCTCAGTGCTAATGAGGCTCCAGAGGCTCCTCAGAACCCCAGCACATCTGATTTGGATGAGGCACAAAGCCTTTGAAGTTGACTGGTTCAGCATGTCGGTGTAACAAGCTGTGTTTGTGTGTACCCTGCTTCGTGCTGTGCTGGCTGTACCCGGCAGGACAGGCTATAAACTTTATATGCAATGATACAAGTGCTCATGAGAAACCAGACAACATTCTTGGAGTGGGCAGTCATTGTCAGGATGAGGCCCCCTAAGAGCTCTAAAATAGAAAACATTCATGAGACATACCCACAAAATGAACACCTAATAACACCCTGCACAAGTGTCACAAAGGCTCCCAAGGTGCCTTTTTTGATTATTATTTTGCACTGACTGTGGCTGTTTCTCCTTACAAGTAGGACAGACAGCTCCTCATAAAAATTGTTAATTGCAGAGCATCCCATTTTAGCAGTTCTAGTTCACTGGAGCAGTGAAGCACAGCTAGATCACCAAAATGCATGAGTTTTTTGATAAGCCTTTTTCTGTGCCATCTCCTGTTCCACTGCTGGCTCCCAAGAGCAGGGAGTCGCTTTTGGCCTTGTGGAACAGTGAAGTGTTGCAGGTGTCACTGCTGGACTTCACCTCAGTTTCTGTGGGCACACCCTGCTTCTAATGGTGAACATAACTCTCAGAATAATCACCAATTACTCAAAGAAGCAGTTTTTTAAAGAATTTCTGGGCCACAATCAGTGTCCATCAGTGCCTGTATTTGACCTGTTTCCCTGCATAGGTGTGTGCTGCTGTATTCCCCATGCTGAAGGAACAGCGACTCTTGGCAGATCTGTTCACACATGTTCTAAATTACACACATAAAATCAGCCTGAGCTGGAATGGCCTCAAACTCACTTCCCATGTTGAGTTGAAAGGCATTTGTTTGTGTGAGTCTTTTTGCCAGGAAACTTTCACTGGAAAATTTGTGCAGAACACCCAGAGGAGCAGCATGATCTCAGTTAAAACTTGGTTGGTGTAAGATGTAAATGAACATTCACTGATGAGTTACCACCACAGCCCTTGACCTCGGGGTCTTATTTTCCCTTCCCCAAGAAACTTGTCAGCAAAACGTAGCTGAAAAACTCCTTGGTGAAAACACCCATCAGCTCTAGGTGACAGAACTGGCTTGTGAGAGCCAGCCATGAGGAAGGGACAGGGCCTGTGGTTTTGGGGTTGCAATAGGGGCAAGATGAACTGAAGAAGAAAACACAGGCAGCCCTTGAGGTGAAATGAAGCAACAGGCAGCGCTCAGCAGCAGGGCGTTCCCAGTGCAGTGGGGTGACACAACAAACACGTTACAAAACATGGGTCATGGTGTTTGCTTCAAACCAGGGCAGCAATGACAGCGTGTTGCTTTGTTTTAAAGGGTCCTGGGATCGCTGCAGAACTCCCCAGAGTTTTCAGAAGCCTTTTCATGCACTACAAGAGACAACATGAACCCTGCCAAGAAGTGCCGCGTTTGGTGACGGACTGCAAACCTCCATCTCGAGGAGCTTTCCAGGAAAAGAGACAATCCAGCTGATTTCGAGAAGGGCAGGAGGGAAGAAAACGAGGGGAATATGCTAGAGACACGGCTGTAATCCTTGGTAAACATGCAAACCCCGAATCATCACCCAGCAGAGCACGAAGGACTGAGGCTGCTTCTCCCCTGGAGCCCAGGACCTGGCTCACCTGGCAGTGCACAGCCACGCCTCACCTCCAGTGGCTTTTTGGATTCATTTTTAAATGGCAAAGTGGTGGGTGAGCGCAGATTTCTGATCAGGAAGGAAATCAGTAACACACATTTTAGCCACTGTAACACAACAGAGACACCACAGTTTATATCAGCGTCAGACTTTGTACCCTCTGCTATTATGGCAAATCTGTTCCACCAAATGTTTTCATTTTTACTTGAAACCAGAGGAGTCCAAAGACCTGCTGTACTTCAGTAACTTCTCCCTAATTACTCCAGCGTGTATTACCTGAAATCCCTGTTCACAACAGTTAATTTGCAGCTTTCCAGCCCAACTGAAATCGTAGGTAATTTATTAATGTCTGTACCTATAATCTGTAAGATTGTGATCAAAGACCCTTTCACCATTTTCTAAGCTTTTTCTTGCTTTCTCTAAAATTGCTCTTTTTTAAAGTTTCTAGTAATGTATAAATCATAGTTTTTATATTTAAATCTTGAGCTACACTTTTGACTTGAAGTATTGTAACATTTTATCAGTGGCTGCGTAGAACTGGGAAATTGGACTAAAGCATGGTATCAGGCACTAAGATAAAGCCTACAAAACTTAGTTCTCCAGTGGAGGGCACAAACATTGGAGTTTTCAGGCTGGCTCTGTCAGTGCTCAGGCTCTGATCCTGCACATAACTCGTACCTGTTCTGATCACTGTCAGTCCTCACGTCAGGAAAGCTGCACAGCTGATTGCAAGAGTCTCAAGGAGCTTTAAGTAAGAAGGTAAAAGGCTTTAAATCTGCAATGATATGTATTCAACATTCTCATGCAGATTGCAAAGGAACTTACTGCTTTGTTTATCAAAGCAAAGACATTTCCAAACCAAGTACCAGATACTCAGATGATGGCTACAATAGGTCTATTTAAAAACCTATGTCCTTTTAGCTTTCTGAGTTTGTCATCTGATCAAAACATTTTGATAATAAACTGAAATTACGAGCCAAATGCAGTGCGTGTTCTTCACAGGAATCCATGAAAATACAAACCAAAAATTCTCT
>PYHW01009591.1:226020-239203 GCA_013186435.1 Turdus rufiventris
CTCTGCTGCTCCAGGCAGGGCTGGCTGCCAGCAGATGGCAATCCCTGCCCGCAGTGCCACTGTCCCAGCATTTGGGGAAAAGTCTCCTGAATGGCTAAAAAAAAAGAAAAATAATGAAGTGTTTCTAGAATTAATTACATTATATAGTGTTTACGTAGGATATTATTTTAATAAATATTTTAATATTTTTTAATTTTAAAAAATTTAAAATATTATTTTGTCTTGGATTTCTGGATGCAAACCCCTCCTGTTGGGATAGAGAACCTACAGATAGAAAACTGTAAGCAGCTCTCCCCTTTCCCTCAGCCACCTCAGTGATGCCTCAGAGCCAGCAGGAAATTATTTCAAATTACCACCACAGGGAAGGGAGCTCCTCCTGCCACAGCCCTGCCCTGGAAAACATTTCCAGGATCCACATTTCTGTTACCCCACCTCTCCACCCCCTCCCTTGTTTTAGGGAGCCTGAACTCACCTGTCTTTCCTCAAAAATCAGCGAGTTCTGCAATGCTCCTCGAATGACAAGAAAGGTCACAAGTGAAATTTCCCCAGACTGGTGTTATATTTTGAAGAATAATGGGTTTATAAAATCCTCCTTCAAAAGATAAAAGGCAATAGTCCCTTTTCCAGGCCCTTCCCTGCACACAGAAACTTACCACTTTAATTACTCCACTTTTAAGTTAATTGTTGCAAAAATGCAGAAATTCTTAGCCCAGTAAAAGGCTTTCCTCAGAGTCAGTTTATTCTGGGTTCACTCACATGAATCAGAAATAAACGATCTTTAAAGCTCATCAAGAGCATGTTATCTTTTGTAAGGGCTTAAGAGCTTTACAATCATGCTGCCAGTAAAAGGACAGCCAGAAAAGCCTGAAGGCTGGAGAAAAAAGATAGTTTGGAAGATTTTTATAGGGCTATAATCTCTAAAAATAGTCTTTTGATCAGTTATCTTGAAGCTCAGGTTTAAAGCAAAAATGGAGGCAAACCACCCTCCTGGGGGTGTGATAATCTCTGATCAGCACACAGCAAGATCTTCACATGTTCTAAATGTGTGTCAGAATTTTTCATGCATTTTTACCTGAGCACAGCCTTCAGTGCTTCAGCAGGTGCTGTGAACTGCCATGGGGTTCTCTAGGCTACAAAGATCCCCAAAATTACTGAAGTCAAAATATTCCAAGTGTTACACAAACAGTCATCATCACCATCGACCAGCAGCAACAGTTTAGAATATAAAAGAAAAACCAAAAAAGCACAAAAATCACACACTTCTCTCCAGAGAAACTGGTGCTGCTGGTAACTAATACAAATATATTCAGTGATTATTATTGTCATTATTATCTGATACATTCCTTCCTGCAAATTGAGGATTGTAAAACCCCAAGGCTGATTTTTGTATGAGCAGACACATGGGAGGAAAGTAAAGCAACAGTTTAATTTCCAAATAGTTTGGGATTTTCAGACATTCCCTAAGTGACTTTTTGCCTTTGGGAGTTATTTCTGAACAAGCAGCATAAAGTTTGAATGCTGTCAAATGCCAAAGGATGTATTCTTCTAAATGAATGCTAATTAAATTAGTGACAAAGGTAATTTCATTGACCTTAAATTCTGGATGTATTAAACAACATTCAAATGCAGACAATTAATATTCAGTGTCAGGTCTTTCTGTACTGATCCATTAGCATATAATTCTTCGTGGTGTACAGGAATTAAAGGAAGGATCTAGAATGTACTGACCATGTCCTTGTGTGTTTGTGCAGCTCCTGGAGGGATTCAGTGACACTGCCAGGTGTCCTCACCCCTCAGGTGGCATGGAACAGGTCTGCAGGTCACTGCAAGGCTTGGTGCCACGGCTCTGTCCTTCTAAAATAAGCTCAGGTGAGTTCAAATTGATCCCAAAAAACTGAAAGGACACCAGGGGCTGGGAAAGGACACCAGGGGCAGGGAAAGGACACCAGGAACCTGGGAAAGGACACCAGGGGCTGGAGGGACAGGACACAGGGAATGGCTTCCCAGTGCCAGAGGCAGGGTTAGATGGGATATTGGGGATTTGGGAGGAATTGTTCCCTGTTCTCTTTGGGGGAAGAGCAAGGGCAGCACAAACCTCAACATTCAGACTCAGTGAAATCACATCTCAACCTCTAATGTGCCAACACTCAATGACAGCATTAAAAACCTACTGAAGACAGAGCACAACACTCTGCAAAGGCCATTCCTTGGCCTTTGTCCCCTCTGTCCTGTGCCTGACAAGTGTCCCTGCCAGCCTGACGGGGGTTTGTGACCCAGCTCCTCCCAAAGCAGCCCCGTGCCCTCATGTGGAAACAATTCCCAGCTGCATTTTGGGCAGCTCAGCTGAGCAGTGCTGGGCCCTTCCCTCATGGCCAGGGGCTCTGCAGGGCACTGACAGTGTGTTCAGTTCCAGCTTTGTTATGTCCTGCCTATTTTTAGTTGGTTTATTTTGAATTTGCTGTCTGTACTGCACTTACTGCTGCGGGATCCCTGGAGTGCATTTCCCAGTGCAGGGTTCACCCCTGTCCCACTCCAGAAGCAAGAAGTTAGGCATAAATAACATAAATAACATATTATATGTTATATATTATATACTGGTGTACATAGGGGTCACTAAGATCACAGCTTTGGTCTCTGTGTGCTCTGCCCTAGGTCTGACCCTGGAATGATGACATTAAAAACCTGCACAACTGAGGTATTTCAAAGTATTATCCTCTAGCTTCCCCAAAGTAGTCAATAAATAGCTTTAAAACGTCAATAAATTAATTTTCTCCCTCTTAACCTAGAAGTTCTGGATGGTTCTCTCCAGGCTGGTCAATAATAAGTTGGTTCTGGAACTCTTCACCGGCTCTAATGAACATTACACAGCCACAACTATTTCCTATTACTGATTTTTTCACTTTTCTGGCTGTGAGGAAGAGTCTCCCTGCCCATCCAGGTACATCCCCCAAGCTCCTCCCAGCATTATCCCACCACAGCAATATTCACCCACAGCCCAGCTCTCAGTCCCAGCTCCCAGACACAGGGAAGCCAATGATCCCATCACTCAAACAGCCTCAACTTCAAATGCTGCACCTGCAAATGCATTTTAGAGTCTGACATGAGACAGTATTAACAAATTCCCAGTATTGCACTTATCCCTTATTTAAAAAGCTTAAGATATATCCCTTTCTCCTTGTATAAACCAATTCAAGTTATATAATGTATGTGGATTTACTTTGCCCCAGTTCCAGCTGGCAATATATTGCTAAGCCAAGGCTGTACAATTGCAATTTGGCAGAAAACAGGTCAGGGTTTTATTACACATCAAAACTCTCAAACTGTTCTGAATGTTGCAAATTAAAAAGGCAAGTAGAAAATAATCCTTGTTTCAGAATGATCCTATTCCATTACCTTGCTCATGAATTTATATTGGGGGTGCTTTTTATTGGTGCTTTTGCTGCTTTTTGACTTCTGTAGTGCAGTTTGTTGTGACAAATCCTGGGACAGAGTGAGGGTGGGAGGTGGGGACACCTGTACCTGGCCAGTCCTGCCCCACCCCAGGAAGGATCCAGCCCAGATCCACAGGGAAAGGGCAGCTCCAGGTGAAGCAGGAAGGCAAAGATTGATAGGGAGCACCTTACAGGGGTGGCCTGAAGGTTTGGTGATCCTGGCTGGACACTGGGCTGTGACCCAGGCCATGGTAGAGACACTGGGGTGTGACCCAGGGCACAAGGGGGACACTGGGCTGTGACACACACCACGGCAGGGACACTGGGGTGTGACCCAGGCACACTTGGGGCTCCCCATGCTCATTACCAACGAGCTCATCTCTGGAGCCAAGATCTCCTGGCAGCACCTGAGGGACACTGTTCCCTTTGCAGGGCCATGTCCCCTGAAGCAAAGCATGGGCAGGGTGAGCTCCAGGCACCCTCAGGAGATGCTGAAGCTGCAGCCCTGGCCCTGCTGGCACACAGGAGCTGAGACCTGTGCTCCTGCTGCTGCTCTGGGCACATTCCCTTTGCCCTGTGCCACCTCCTGGCCTGCCTTAATCCTCTCAGCATTATATTTTTAGCATAATTACAGCTGTTCACTAATTTGCTGCTAACAGATGATTCTGAGTTCACTGAAGGAGACACCAGAGCTACAAAGAGCCTCTTTGACTCCCCACTGCCAATTTTAACAAATATTAAGGAGTTTCTAATAACTCATGTTAGTACTGAAGTTAAGTTGCACATTGGCTCTTTTGGGAAAAATATCTTTATAATAATACAGATCTTGAACTCATTACAGATCTTAAATTATGGATCTGTCTTCCACCAAACACAACATCCCAGTGGAAGCAAGTCCCCACATAAGCTCCCACTTGCTCTGAACTCTGCTTGCTCCACCTTTTACCTGGGATGTTGCACTGTGTGCCTCAATTTCAGAAACAGCAGCTGCTCCAGGCAAACAAAACACAGATCTCTTCCTTCCTTACTAAACCTCCTTCCCAAGTCTGCTGCATTTTTAAACAGCTGTTGCTGAATGATCCCTCTTCACATTCTGATACATCCTGAGCCTGACTGCTCCCCTGCCACACCTGCACTCTGATATTTTAAGGAGAAAAACAGGACTTTTTTTTTTCCTCAATACAAAGCTGATCATCTAATTTTAAAGATTAATGAAAGCATGGAAAGCAGCGCAGTGTATTATGGATGGCACCCAGGGGTGGGGACACAGGGGGTGACAGAGGCAGGGGGACACAGAGGCAGCTCCTTGGCTCCAGAGAAAAGCATTCACACCCCTCTCCACCATTAAAATGCTCGGAAGAGTAAGGGAGGCTCAAGCCTGTCTAATCAATTGTCATTTATTAACTTCTGTTTAATGGCACCAGCTCTACTGCTGCAAGGAATTAGTCATTTATTTAGTTCTGACATTTCCTCTCCTGTCATTAAATTCAGTCTTCTGTATAATAGAGAGAAAAGAAAACAATTCCCCCATAGCTACTCAAACTTTATGTATAACAATTCTCTGAACAAGATGATGATTGTGTGGGCTGAAATCTCACAGAACTGCAGTGGGACTCAGGATTGTTTCCAGATAACTTTAAAAATCCTATTAAAATGCATCCATATCCATTACTCGTGTCTCCTGACATGTGACAACTCATTGCACCACAAACCAATGAATTTTCATTGCCACAAATGCATTTCCCCAGCACATCCTTGCTCACGGGGCTTGATCCCCTCTGCCTCCTGCTGGCTCTGATTGCTGCCACACTCAGAGCTGTAAACAATGCTGGTACACAACAGGCAGACCTGTGCAGGTCTGGGCTTTTGTGACTCAGTAAAACACTTTGTGCAGAATTCCCAGCTCCTGCTGGCACTGGGAAGGGTGCTGGCACTCCCAGCCTGAGCAGTCAGGCAGCTCTGGACAAGGAGCAGGAATCCACGGCTCTCCTCAAGGGATGGCTTCATTGCTGTTTCACAGAACTATTTGCTCCACATCCAGGAAATCTTCCCTGCTCAGTTTGCCTCTCTCCATGGAGGGAGGGCAGGGTCTGGAGGTGAGAGCTCCTGCTGGGAGCTGGCCCAGGGCAGCTCAGCCTCCTCAGGGATGTGCCTGGACCCTGAAATCACTGACTCCACACACCCCAGCTCCTGAGGGCCCTCATCAGCCACAGACAACAGTGAAACCCAGCTCCTACTATGAACTACAGAAATAAAACCCCAAACATTTTTCTCTGCTGCCATATCCCAAGATTAAACACACTGCAATGCAATAAAGCAAATGCTGAGGAAATAAACTCTGCTGTCTGAACACAGAGTAAGGAGCTACGGGTGACAACAAAGTTGTTGATCATCTAATAGAACCAAGGCAGGACCGTGTGTACAATAGCACAATAATTAGCTGAAGATGCAGGAATGCTGAACAAAGTCAGGCTGCCTTCAAGCTGGACCTGGCACAAAGCAACCCTGTCACAGTGGGAACAATTAATGATGGCAAGTCAGGATAGAGACTTTTCCATCCCTATCCAACAGTTCACAGATTCAAATACATATGATTAACGAGATATTTTCCATCATATTTTCCACCTCTTCAGTTTCTGTCAGTTCCAGGTACAGGTCCTCTTGCTTTTGTTTTATAGAGAAGGAAGAGATCTCAGTTCGTGCTCATTTTCTTGGCATATCCCCTCCATATTCAGAGCAGGGGCTGTGGGAGAGGAGCTTTTGAGTTATCCTTTGTTTTCAAATGCAGATCCACTCACGTTTATCCCACTGAACTTTAATTTGAAGTGTAATATTCCGCATATGCCACTCTGATTCTCTGTTCCAGTTTCCTGAAAGCAAAAGGATTTGACAGGGGGCCAAAAAAGGCAGGAATGTCTGAGCGAGCTCCAGCTGCACCTCGAGAGCTCCTGCTCAGCTTCAGGAAGCTCCTGGTCTCCATGGTTACAGAGGAGTTGAAAAATAATGATCAAATGTTACCTTAAATGCTCCCACCCAGCATGAAAAAATAACTCTGCTCAGGATGCCTGCTGGACACTGCCTTGTCCCTGCTGGACACTGCCCTGTCCTTGCTGGACACTGCCCTGCTCCCCTTGGGCATTTATGAAAGGGCAAAGAACAAAGTCTCTGATTCACATAAAAAAAAAAAAAAACCAAAACCAAAAAACAACAAACAAAAAAACCCAAACTCCAAAGGACTGACCCTGCACGCCTGGATTGACTCAGAGCTCATCTCTACAGCCCAGACCAGGGGTGAGGCTGAGCAAGAGATCAATGTCCCCAGGGTGGAGGGCACTGGCTTCACATGTGCCTCCAAGGAGAATTCACTCATCTCTGGCTCCTGGAGATGCTTTTGCAGGTGATTTCTGTTTTCCTACTATCCCTGCTGATCAACAGGTGCAGTGAGTCTTGACAATATAATAAATTCACCAGTGAGAAGTGACATTCAGCAGTGAAAAGTGACATATGCCAGGAATGCCACACGGAGACACCACAAGGACAACCCAGTGTCAAAAAAATTTTTGCCTGTAGCATGGAATAGGAAAAAAAAAAAAAAAAAAAAAAAGCTACACAGGAAAAATGGAGGAAAAAAATTCCAGACAAATTCCAACCCCAGAGAATGCATGACTTCATTACCATGACTTCATTCTTACAAAGCTGACACCCCTAAGTATCTCCAAATAGCTTTATTAAACACACCGAGGTTTCAGCTGTCCCCTGGAGACCAAAGGATCCATTTCAGGCTGGAGGAGCTGTGTGTTACTCAGACACTGACAGCACTAACACACACAGCACAAGGCAGCAGGGTGGCACCACAGCTGTGACAAATCTCTTGTGCAGACACTCAGGGTCCCTGGCAGCTGAGATGGGACAGTGACAGAACCCAGGTGTGCCAGTCCCAGAGCTGGGCCCACCCTCAGTGTCTGAGTGATTAATGAATTAAATTTTAACGAGTGTCTGTCTGGCAGCTGTTTAGTTCTTGTGCCCAGCTTCAGGCAGGTGTTTGTGTGGCTCAGAGGGCCAAGGGGTTCTGTTAAATCTTTCCCCACTGCTGCTGCCATCCCTGTTCCATTCCTGCTGTCTCTGGCCCAGCTGTGCCCAGCTGTGCCAGGCCCAGAATCCAGCAGGGAGGCTGCAGTTGCTGAATGGATACTTGATCTGGAGATTCCCAGCTTTTGCCAAACAAAGCTTTGTGTGCAATTCTGGGCAGCTCAGGAGCTGCCTTTGGTCAGATCTGTGTCAGATGGGCAGCCCTGGGCTCCCTCAGCCCCTGAGCTTCCCCATTCTGTTCTGGATTGGTCCTGCCAAGGTCTCTGGCAATCTCTGATTCTTTCTTCTTTATTTCTCTAAACTTAAGGAAAGGCTGCTGCCAATGCATTCAGCAAAGCCCTGTCAGCCAGTCTGCCTTGCTGTGAAATATTAGCAAACAAGCACTGATGGTAACACAGCCAAGTTTAACAAGATCTCCACTTATTATCCTGTCAATTTGGGTGGGAGAATATGGCACTGCTGTCAGATCCATCTGCTCAGTGCACAGCCCTGCATGGAAATCACCTCATCTCACACATGGGAGAGACTGGGGACAAAGCTGAAGGTAAGAGTGAGAGATGAATTAAAGATCTGTTAATAAATACTGAGAACTCAGTTAAAATAATTGACCATCTGAGAGCAGCCAGGGTTTGTCCTGGTGTGGAGGGGGTGAAAATTCTGTCTTTCTGGCCCCACACAAACAGGATTTGTTGCAGCCTGCACAGATGAAATGTTATCCACAGCCTGGATCATCAGTGATAGGGACAGAAGGCACAAGAGCTTGGCTGGGAAAAGCCATGGAACAAAAGCCTCTAAGAAGGTAACTATTCAAACTGGTTTTAATTAACAAATTAACCTGATCACTTGTCACAAAAATCACTGCTGGTGTAGTTGGAGCAACTTTCTTGGAAGAAGTGGAAATGGAATGCAAAAACTAACAAATGCTGGAGAAGCTTCAAGGGACAAATATCTACCCCTAATAACATTCCATTATTGTCTATCCTGTTCCATCTAAAAGATTGAAGGAAAGTTGTGGGCAAGAGAACAGCTGGTAAAAAACTGGATACCATATTCGAATTCTCACCAATCAATCAATAATGGTTTGACTAACTCTAAAACCATTTCAGTAAAAAATGAACAGAAATGCATTCAGCAGCTGCAGCCTCTGGGCTGTGGAGCCTGGGAAGGTTTTGGTGGATCAGCACCACAGGGCTGCCATCACACCCCACAATTCCTTCACTTGGTAACAAATGAAAATACATTAATTGCCATCTTGCTCACTCAGCATCACCTCTGGCAATCAGATATGAAATAGTACAAGAAACCTGACACATGCTTTAAACCAAACCTCCACCTCTGGAACTTTGGAACAGTTTTAGATGGGCCAAGCATGGAGAAGCAGACAAGAAACAGAGACCAGCACACACCTGGGGAAACTCTACCCACTCCTCCACACTGCATTCCCACTGCCTAAAGCACCCCGATTTAGCACTCAGCTGTGTTCCCTCATCCTGCCGAACTCTGTACTGCAACAGGATCCTCTGAATATTCATGTTAATGAAAAAACGTTACCAGCCCTGGAAAAAAGAAAGTCAAATTAACATGACTTGCAGCACTCTGCAACTCTCCATATTCTGTTCTCTGAGCAGTGTTCATTTGCAGAACTCCACTGAATTTAAAAGTATCACTTTAGACAAACACATCTTTAACTGAAATAAGATTTTGACTGTAAATGTTTAAGATGTGAAACACTAAATTAAAGAACCCACTTCAAAGAGCTTGTAACTTAAATGAGTGCTTGAAAACTCTGCACAAATTAATCATCTGCTTCCAGACATCTGTTTCCCTTAGGAATGTGCTTCCTTAAGTCTATTAGTCCTTGAAATGGGATCACACAAATACAGTCTGACTGCTCTGGTGGACTGCAGCCTCCCCAGCTGTACTTTGGTTACCCATCCAAGCAATGCCTTAGAGCAGGGGCTGCAGTGGAGCAGCAGAGCTCCAGGGATCCTCTATCCCAGCCAGTGCAAAGTTTTTACACTGCATTCCCTGTGCTGGGGTTAGAGCAGAGAATTGGGGGTTTGGGAAATACCTCACTGGTTTGAATATAAAGGAACTATTTCTGTGCCATTATGAAGTCTGGCACAGCAGTTCATCTTTCTTTTAAATGCACTCACCAGGAAGAATGGGATTTATCTTCATTTACAAGTGCCCAGCCAAGCGACCAGTGAAATTCAGGCTGTTCAGAAACTCCACCTCCTTTTCACCATCCCTTTCCTGTGTTTTCACTGCACTCACACACCCAGGGAACCAGAGCAGCAAATCCAGGTGGCTCCACCTGCAGAGAGCTCGGGCTGGAGCTGGACCCTCCAAACCCTGCTGGGACTGCAGCAGTGGCAGGCAAGGACAAGGCTGTGCTGCAGAGCCCATTAAAACCCCAACAGCTCCCAAAGCAAGGACTAACAAAGCACTGCACCCCTCCTCCCTGCCCTCAAACACAGCCCTGCCCAGCTACCAGGCCAGACTGGGCAAGGCCAGCTAACCCACACTGCAAACTCTCCTGTCTTGGCCCACAGCTAAACTAAAGTCATGTGAAAGGAAGATATTTCCACTTCCATGGCTTTCTACACACACACAATTCCACCTCAACTAGGCCAGCCAGGCACTGTTTATTTTAATTTCTTTCTGTCTCAACCAACATAAGAGTTTAAAAGATAATCTCTGGTAGAAATTCAATTTATTTCTCCTCCTGCATGCCTAAGCAGATCTATAATCAGTGTAAACACTGTGCCACTGTCTCCTGTGTGACTGAGGGTCCTGCACATGATTTTCCCTGCTGCAAAAAGGAACAGCATTAAAATCTTATCAAAACAAATCCAAACGAGCATCAGTCCAAGAAGAAAATAGACCCAACATGCTCCTGGGTGAGAATGTGGCTGTTCTTTCATGAAATGTTTTATTCTTACATACCTTAATCTTACATAAGACGTGACTGGGAAACTCAGGATGAAATTCCTCCTACCAAAGTGTCAGAAGAGGGGCTCCTGTGCCAGGAGAGAGGGATGTGGAAGGAATGGCTCCCTAGCACCTGGAACATTCTGTTCAACTCTTCAAAGCAGGGGCAGTTGACATTCCAGCAAACAATCATAGAAATGGAACCAGAGACTTTGGCTTTGAATTAGAAAATACATAATTTCTCAAAAGTAATATTCCAAACCCAGCTGTTCTCTGCAGATTCTTGAACAGTTTAATTTATGCCCTCTTTCATGAATTAGCAAAGCAATTTAAGCCTGCTCACCCAGAATGTGAGCCACTAGCCTTTTCTAGGCTAAAGTGATTGTTTATTCTGCCTTGGTGCAGATTCTGCACCAAAAAAATATGGATTTTCAACAAGCTGCAGCCTTGTTCAGACAGTTAAATTAATTTGGGAGTGCTGAATGAATTGAATGGCCTTCTAGATGTCTGAACTGCAGATTGCTCTGTCCCACCCATATGTCTGAAACCCCTGGCTCTGCACCATGCTGCTTGGGATCCACACACCACATGTTCCCAGAGTTTAAAGGCTGAGCTCTGGAAGTGCTGAATTTCTGAACTCAGTGCCCCTTCAGTTCATCATCCAGGGCACACAGCTGCACAAGGAGACGTTTGCAGGTTACCCAAAGTGTCCCAGGAGTCTGGAGCTGCTGCACAGAGCATGTGAGCCCCAGGTTGGATTTTCTGGGACCCCAATTCACAGTGACACAAACATTTCTGCCCCAGAGTGTCCCACAGCAGGGGCTGCCATCACCAGTACTCACCAGCAGCACCACATCAGCTGGGCAGGGAGGATGAGCAGTGTGGTTCAGTATCCCAGGACACTCCATGGCAGGAACAGCTGCATGGGCACAGGTACATTTGTGTGCATTGCTTCCACTCCAGGAAAGAAAATGAAGCTTGTTCATTTAAACTAAAACTGAAGAAATATTATATACATATTTATTTCTATATAAATGGCTGATGTGTATTTGGCTTCAGCTGCAATACAGAAACCCTGCCCTGCTCCGTTAGCCAAATGTCACTGTCCCACAAAGAACTGTCCCCATCTGGATTAACTTCTAAAATTAAGAGTGTAAGAGATTATGTGATAAAACACTGCTGCAATAATCTGTGCTGACCTCCTGCAAGCACTATATAATTTTTCTAAATTCATTCCAATTAAAGCAAGTTTTTTCACCTCCTGCAGTGGAGATCTTCTCATTTGCTTCCTCACAAGGCACTTTCACTAGGCCTCAGTCACACCTGCCAAACTGGCTGAGACACAAATCCAGGTCCAAATCTTAAGGGATTAATCCAGTGTCTGGTTTTGCTCCTCCATAGCAAAATGCTTTTTGTTTAGAAAATCCAGTGCTCTCTCCCAGGTGATAACACAGCCACTCTCCTGTGTTGGAGCCTGAGTGGAACAGTCAGAAAAACTCAAATGTGGCTCCTGATGCAGAAGGGAGACCAGAGCTCAGCTGTCACCTCCAGCCAAAAACCACCCTGTGAAATGAAGATTCTTCCCTCCTTGCATCTCCTGTCGAGACAGATGTGTGCACTCACTAACTGCTGCTGCACTCAGCACCAATCTATTTGGACAGATACTTTTTTCAGAGAACATGTAACCAAGTGCTTAAAAATCTATTTTAATGACGTTTTCAAGAATAATAGTACTCTGCATTACAAAAGAAAGAGGTAAAAGGTACGTCTTTGACATATCAGAAAAACTTACAGCAAAGGCAAAGAGTATCTTCCAACCAAAATAAAGCTATGGTGTTCCCTACGGGGAAGCTTTAGGTGTCTGAGATTCCTTCACACAATTCACTTTCAGCCTTCATAGAAAAAGGTGAACAGCCAAAATAGTCACTCTACAATGTCAGTTAAAATATTCCACTGACTGTCGACAATTTAGCAATAAAATTACAAATATACAGAAAATGGATCTGCTGTACCAATGCTACTCACACAACCAACAGCAAAAATACATAACAAAACAAGCAGAAAATAATTCATAATTTCATTCATAAAAGCAGAATTATTCCCACATTCCACTCAGTCCCAAACCAAACCAACACAGTAACCAAAAAGGAAGACAACTTGAAGAGAGGGCAGAAGACAAATCTACACAGGACTCACAAATCTGGATTAACCCTAATTCTACAAACCACTTGCTGTAGAATCACAGTTCATACATGAAAACATGTAAAATTTATAATAACAATCCACAACAAGTGATGCTAATGAAGGGTTGCTGAGGCAGAACGAGCCCAGTCCAGCATTCCAGACACCACAGTGCTTTGGAGAATCCTCACAAAAGGCCAGAAGTGATCACCAAAAGTGTTTTTCCAAGCAGGAGGACAAGACACAAGGAAAGCAGCATTGCCTTCAGTGCAGTGTCAGGCTTTGGAGCGTGGAATTACAGACAGAACACAAATGCACAGCCGAGCTTGGACAGCCCAGGCTGAGGGCGGCGGGCGCTTCCCTCCCCTCAGCTCTGACACAAACTATTCAGTCACTCTGGTCTGCATTTGGAAATACAGTAATTTCACGATTATAAACCACCCCTGATTATAAGCCACACGTTACAATACAGAGTGTGATCAAAGGTATCTATTCTATCACCATCTGTTGAGGGTGGGGCAGTGATCCTGATCTCTGTGGGAGATATT
>PYHW01009591.1:240394-257415 GCA_013186435.1 Turdus rufiventris
TTATAATCGTGAAATTACTGTACCTTACGAGCAGCTCCTGGCCACGCTGTCCCTGCAGTGGCACTCACAGGCGGAGCAGGAAATAGATCTCGGGCTGCTCCGCTGCTGCGGGTGGCAGCTGCAGCTCCCCGCAGCCGTGCTGCAGCGCCGAGCAGGAGCCCTCGGGTGCGCCCCGCCGCTCCCCGGCACAGCCATGCAGGTAGCGGCCGATGTAGGAGCCGGTGGAGTGCCGGTTCACACCGTGCCCCCCGGCCTTATTCCGCAGTACCACGCCGGCCACGGCGCCGCCATCGCACGGCCGCTGCTTGCCCGCCGCCTCCTGCCGCTCCCGGGCGCGGCTGGCGATGTTCCGCACCCGGCTCTGGCTGCGGGACGACAGCTTCCTCACCAGGGCCCGCGGGCAGTCCTGCTCCGTCTGCCTGGGGCACAGCGGCTCCCGGCTGTCCTCCTGCTCCAGGGACAGCAGCCGCCGCAGCTGCTCCGTCAGCGCGTCCGTGGAGTGCGGCCTCACGGCCTGCATGGCGGCCGCCCTCCTGTCCCTCAGGCCCGAGGAGATGAAGCTCCGGCTGATGTACTGGTACTTACTCTCAAAGTTGCAGGAAATGTCCTCCGAGGTCAGGTCTCCCAGACTCTTGGACTTGCAGGGGCTGCTGTGCTGGATGGCCGGGTGTGGGGGGAACGGGAGCAGGGGGCAGGCTGGGCCGAGCTGGGGGGCCCTGTGCTCCTCCGAGTGCTGCTGCCACAGGCCCCTGGTGCTGTCACACACGGGGACAGGGAGCTGCTGCTGCCGCAGCCCCTCAGTGCTGTCACACCTGGGCACAGGGAGCTGCTGCTGCTGCCCCAAACCCCTGGTACTGTCACACACGGGCACAGGGAGCTGCCTCCCTGCAGCCCTGCAGCTCTCGGAGCAGTTCTGAGCAGCAGTGCAGCTGCTCCCCGAGGTCCTGTCCTCACCATGCCCAGGGTCCTGCTGCTGCCTCAGGCTCCGAGGAGAAGCCAGCTGGCTCAAGTCCTCCCGTCTGTACTCACAGGCACTCACCAGGAGCTCCTGGCTGTCCCCATCCACCTCCAGCAGGCTGCTGCTGTCCGAGTGCTCCCCAGGGCCCAGCGCCTCCTCAAAGATGAGGCTGGTGGAACCCAAAGAATTGGCAGACTCAGGGGCTTCCCAGCATGGTCCAGATTTTGTAGCACAATTCCTTTTGGGATTTGCATTCAGCAAAGAGAGGGATGAAGAACAAGAGCCAGGCAAGTTGCTTTCCAGACTATTTAATCTTTTCTTGCAGACTAATTCCCTGTGGTTCTTACATTCAGAAGCTGGAGATGCCTCGTGGATAATTGTGTTCGTGAAGCACTCTGCATCCTCCTGGCTGGAGAACTTGGCTGTGTCTGGAGTGGAGAATGAAGAGCATTTGTTGGGAGTGAAGTTGTGCCTGCAGGGGCTGCTCAGGTCTGCAGCAAACAGGGGTGGGAGTGCAGCCCCCAGCCTGGGGGTTTGGCTGCTGCTGCCAGGGGGGCTGGGGACAGGGGCAAGCGGAGTTTGGTCATCTGTGCCATCGAGCTGCCCGATGAGAGCGGACACAGCGCTGTCCAGCTCGCTCTCGGTTGACAGAGAGACTTCATCAATGAGGTGAGAAATGTCACTGTCCTGCAGGGCCCCCGTGGGGTGACAGTCAGGGCCCTCAGAGCACACGGCAGGAGAAAGGGAGAGAGGTGCTGCAGTGCTTTTCTTTGTGTCGTATTTGTGATTCTCCACCTGTGCTTTCTGAGAAAGAGAAGTACCCATGAGACTGATTTTCTCTTCCTTAGATCCTTTTGTGTCATCTTCCTTTTTACTGCCTGCAGAGGTTTTGTGGTGTGATTTTTCTGTGGGAAGCTCAGAGTCAGAGTCTTGCAGGAGGGGGACAGGTCCATCAGAGAGATGATTCTCCTGGTAGTCCATGAGGTGATTTGCTTGAGTGACACCATTTGCAAAAACCAAATGTTCAGGTTGCTCCTGTGGAGGTGGTACTGAAGAGTCAGCTGTAGAATCCCTCTGGTCACTCTCCTTCTTGAACTGAGATGCTGAATTTGAAGCATTTGCCTTTTGCTTGGAATGCGGAAAAACCAATTCTTTCAAGCTTGTTTCCTTCTCATTTGTATTGTCATCACTGTTGGCTGAATTAAATGAGAAATATATTAGTGGCATACAAGACTCTGCCCTGTCTATCAACAGCTATTTTGTCCTCAGACAGACAAATGGAGAACGCAAAACTAGGTACAGTTGTGACAGAACTTAACCATGGGGTTGCGTAGGTTTAGTACAAATTATCTGAGTGACATGAATAAATGGAAAAATACAACTGCAGGCACTTCATTGAAATTTCCTTGGGATGTCTATTACATCAAGCAGGTGATGTAATATTTGTTGTAAGTAATGTTAATGAGGTACCACATCAGAGCTTGCACGTGGCATTACCTTCAGCTGTGTTCCTAGTCACATTTGTACTATAAAGAAGCGTGGCAATAAAGACAGAACAAAACAGCTCTGTTAAAACACACAACACTTGAAAACGAGATGCATGCTTCAAGCTGAGTCCAAACATCGAGGAGATGGACTCCAGACTGCTTTATACATGTGGTTACTGCCAAGTGTTACAGTACAAGGATTTCATTTGGATCTTCTACAGCAAGCAGCATTCACAAGGGCAAGGGTCTGAATTCCTTGAAAAGCATGTATTGGATGTTTTCTCCACCAAATCCTCTCATCTTTTTATGCCAAATCTGAGCTCTGTGACTCACTCCTTTGGAGATTTAATGAAGCAGGGACTACAGAAGTAAACTTGGCATAATAGATAGCGGTTTTAATGCTTGCTAGAAATCAGGTACTCTTGGAAGAGCAAGGGGAGCCCTGACCATTCACCAGAAGTAATTTTGGAAGCATCTTACCAGATGTGCTTTCCTCTTCCTTGGCCTCCTGGGCAGCGTCCTCTGCCGGACAGGGCAGCTCCACCATGAGGAATCTGTCCACGGGCATGGAGGCAGGGCGCGCCTGCAAGGTCCGGTTCGGCCGCCGGACCACCCCCTCCTTGTCCTTCAGGTCGGTTGGCTCAGAGGCACTGTCCCTGATGTCAGCAGCCTCCAGGAAGCCCATCTTGCTCTTCTTCCTGCCCTTGGCCGGGGCGCTGGCCGTGCGCCGCAGGATGCGCTCGCCGATGGAGCGTTTGCGCACGTGGTGCCCACCGGGCTCGGCGGTGCCCGCCTTGGGCGCCCTGGAGAACAGCCCTCGGAGCCCCATCAGCTGCTTGCTCTGCAGGGACAGCAACAGCACAGCCTGGCCTGAGCCACACTCGCCCACAAAGCCACAGAGCTGCTCTCACAGTGCTTGTATGAGCGATGACGACAAAGTTCAAAAGACAGCAAAGCAAAAATTCACACCAAGCCACTCACAGCTACTCTGAGCAAGGAGCTCCCAGCACAGCTCTCCATGGATTCATGCATGCCTGCCTCCTCCTCATTAGGATGGCAGCCTGCCACAGTTACCAGAGACTGTGCTCAGCCTCCTAATGGGAGCTGACAAGGCTCTAGGAAGTGCTCAGCAGTGACAGGCTGCACATTAACGTGGAGTTTTCTATGCATGGGCTACACCAAAGCAATATTCAGATGTTTCAGAGCCTGCATGGAGAATGGTTCCAGTTTGGCAGCTGCAGATCATGCGATTGGGAACCACTGGAAAGTTAGTGTCCAGCGAGTACAAGTGCATGCTCATGAGCTCTACCTTTGTGGCTCCTAGAAAGTGCATTATTGTGTAACTGGGATTGAGGATTAAAGGGCTCCACTGAAAGGCAAAAAGAAATGCAAATCTGTTTGGCTAATGTTTTCAAGGCTGCCACACAAGCAAATAAGGTAACAGTACATCAGCTGTAAATAGAACCACTCCACAGCAAACCATTTAGAGCTATTTCTTAGTTTAACATGTGTCTCCCAGGAAGTGAGCAGATCTCAGTCAGGGATGAAAACCCAGCCTTGAGAAACTCAGAGCAGCCCCATCATTCACTCAGAGCATCCCAGTGGGTGTCCCCTCCTGCTCCTCTTGCCTCCCCTTGGAGTTACTCTCTGGTTTTCTTGAGCACATCTTTTCTTACAAGGGCAGCAGCCAAACAGGCCCTGCACTGTCCCCAAGGGATGGGATTTCACAGATGTGCACACACCAATGCACTGATCCCATCCTGTGATCTGATGGGACCAGCAAGGAGAGAGCAAGTGGAGCTGGGAGGATCTGGACAAGAGCAAACCTCAGCCCTGGGCCCTTCTCTCTGCTGTTCTCTCTCTGTTCCCCTGAGCTTTCTGGGAGTGCTGCACAACTTGGGGTTCATGTTTGTCAGGACATTCTCTGCATCCTCTTAGAAGGCACAAAGACTGAGGGCTGAGTGTCCTTTGCAGCCTCAAACCTCACAAAGGTTAGGTTTTTGTGTTTATCTTCATTTCTCAAATCACTGCAAAGGTGCTATTTTACTTTAGCATCATGCTGAACATTCATTTCTTGGTGCTGCTTATCTCCACATGGACACAGCTGAGGAAGGCAGCTGAAAACCCAGAAAAAGTACTGTGCTTTCACTTTAAAAACATTCTAAAATTAGCACACTTGCACAAAAGCAAAATCTGTACACTAAACCCTAAAATTAAATTAGGTTAATTTAAATTAATTAATTAAATTAGCTGCTAAAAATAGCTTGTCAAATATCATGTTTTGGTGTAGCCATAGTTCTGAAGATCTGCTTCCAGAATTAGATCAGTTTAGCCCACTGAAGAAATATACCTTGACAAGATAATTGTTAGGTGCTAACAGTGAGAACATCTGCAAGTGTGTGCACAGCAGGAGTGGAGCCATGGTATGGTGGAGTTTCCTTGCTGATCTCCTGCAAGGAAACACCCCCCACACACTCTGAGCCTCCTGGGCACTCCAACACAAATCCTGGGAGGTTCTGGGGTACATTTAAATCCATTCTTGTCAGAAGAAAATGGAAATTCCCAGCTGTACCTACCTTTCCATAGGTCTCATTAATGATTATATGAACAAATATGGAAGCTTCTGTCAGTCCTTCTAAGTACACATGGCGATAGCCTGGGGAAACAGAAACAGAAATATTTCCCCACAAACCACCACCAAGAACCTGCAGTGTGCATCTTGTGCCCAGCTAGCAATGACTGTGTGTACAAGTGATGTGTACACAGGAAACCACCTGGTGCCTTTGGCAGACTCCTCTGGTGTCCTCACTGGTTTTCTGGGCCCCAGGACAAGTTATCCAAGTTATAAAATACACACTAGCAGTAATTTCCAAAAGCACAGTCAAGCAAACTCTTTGAGGAGTGGTGCATAAAGCACTCTAAGAGAACAGAAGAGTTGTCCAAGCTCCACATGCAGTCACAGAGATAAACATTTATAAAATGTATAATCTTGTGCTGGTAATGCCCTCCTTGGCTCTGAGGGGGATTCCCATGGCAGGAGAGCTCTGAGCTGGATTCCCATGGCAGGAGAGCTCTGAGCTGGATTCCCATGGCAGGAGAGCAGGGCTCTCACTCACCAGGCACCAGGCTGCTGAAGGCCACAGTTCTCTGCCCCACGAAGTCCCTGCCGATGGGGTCGTGGTCCCAGACCAGGAAGCGCACCAGGGCCATCTCGGGCATGTGGATGGTGAAGGTCAGCGTCTCCTCCCACACCGGGTTGAAGCCTGCAGGATAAACAGGACACCCTTGGGAACACTCCCTTAGTTCCCAAGGGGCACAGGACACAGCAGCAGTGACACTGGCACAGGCAGGGACAGCTCCATCGTGTCAGTCATTCCATGGGACACATCTGCCTCTGGGATTGCTTTACAAACAAAAAGGGCCTGGCTGGGAGCTGGCAGGGACACCCAGGCAAGCACTGAGATAGATAGAGATACGGACAAGTCTGGAATTTCTGGGTAAAGGAGATTTAAGAACAATTCTGTTAAAAAAACTTCTGCCCTTCACCTCAAACTTGTTTGTCTCCATACCAGAAATTCTGTCTGGGAAGCAGAAATAATTTGTTAAAATACAACCATTTGATTTCATCAGATAAAATGTCTTGCAATTTAGAAAGCAATAACAGACACTGATTCATTTATAATTATTTAATATTTTACTCTAAGAAGAAGAAATCACTTAGATTATCTTACCATTGTCATCCACCACCCTGGTCTGATCTTTACAGCAGTCAACAGGTAACCCAATAATCTCCACCTCAACAAAGGGATCTATTATCTGTTTTCAAAAACACAGTATTTTAAAACATAGGATTTTAAAAGCAAGCCTACAAATGAAGGTGAATTTTTAAAAGATAATGGAGAGAGTTGATTCAAATTCATATGAGAATTCAAACCCCTCTGATTGACATGAATTTTCAAGCAGCACTATCATGGGAATTGGTTCCATGAAATCCAAGTTGATGTAGGGTTTGCATCAAAGCTGTGGACAGCTGTGACTAATTTACATAAAAGTCACTCTTTAAAATACAAAACAAATCAGTTCTTACACAACACAAGCAGGACACAAGCTGGGGGAAGGGTAGATTTTAGTGACCAAAAGTTTGGCAATATCTGAAATGCACTGGTGTATCTGAGTAAGGAGAAGGTTTGAGTCTCACACTGCAGGAGCATCTCACCTCTCCTCTGTCCCCCAGCATTGAGTCTGGAGGCTTGGGCAGCTGCTGCCCACTGATGATCTTCAGAATGAGCTGCTTCTTGGGACTGGCAGGAAGAGGATCAGCAGAGTAGGGGTTGAACGTGCCTGAAAGGTGGCAACAATGAGAGTGTAAGGAATAAGATACACATCATAATCAGCATCCCCAAGACACACACACAGACTATTTCAGTCAGAAATGAGAAACTGTGAGTATGGAGCAGCTGCTCAGTAATTTTTAAATTCTCCTCCTCTTTCTTACAACCTTTTCTGAGTGGAGCAGCCCTGGTTGATGTGATTCCAAGGCAGAGTGGACCAAGCCCTGGATTCTTGCTCCTGGGCCACTGCAGAGCTTGTTCTACTTTCCTGCAGCTGGTCATCCTAGGAGCCTTTTTTAATTTTTAAACACATGTAAATAAGGCAAAGACCTCAAAATATACATATATACATATATAAATGATCTCAGTAAGAGCTTGCACACTGGTACAAGTTCAAGAGCTATGAGTACATGGAAATTCTGTATTTGTTTGCACTTTCCTTTCCTGTGCCTTCACTGTGAAGGACACTTTGTGAGAGGCCTGGCAGGTACAGTGGTAACTACACTGGAACCTTACCTTTGCACATCTGCTGAGGTTTGAGGACATAACCACAGTTGCCATTTACCCTGAATTTTGCTTCATTTAACTGCATCACACGTCCCTCAGACTGGTAGTTGAGGGCCACTGAAAGAGAGGAGTTGGGTGTCATTAATAAAGATGATATTACTTGGCACACACACCAAAAAGGAGGAGGTGTTTGATGCAGCTCCTACCTAGCTGGCAGCCCACATTCCAGTAGGGAACAGGGTTGAAGTTGCTGGAGTCGATCCGGTAGGCTGAGGGATAGACCCTGGTCAGCTGCCTCTGGTTGTAAAGCATGAACTGCTCAGCCTTCTGCTGCACTGCCTGGTGGGCTCTGGTCTCACTGAAGGACAGCACGTTCCCTGTGGAGCCTGTGTGCCACGGTACAGCCAACAGACAGGTGACAAACAGTCCCAGGGCACGGGCCTGAGCCCACACCTCATTACCTGGCTACTCATCAAGGGCAATGTGAGATTTAGTCCAGTGGTAGCGGGTAGTTTATCTTGTCTTACACAAATCAGGCACCCTGGGTAACTGAAGGGCACCAGCTCTCCCTTCCTGGAGGGTCTGCTGCTCTCCCCTCAAGTCTGCAGACTTGAAAGGAAAGCCAAGCAAGAGCTCCAGCTCAAGAGCCCAGGCTCAAGAGTTCCTGCTGGGGCCTCTCCTCCTGCAGAGCCCCAGGTATGGCAACCCTGGGGATCCTACAGAGAAATCCTCTGCTGGCAGCAGGGGCAGAGGGAGCCACTGCCAGGGAGGGCAGACCCTGCTGGGCTCTGGCTATGCCCTGTGCCACACACAGCAGCACTCAGCCCCATTCTGTCATTAGTGACAAGGGACATGCCAGCCCTGTGCCACACACAGCAGCACTCAGCCCCATTCTGTCATTAGTGACAAGGGACATGCCAGCCCTGTGCCAGCCCCTACCATCATCCACGATGTCCTGGGCAGCCACAGAGTTGGTGTACACCACCAGGTCAGACAGGGCCCGGCACAGCTTCACCGTCTTCCTGCGGCGGGCGAGCCTGCTAGGGAAAGCAAACAACAAGGGCCACTTGCAGGACTGAAGGGGCATTTCAATCTCCCTTCCTGTTCTTCTCAATCCCCCTCTCTGTTCTCTTCAGGAGCTCTGGGTGGCAAACCTCCTTGGAGAAGGTTCTGGGATGACTGCTCCCCTCTACCTCCACAGCCCATCCACACAAACAAAATTTTTCATTTCAAACATAATGAAATAGCTGCACCATGGCTGTTCTAGACAAAACCAAGGAGCATTTCAGTGAGAGCAGACACATTCTCAGTGGCACTTTTTTGATTGCTTTTTCTTTCTGTTCTCAGCTATAATAAGGTTGCCTGGCTGTGATGCGCCTTTAACCTGCAGTGTGCTCTGAGCACTGTTTGCAGCAGGTGAAACAGGGCCTGGCATCTTCCACGAGCACTGGAGCTGTCACATCCTCTGCAGTTCCAGCCTGTGACAGGTGACACAGCCAGAACACAGGGCTCACAGCTGTCAGGAGTGACAGCCAGCACATGTGGCACACAGACACGTCCCCTGCTCTGGGCACAGCCTCACAGCTGGCACTGAGCAGCTCTGCCTTTACCTGGGGGGTTCCAGCTCACCTGTGGGGCTGCCCCAGCTCCTTGCCAGGAGGGTGCTGCTGGCTGTCCTCGTCATCTGAGGCACTGGGGGCTTTGGGTGCCTTTGCAGCTCTCTGTGGGAAAGAGCCAAAGGGCATTACTGCTGTGCTCTGCACCTGCCCTGCTCCCTCCCAACACACTGCTCCCCTGGCTCCAGGGCACTGCTCCTGCTGAAATCCCCGGGGATTGTGTCATATTTAACAAACAGCAACACACAGCAGCGTCTAAATATACAGAGCATTGCTTCTGCCCACCTGTGCTACCCCCAGTTAGAAAATTTAACATATTCATTAGTGAAGGTGTGAACAGTCTGGGCAAAAGGTTCAAACATCAACTTCCTGCTCCATTTGGAGCCACATACAAATATTCAAGTGATTCTAAATTATTACACTATGAAGAAAATAGCTATGATAAAAAAGATTAAAACCTCAAAATCTCCTTTTTTCATAGGCACTTATGATTTAAGAGTTTCCAATTACAATACTATATCTTTTGTAATACTAAACACAGCTTCAGGTGAGAGTTATTTAATTCCCTTCTCATCAAGAGGTGATTAATGTGACTGAGAGCTCCTCATCCTTTTGCACCCAGCTCACTGAGCAGGGATTTATTTCCTGCTCTTGTCACACACCTTACTGGACATCATTTAGTTTGCTGTGTTTAGTGTTGACTGTACTGGAAATCATTTGCATGGTTCACTTTGGAGGCTGAAGGTCTGCACTGAGCATGTTCCATGCAGTTAACTTCCAGGAACTGCCAGCTTTAGTGTCTTTGTACCTCCCCTGGTAGTTCTTAAAGAGTTCATTCATTTGGCACAAGAGCTGGCTGAACATGTCATGTGTCAGTATTGTTGGGTGGATAATTCTGTATCCACAAAAATATCAATAGCAACCAGAGTTCCCAGGCATCCCTTCAGCTGGAAGGGCACTGGGGGCAGTTACTGGATGTCTCTGTTGCCTCAGTCTACAATACAATCACTGTTAAAAAAAAAAAAAAATCTATATATACTCCTTTTTTTTTTCAGCAGAGATGAAATGAATGGGCTTTCCAAGCTGCTACACCCATTAGGATAACTAGCTGAAGTAATTAAATTATTGACAGGTTTTCCAGCCCTCAACCAGCACAACCAGCAGATTGCAGCGGCTGACGTTTGCCTGTGACATCCCCAGGATTTGTGTGGCCAGCAGCAAGCACAGGGCAGTGCCCGCTCTCAGGGACCACAGGAACTCCTCACCCACCCTTAGGGGGAAATGAGCACTGAGCTGAAGGTACTGAAGGAAACTCCAGCACTTTTTTAAACTAATGTAAGCCTGGAGCTGAAGTGTAAATATGAGTCTGGCACCATCCGCTTAGGGAGTTTTTGATGGCTCCTAGCTGGCTTCAGGGCTAGTGGCTGATTAAGTTCTTTGAAATGCCTCTTAATCATAAACATAATGCCTCATAATCATAAACTGCTCGGATGATCAGTCCCAAAGCTTGGTGCAGCCCTCACCATGAGAGCACAGAGCAGGAACAGCAGAGTCAGGCTGTGGAGCTGCCTCTGTGCCAGTCACCCACTGCAGCTCTCAGTGGCTCAGCAGGAAGGGAGCTGGCAGCTGCAGCAGCTCCTGGAGGCTGTAAATCCAAGGCTCAGGGCACCTGGAGTGTGGGAGCAGGGGAGGCAGATGACAGGAGCACATCTGTCAGGATATGGGAATGGGAGGGGACGAGGGCACTGTCCCTGATGGGGGCTGCTCTGTGCCCAGCCGTGAAATGAGAGCTCTCAGCTCCTGCCTGGGCCACTGGAGACTCCACTGAGGAGCAGCAGAGCAGAGAATCCAACCCAGCAGCTGCACAAACACAACCAGGACATGAAAAGCAGGAGGAGATGAGGAAGAGCACATCTGCACAGAGGCAGCCCCTGGGAGCAGGGACAGCCCCAGCATGGCCCTGCCCAGGGTGGGACACAGCAAAACTGGGCCAGGACTGAACCAGGCACTGTCAGCTCTGTGGCAAACAAGATACACCCAGACATTTGTCTGTGCTACTGCTACAAGTTTGATCATCAAACAGAACATCACCAATTCCACAGGATGAGCGAAGATGATCTTTTAGCCAGGTGAGACGGTTTTGCTCATTTTGTCTTCTGAACAGAATTAAGGCACCAAGTGTAACCAGCCAGGCTCCCTCTCCGGACAGTAAAACACTGCCAGGGTCTCTGGAATGCTGCCACTCCTAGAACAGCAACCCCAGCTCTCATTTATTTCACTCACCTTGTGTTTGCCAAAGTTGCCCATTAATGATCGACCGTGAGACTTTTTTCCACCTTCTTTTGTGTCCAGGTTCTGTGCAGAAAAAGTGCAGTAAAAAGTATAACTAAATTCCTTCAGAATGTCTTTAAAGAGTCTGCTGCAGTCTCTAAAAGGCAGCATTTCAACCTCATACAAGTCTTGTGTGCCACCCTGGTTCACGGTTAGAAAAGTAAAATTATTGTAAATGAGACAAAGTGAGTTAAGTATGATCTGTGAGCAAATTGAAATCCAGAATCTCATAACAGGACTTTTCTAATTTCTTTGTACACTTCATAGTTTAGAATCCTCTAACTGTAAAGAAAAATATTAACATTAGCACTCAAGACAACAACAAACCATGCAGAAAAAGCAGTCTAGCAAAACCAGGCAAGAAACAACAAACCAAGACATCTGAGTGTTCTTGAAAGCAGCCACAAAGGGAGAGGGGAGAGGAAAAAGAATCTCCTAGCAGATAAATGTGGACTTTTCATAGGCAGCCTGCAGGCTGAGTTCCACATTGCCAGCCATGCCCCCAGACATCAGCTGGATAACTCCTGGCAGCATCTCGCTCCCTCTGTCAGGAACACACAGCCCTTCATCTTCTGAAGAGCAAAACAAAACTGAAGAATATTCCCCCAGCATTTCAGCTGGGTGAGTATTTCAGTGAACTCCAGCCATTCCCTGTTCAGTGCTGAGCTGGAGTCACTTTGGGCTTTCAGATGATGAGGGCACTGGGGGATCAGCAAAATCAATAACCTGTGTTCAGGGATTTGCTCAGAGCTCAGGCTGGAAGTCTCTGTAACATGTAGAAAGAATTTTTAGCAGATTTTTACTTTTTTTAATAGCAATAATTTGGGAAAAATCAAAGGTGGATCAGTAATGAAGACAAATAAATGACCAGTAAAAAAAATAGGCAAATATCCCAACTGCTCCCTTTCTGGTCCATCAATGCCACAGTAACTCAGAGCTCTGTGACACTGACTCCAGAGCAGGCACATCTGCATTTAATGTCCCTGGAGTTTGCATCCATTCCTCAGCTCTGGGCTGTCTCACCTGGATCAGTGTGTGACAGGGGCAGCCCACGTACCTGCCTCAGGTTCACACTGAAACTCTGGTGCGTTGCCTTCAGCAGGGCTCTCACAGTGAAGCTGTCAGGATCCTCCTTGTCCCTGATCTGGGATTCTTTCAGCAGAGATTCCAGTTTTGTTCTGATGAAGGATTCCACCTGGTGCTGAGTCGCTCCGTTGCTCTGGAAGACACCAGGACCCCCAGCTCAGGCAGGTGCTCACGTCCATCCCCCCTCTCACTGAGGGTCACACAGGGCTCCCACTGCCTTCCCTCTGCAGGAAAAGGCTCCTTGCATAATCCTGCCTTTCTGCCTGTGGCTTTCAGTGCCATTTCCCTTGTCCTTGTCCCTTCAGTCCCCCCAGCTCAGCTCACAGATCCCCAGGAGCTGCCCATGGGCTCTCTCTGCCCCACCTTCTCTTTCAGAAGAATTCACAGCTGATGCCCTTACAGACACCCCAAGCATTAGATTCCTGCTCCAAACAGTTAAAAAGGAAGCAATTCCTGTTAACAGTCATCCAGACTATACAGACTCAAACCAGTCTCTTACATAAGGCACTTAAAATAAAAATGAACCCTATAAAGAGCATGAACCTGACACAGGAATTAAAAACTTAGGAATGAAACACTCTGCTAACAACTGTAAGTAGGACATGGAGTGTGCATGTAAGAAATGCAGAGCTGTCACACTCTGGGAACTGACTGTGTGCACATACAAAGCAGGGCTTTAACTTGCAGTCATCCTCAATTTCATCAGCACTGTCCTCTTCTGAAACTTCTCCCTCCTCAGCATCTGCTCCAAGGCTGTAGGGCAACTTCTTACCCTAAAATGAGGAAGAAACACCCCCAATAAATGTGGTCAGTGTTAGTGCACCCAGTCTGCTCTGCTTGCTTTACCATCTGTTCCTAAGTAAATCACCTCCTAAAATTCTGTGGTATCACAGAAATGTTCTCAGCCTACCTGCTTCATCAGTGGGAGACAGGAATGGAACTCACATTTCTGCAGAAACGCAGAGGATTGATTTTTAGGCTGTATTTTGAAATTAGTAATGCTGTTGCTAATGAGTGGGTCAGGTTCACTTCATGCTGGTACCTTTCCACTGGCTTAAATCCCTGAGTGTTATTAGAATGCCTCTTTATATACACTTACAGGATGAAAATTATGCCATTATTTGAAATTGTTTGGCTGGTGAATCAATACTGCCTTTCAAAGGAAAAATGTATAAAAGAGCAAAAAACAATAGCAAAAAGATGAGAGGCTGGCTTACTTCTCAACAAATCTGATTTTATCTTTTCCAACAGAGCTGCCTAAATTGAGCAGGGGATGGGAGCCAGGGCTTTGTGCAGGGATCCTGTGATGCTTGAGATAGAAATTCTCATTCTGCAAAGAGCTCAGCTCCACAGCAGTCTGCACCCACAGGCTCCAGCAGTGAGAGCTGGAGGATCACAGTGAAATTACAACCTCAGATGTGCTGGGAAGGCAGCTCAGAAGCCAGGTGAGAAGCCAGAGCACCCAGCTCTGCTGCCTGTAGTGCAGGGCCATGGGATTGCTCCCAGGAGTGATGTTCCACACCATTTCCTCTGGGTGCCTCAAACTCCAGCCCCACCTGTTTGCACAGCTCATCAACCAGCAGAAAACTGATGCAGTGAAATGCAAAATGATGGCTGAGCACTCAAAGGGCTCCTGATTTAGGGTCAGCTCTGCACTGTGCAGTGCAGCATGTTCAAACTAGCATCAGACACACTGAACCCCTGCAGCCAGCCTGAGACCCAGGACAGAGGGAGAGCCAGAGGATCTGGGACTCCACACAGGTGTAACTGCCCCGCTGTGTCCTGGTAAATTAGACAATCCAATGGGGCAGAACTCCATTAATCCTCCTCCCAAAGGTCTGCTTTGTGCTTCTTGCCTGTTCTATCCATCCTGGCCTTTGGAGTTCCTTTCAGAGCTATTCTGTTGGGAGTGAGAGGCTCACACCATTAATTCTGCACAGAGCACCAACACCAGGGCCTCCTCCAGCTTCTCCTGAGCTGCTCTACTCCCACAGACACAGCACATGAACCATGAACACAGCTCCATCCCAAGCTGGGTGAGGGGAAAGGCAGCAAATCTTCACTTTTCTGTCACTCCAAAGTACTTTGTCCAAGGCAGGGCTGTCAGACAATGTTTAGCTGCTGAAGGGACATGAACTGGTCCTCCAAAGAAAATCTACAATAAATACCACAAGCTGACTTTTGTTGAATCTGAACATGCCTAGCAGCAAGTTACCTTCACTAGGATTTTCCCTTTTAGATCCTGAGGGCTGGGAAGCTCTCTGGGATCTCCAGTGTTCACAGATGACAAGTCCAGTTTGTCACCAAATATTTCCTTCAGGTACTGGGCAATCTTCTTCTGCTGTTGAATACTGCAGTGGTTTTCAATGGACAGTATCACTGGAAACCTGGAAACAAAGCCCAGACACGGTCACAGCTGCACTCTTAGCACCCCACCCATCAATGGAACAGCTGAGCTCTTCCACAGATTTGCCCCAGTTTTCTAAACTCTTGAAAACCACCTTCTTTGGTTTTGAAAGTACCGCCTTGAAATTTCTCATCAGTAACACCAAACTTTCGGGCTTGGTTGTTTTTTTCCCCACACATCTGTTCTTGGGGCTTTTTTTTTTTCTCTTTTTAAATAAAGAAAAGGAAGTATTTTCCTTTTATTGTCTTTAAGCTACTCAAAATTCTCTACACTCACTCATGACTTGAGACTACTCTGTGTAAATATATACATGGTAAAGTCCACAGTTTTCATAATAAACTGTTATGAAGCACCATGGCAAATAAAACAGATTCAGAACACTGTCCCACACTTCAGTATTTCCTCACATTACACATGACAGCTTTTCAATTTTTCAGCTGAAATAAAGTATTTTCAGTAGGTACAGAACATCACAGTATTGATTTTCAGGAGAATTTCCCTGTGGATGTGAGTGGGAAATTCTATTGAAGATAACCAGCAGTGTCAGGCTGCCCAAAGCCTTCCTGAGTTTAAGTTTAAAGGTTCAACTTGGCAGAACTCTGTCCCTCAGCTGATAGGCAGAGCTCCTGCTGCTGAACAATGAACACAACCTGGGCAATAAACAGGGGAACAGAATCACCCCCGATGTGTTTAAAGGAGTATTTGCACTTCACTTGCTGCTGTTCTCAGTGTGGGATTAAGCACAGAAAGCAGAGTGTTCCAAAGCTGGCTGCACTTACTCATTTTTGATGAAGGCGTATTTATTGATGGTTTCTGCCACGTCCCGGAAGAGGATTTTGGAGGTCAGGGTGTAGCCATGGTGCACCACTGGCTCCCCATCTGGGCCATCCCAGCAATCCACTGGCAAGACCAGAAAAGCCCCACATTAAGAGATGCCCCCAATCTCATCCATTCCTGCGCTGCTGCTGCTGCCAGCAGAGCTCACCTGCTCAGCCATGCAGGCTCACTGCACCTCTCATCCCATCTCCTCCCCCTGCAGCTGAGCTCACACTAACAGGACAGTCTTCTCCTAGGGCAGATGAGAATTCTGCGTCCTACAACTGCTTTTTCCCTTGTATTAATTGGAGGTTTTTTCCTCATATATAAAACTACAAAGGTGCAATAGCTCAAATCGTGTTCACAGCTACCTCGGGAAAGCAGTTTTTGCTTCTGAAAACAAACTATTTTAAAAGAATTTATCTTTTCCCTCCCCTAATTTAACTTGCAGCTTTGTAACTGTCTGTATGAAGGGTAGCATCAAATCCAGTGCAAGTAGAATGGACCAGCATAAGAACGCTTTTCCTAATGAATACCTGTACCCTGAATTTGTACCAAACTTGTCACTGCTGCTGCCTCTACAGACACTTAGGCTTTCCAAGAAGAAAGCTGCAGAGCTGTTCCCTGGGCTCTGAAGTAGCTGCAATAGCTTTGAGGTCAAGCAAAATAACACTGCTGTTCTTGGGAGCTGTTCTGCAGAGGCAATCACCCAGTCTTCTCAGGTTCATTTTCTTTAATTAATTTTTAAATAGAGATTAACAATATTTTTTTCAGATGACTTTTTTTAATGCTAGTCATAAAGAATTAATATTGAGTCTAACTTTGTCAAAAGACTTCATTTCTGGAAAAGAAAAATATTAATACTAATATAAAAACACTAATAATTTGTTATTATTTGAATCATGCAGAGCTTAAACAAGAATCCAGTGTGATCTCTATATTCCCCCATGCAGGGGGTTGGAACTGGATGATCTTTAGAACCCCTTCAAACCCCAGCCCTTCTGTGCTTCTCTGGTGCCTCGAGGTGATCATTGCCAAGAGAAAAATCCACTTTGGAGTGGTCACAAAGTGCTGCAGTGCTGGGAGTGTGGCCCTGCCATGGCTCTGCCCTTGACTGGGCTGTGATTTGATTATCTCAATGCCCCTAGAGAGATGCTCTTAGGTGGGCACATCCTCCCTTATCATGGTGAGCAATTCCCAAAGCTTCAGTGATCCCCCATGCCCCAGTACCCACGGTAATCCTTTGTAACCCATTGCTCTGTGCCCCTTGGTCCCACCCTTGCTTCCCCCCATAAAACCCCAGCTTTTCCCCCAGTTCACAGGAGCTGTCATCCCTTCACAGAGCTGCTGGGTAATGAAGGAATCTCTGTGGAACTGCCAAACATTCCTTCTGTCTCTGCTTGCAAGGCCATCCCAGGCTGACTTAGGGACACAGAGTTAAGATCACTGGGCTGAAATCACTGATCAGAGCTGAGATCACTG
>PYHW01009592.1:9590-40064 GCA_013186435.1 Turdus rufiventris
GCTGGAAGAGAGGAAATGTGGGTTGGGTATCAGGAATTCTCTGCTGTGAAGGTGGGGAGGCACTGGCACAGGGAAGAGTTAATGATTAGCCTGCACGAACACAGATGAAGAATCCAGTAAGAGAACACCCGAGACCAGAAATCATTGGATGAAGAGGCGCGAGAAGAATGAGTGCATGGACTGAGGGAGGGTGTAAAACCTCAGGGACTTCCTTCTTGAGCGTCCCTCTGTGCAGACACCCGGCTTGAGCTGACATGAAACATAAATGAGCTAATGCATTTTAAATGGTTTTGATTATTTACAAAGGCTTGTTCATCCAAGTTTTCTACAACTGCACTTATTTCTGGGGAGCTTCTTGCAATTCCCAGCCACTGAGAGGTCGAGAAAAGCATTGTAAGGAGGCAATAGTTAGAGAAAGGGACAGCTACAGCTGCAGCGAGCATCACTCATGCTTTTTTCTCAAGAAATGTGTCAGGCAGAGCACCTCCTGCTTCATTCACTTTTTATTTGCTGCTTTCTAAAGTACATATTTGTAACAGTTCACAGAAAGAGTTAGAGGAATACAATCTAATTTTTAAAATACCATAGCCCTACAGGCCCTCTGTGAAGGTGGTAAGCAATAAAGACCATCTTCTCACACTTTTCAAACAGTATTGATTCAAAAGCATGGCTTTTGGTGAGTTGGGGTCCAAATTCCGATCAATGGGAAAAATCCTGCAATTAGGACTTGGAGCATGAAAATACTGAGGGGAATGCCAAGATGATGAGGAGAATAGAAATTATTAGATGTAGCCCTCCCCTATAGTGCTTTTTTTTCTGAATTCACAGGGAAAACATTCCTTGTGTTATTCCCAAGTGAACCCGTGAGCTTGATCTAGATATTTATACACAATTGCACAGACTATCTGTGACTGCCTGTACTAATTCACATATGAGACTGATGCTGGGAGGGCCCCATATTAGCACTGCTTGTACCCTGCATGTTTGTGTCCATCAGCATGGATGCAGAATGGAAGATACATGTTTCAAAATACACTGAAATTCTGAGCAGTGGCACCAAGTTCTACAGGATGGGATGAAAATAAAACTGCCCAGAGGAGTCTTCTTCATAACTTCTCCATTAATCTGTGAAGTATCAGAAGATCCCACACTAATTTTCCATAGTCTGTGGCTGAAGGCAGTATTTATCACTTCCACCAACCTTACATACGGACGCCACCAGCCTTTCCACCTTGCCTTTTATTCCTGGGAGTGAATCTCACTGACTGCGGATATTTGCTGCCAATGAACTTGAGCAGCAATTTATACTCAACAACTCAGTTATAAAGTTCTAAGTACAGCAGTGCAAATGTCTGGTGATTTGAAGCACATGCAAATTGAAGGAAAGCTGCCTGCTCCCAAAAGCTACTAGCGTAAGTCTTGGCATGACCCATATTTAAAGTGCATAATAGATTAAAACTGGAAAGGACCAGTGAATCACTCGGGTCACAGACTCTTGTAGCAAAATCTTTGTCTCCATTGTTGTCTTGCTGGGTTTTTTTCCTGAACACATCAAGATATTTTTATTCTCTCCCTTCTAAATCCTGGATTTCTTGTTAATGTGAATTCTTTCCGATCTAACTTTTTATAACAACTTCTTTTATTTCTTTACCACTGCCTGCAGAAATAAACACTCCTCCCATCAACTCCTCCCAGCCTTTAACAGCTGTATAAACCAAGTATCTCTTATTATTTATATACAGTTTTAGTCTCATTATTGTAACTGGGTATCGTTAGATACTTAAGACATATCAAGCCTAAAAACATTTAAAGAAATCCACGAGTGATTCTTTCGGGAGTCCATTAAGATGTTTCATTATAGTCTTTTTGCTGTAATACCACTGTTGCTATGCACATGTCCAGATCTGAGAATGCCATTAGACTACAGCTAAAATCTTTTTTATCATCTGCCTTAACTCTTGTATTCTTCTCCCCTAACACTACTGAACACTCTATTCAGTGGTCATTTAGGGAAGAAACAAAAAAAAAAAGGGGGGGGGCATTATAAAAAAAATTGCAGGGCTTGGCCTCATTTTGTACACTAAGGTATTGAGGGAGACAGGCATATGACAAAATCAGGAGTTATGCACCAAGATGTAGAAGAAAACAGACACAAAACTTTTAGGGAAGAAAATGTCACTAGATCTTTTCCAGGAAAAAAAAGCTTGTTCTGAAAGTTAATATTCCGCTCAGTAGTGAAATAATTTTTAGATATATAAATCTGCTAATAAATTCCGAGTGCTTTTCAAGACTAGTGATGGGGTTGTGCTATACTTAGTATGGCTTTGTACATCTTTGCTTCTCTATAATTCAGGAAAACTCTTGAGAAGAATCATTATCAGTGCTGTTGACTGGTAAACAAAAGCAAGTTACACCTCCAGGGCTCAGAAAAAGTAGGTAAATAAAAACCAGCTATTCAGATAAGATGCAAACAAATGCTCTGGAGAGAGAATGTTCCTATAAACAGTCATTATATCGTAACTCACAGACTGCAGAATTCGGGAGCAGCTATAAATTGAGCTTAGTGTGGAGTTTGAAATAGCTGCATTTGTAGAACATATGTTTGACTGCAATCACAAGTGATTCACTTACGCCCATTTCCAGTATAAATAGTACCTCATACGTAAAGATGTTTATTGTGCTTAGCAAGTTTGAGGAACCTCAAGTTCTTCTGTTCCTCCTAAAGCGTGGCTTCACTCATGTCTTTATACTGGTTGGAAATCTTGCATCTATCTATATATATAAAAGAGAGCTATTTTGCACCTCACTGTCTACTAATAAATGACAGGTATCAGGGGCCAGCTGTACCTTTTACTGACTTAGTTGCATAAGCACAAACCAGTGTGTATTCGATTTGTTCATCTTCTGCATAACAACTGATGGGTTAAAGCACTCCAGGTGACTCCTCTTACTTGTCTTTCACAGAATAATATGGTAATGATTCAACTCTCCCATGGAATATTTTATTTTGCTGAACCAGACTGGAGCAGTACTGATCCAGAGCTCTAAAGGGTGTAGGTCAGACTTTCCCCCCACCACCCTTCCAAATGAGATCTAAGCCCACTGCTCTTACCTTTGGATAAACTCAAGCTGACAGGAAACAAATTCTTACTGGTATTATTTTAGTCATGACATACAAGAGCTCCGGTTACAGATAATTTAAAATCTACTCTCGAGGGTGTGGGTTAAAAAGAAATACTGTCAACAATCCTCAAAATCTCTGTTATCATAAATTCAGCAACAGCGTATCAGTTTCAAGTTACAGATTTGATGAAAGAGGGTTCATTTTACAGATCATAATCTTATTACCAGCACAGATCATCCTTTTGCCAGCTGACTGGCAAACTCATGCTTTGTAATTCAGGACTGGGATGGGGGAAAAAAAAAAAATGTTCTTCCTAATGCAACTAAATATAGAAGAACAGGGTGACTCAAACTGGAATTTGGTCACAAAATCCTGTTTACAATCCTCAAAATACACAAAAAGTGCCACGTTTAGTGGTTCTGAGGGCTTCAAGCCCAATCAGTGCTTTCTGACAACATGGTCCCATGTATATCATGCTGGTTTAGCACCAAGTCAGACAAAGGGCAGTGGTTTGTAACAACTGCAGAATGTGCATTTTACCCACTACCATGCTGATTTCTGTTGTTCATGCAGTTACAGTTTGGGACAGTAGAAATATATTGATCACACTGTTTTTTTACAAGAAAAAAAGCTTCTTTATGCTTGTTCACAGGTCAGCTTAATGTAACAACACAGTAGTTACTTTGGGAAACAAGAACATGCACAGTACTGAGCTTTGCAGTCCTGTGCCAGTAACCTTTGGAAGCACTAAAACTAAATGCAAAACTTAAGTTACTGCATTTTCCCTTCTATCTCATTAAAGATACCTGAATATGTTCCAGAGAGCCCCTCATGCCCTCACAGCAATCTGGTTAGGGAAATACAGTTAAGATACTTTTAAACATAATTAACTGAGAAAGAACCATCTTGAATGTGGCACAAACGATGTTTAGAAACAGCATGCAGCTAGTGAGTTTTCATTACAGCACAGACCAGGTATGTAGGGAAGAATTTGACCTCTTGTTTCTCACTGCCTTCCCTCTGGCAAGCTGACACAGAAGCCAAGCAAGTAAGTAAAATTCTTTTAGTGACTTGACCATTTCACAAAGATATTAAACAAAAAAAGGCTCAATGAACCAGGATAGGAAAAATGACCCTCTTTTTTTGCAATGAAAAATATTAGGTGTAACCTGGTGAGAATATTGTCTTTTCAAATGAAATCCATTCTACCTAGAAAGCATCCCATTCCAGGCACTGCTGAAGGGAGATATGCCCAAAAGAGGCTGAAATGTTAGAAGACATTTGGGGCCCTCTGCCCCAAAATCTGTCTTCCCCTTAAAAAGTTCCAGCAGCATCCTCCAGACAAATATTAATATTGTAAGAGAAAGAAAAGGACTAGTTGTCTCAGATGCCTTTGGAATGTAAAAGTTTAATCTTCTTAGTTTGTAAAAACACCATTCTCTCTTCTATGGCTTCCTTGCCAGTCACATTATTCCAACACAGCTTCTCTGAAAGCAGAATAAAGCAGGGGCTTCCTCACAGGGTTCAGAAAAAACCCCAAGCCAGCTTCACAGGGTGACAGAAATCCTTTGTTGAACCCAAAGAGACGGGATCCCTCATTCATTTGCAACTTGCACCATCCTTTACAGCTGCATTGAGTGCAGGTGGGAAAGCTTCTTCTCTGCAGGTCCAAACAAGCTTCTAGAATGCTCTGCACAGGTGATACAGCAGGACATGGCAAATGTGCTCCCAGGGCTGTCTGCTGCACTGCAGCTCCATGGTATCTTTCACTGCATCCATTCTTCACATACGTTCCAAACCATGGTTACGGAACCCTGTCATCCCCTGGCAATGCAGGTCAAGGATCACTCATTTTCCAACTGGAAAATGTAGAGAGGACAGAAGTTAAGTGATTTTCCCCAGAACTGTATAGCCGGTCAGAGGCAGAGACAGAGCCAGTCTGTAATTCAAGTGCTAGACAATATTACTTCTGTCTGGAATATGGACATATTCTGAAAGGTCGTACTGGTAAGTACATTAAAGGAAAATCATCTCCTTGTTAGTGACTCTTAATACAGATAAGCATGATTCTGAATTAGGCTGTAAGTGTGTTTTAAAGGGAAACACTTAACCTGTGTTATCTCCATGCTAGCACCATAAACAGCCATTCCTACTTGTACCGAATTAGGCGAATAATCTTATTATTCATGAAATCTGAAGTGTGTGGATGAGCAGAATCTATGCAGAAGCCATCACTCATGGCTATTTTCAGCACTTCTTCCACAAACACCTGGAAACTATTGATTTGCTTATTATCTGGCACCACCCAGAGTCTCTTCAAGTTCTGCCTGGTGTACTCCTCTTCGGGAAGGCCTTCCACACTCGCAACCCAATCTAAGGTCAAGTGGTTGGGGTCCTGCAGGTAACTGGATATTGAGGAAAGGTTTCCATTGAAACAGTAGTACAGTTTGGAACCAAGAAGCTTCAGGAACAGGCATGACGTGGAGAAGATACGAGCACTGAACACTTCCATGTTGGAGGAAGACAGGCTGTAAATCTGCGGTGCTTCTCGGACAGTGAAGTGAACAGTCTGGGTCTTCTGATCGAGGGTGATGTTGAGCATGGCATTTTTCTCTGCTTTAGAAAGCTCCACCTCCTTCTCCTGCAAGGCCTCAATCAGGGGCTGAATTTGATAAAAATCTACCTCCCGCCGCAGTAAGCCCATTTCCTGAAAATCTTCGGGGAGGTCCAAGTGAGAAGTTCGTAAAAAGTTCAGGATATAGCGGAAGATTTTGCCATCTCTGTCAATAAAGCAGTTGCCTTGGCTGTCCTTCTTGGTTGGGATCTTCCCACTAAACATGGCTCCCAGCATGGAGTCTGGAAAACTAGTCAGAGTGGACAGAGAGGTGGTATACAGTTTTCCTCCAACATTGAGCGTGATAGGTTCTGACATGATGGAAAAGTCACGGTGCTGGGACTAATTCTAAAAAAAAAAAAATTAAAAAAAAAATCCAACACCACACATTTAGTTGCATTAATCTTTTTGAAAGGTTAAACTACAGAGATAAATAGTCCTAAATACATAAGGGGAACCACATGGCAAGAATTCACCACAGAAATTATAAGTGAGGAATTAATTTTTGAGGTTGTATCTTGAGAACAAGCATAAGGATGTTTTTTCTCCTAACAGATTTGAGCAGGACTTTGTTTAATTCAATTTAGTACCAGAAATCATGAGTCTTCCAAAACTTTACAATTATGCTAAAAGTGAATCTCTCCCACCAATACCTACAATGAGGGCTGACTTCAAAATAGTGTTCTGGGCTTCTATGATCTCATTTCCCTCACAAACAGAGAATTTGGGGGGGGCAAAGGAGGACAGGACAAGAACTGGACACAACCCACAGTGTTTGAAGATAAGATTAAAGTAACAAAGCAGTTCAGCAGAATGCCCTGTCATATGTCTGAGTGCAGTCAGCATAGCAGGGAGCCAGACAGCAGTTGCTGCCGTAAGCACACAGCAGTCTCTGGTTCCTTTCATTAAAAAACCCAGCAAACTTTCTCCTTCCAATGTGCTTTACCCTAGAAAACATTTTCTAATTATTTGGGGCCATATGCCAGCTGACATCGTTTCCATGCAGAGCCTCTGCCATCAGCTGACACGAACTAAGGATGCGATTTTAAGGTGCAGTTAAGCCTTAGGATGGGGCATGCATGACCTCCCTTTGCCCTCCCCCATACCATCCTCTTCCCTTATGCCACCTCTGGCACTCATCTGATCCTACAGTGAGCCAGTTTAGGGAGAAAACCCAACATTTTCTATTCAGCACGCTTTGCTGTATGTTGGAACTGGACTGATGTTTGCTTACAGAGGCAGGAGGTAGCTCTTGTGTAGTAACTACAGCCATTCAACAGAAAACTGCCAAACAGCTCCCTTAAAATTGAACTTAAGTGCAGGCATTTTCCTAACTAGTCATGGAATAATCATAGACACTACCCACTGTTATCAGCTCTGGAGTCACAGCAAAATGCAGATAGGGAGAAGGTCATCTTGTGCTGGAATATAAATTATTTTATGGCTGCTAAAACCCAAGACAATCGTGCTAATGGCATTGTAAAACAAATGCACCTCTAGACAGCAGCACATTTTGCTAAGAAAAACTGGCCCAATGTAGGGCAGATAATCAACAGGTCAAAGGAGAGCCAGTCTTTAACTTGTTGTTTAAGACTAACATTTCACTTTCTGCTTTAGCCCTTGGCACACAGCCTGTATCCCACGGCACAATAATGAAAAGATGAAGATCTCTAAATCTAGAGTGCATTCCCTGTGTATCCCGTAGTCCCATGGCATCCAGCAAAACTGGCAAATAAAGATGCATGTGTAGGCCAACACAACAACACATGCATCTGTGGCCACAGACCATCCTTGTGACTAACCTCAATCAAAATATATACTCCAGAAAAAACTATCTGTTCCAGTGCTAAACTCCCCTTGGCACTGTAGTCTCAGCATACTTCCCACTCTTGAAGACTTCAACCCAATTTAGAGTCAAGAGAAGTTTAAACCTGATCATGTGGGAGCTTCAACTGATCTAATTCTGTAGCACCAGTGGCTGCCATGGATTTTTCCCCTAAGGGCTTGCAAAAATCATCTGCAAAAGCATTGCTACAAGAACAATCAGGCATTCACAAAAGCAGCCTAATATGGATTTTACTTTTTTTTCACATTTCATCAAACAGAAGCTTCTCCATACCTCCCTACAAATAACACAGCCTGTAGAAGCAGGATTGATAGTGACTCCAAAAGCCATGTTCACTGCTTCCCATCTTTGCTGCCCTTCAAACTGCTGTAGACTAAACAACCTGTTCTTCCTTCACAGGTGAAGCTTTCAGATTTTTGAGCCCAAGCCTGCTTATCTGCCAGCCTTAGCCAGACACAGAGGCTTCCCCTGATGTGTCTGTGACAAGGTTTCACTTGGCAGAGCTCATGGTTAAGAGTCACAACCCGAAGACCATCACGCAGCCCAAAGACACAAATCTTCATTTCAAACTTATCATGCATCCTAGGTTTACTCTGATCTAGCACCTCACTGACAGCCTGAATGAGAGGCAGACGCCGCCATCCAACCTGAACAGATAACATTTAAACCTCCTGTAACTGTTTTCTTATCAGCAGTCCAAAAGGGAGGCTGCCAACAAAACATGGCAGTAACATGAGCTCTCTGAAGCTGAAGACTGTATCTGTGCTGGCAACAACAGCATGAGAAATCAAACCAAGCCTTAGCAATGGAGCTGGAAGAGTAGCACAGAGATTGGCAGCCGCACAGCATGTGGGTTCTGCTCCTCTCCCACCTCTGCACATTGCTCAAACTTGTTCTGGACAGCTTATTCTGCTTATGGCTATTCTGCCATAATGCTGGATTTTGCTCTCCCAGGACACCAGCCTGCTCTGATTTTGAACCTGCCCATTACCCCTGTACAGGATTAAATTTTAAACATTTAACGATGAAAATATCTTGCCCATGGATAAAGCTGGTTTATATCCTTGTAGCATGAAGATGAATCTGATAGTCTGGGGACCTCAGAAGACCCAAAAACATGAGCATAAATGAGCATAAATATCTACTGGATTTATCATCAACCTGGACTTCATGCATTGATCAACCAACATACCTGACAGTAGCTGGAAGAAGTCACTCTTTGCTGCTTTTTTCCCTAAAATCTTGTTTATGAAAAACTGTTTTTCATAAACCAGTAAAAATTGAAATGAAATGGGTTGTAAGTTTTCTCTCTTTAATCATTCAACCACCATTTGCAGCCCCTAGCATGGTTTTTCAAGGCTGGGTGCTTTGCTAATGCCATATAAAGGTTGTCCGAGAATGCAGTGTGAAAATCACTTCTTCTTGGTGAGATTTCCACAAAGAGGAGGTACCAAGAGCATCTGATCTTGGACATGGGAGGCTACTGGTCTAGTGGAAGGTGTCCCTGCCCATGAGGGGTACGTTGGAACTAGATGATCTTTAAGGTCCCTTCCAACCCAAACCATTCTATGACTGCATGATTCTATAACCTGCAGTCACCAAGGAGAAGTACAAATTGGGTTACAGTTCTTGCAAGCAGAGAATTACAGTAAAGTCTTTTGTGTAGCTCCTCCCCAAGCAGCATTTAAAATTCACTCAAATTAGATCTGCTAGAGATCTAATTTGACAGCCAAAGATGCAAATTTGGCTGAAGAACACAAGATTTATTTTGTGCTTCTAAGAGCAACCTGTATTTAAATATCTCTTTTAATATCACAGAGGGGGGAAAAGTCTACATTTGATTTAAAGTCATGATCTTATCACATGATGTAAATTGAGAGAAATCAGCAGTGCAGTGGTCAGCTTTAAAAAAGTCAAACTCCTGAACTGAAGCTGTTGTCCGAGCATCTGAGCCTTCCAACTGACCGCAGCTCGTAAATTTTAACCTGGGTTTTACTCCTAGGAGCATCCTCAACAGCTGCACAGAGAACATTTCTGTAATAACCCTCTACCCCATGAGTTTAGTTCAGCAAATAACTGGTTTGAAGCTGGAAGAATGATGGGGGTTGACACAGCAGGGAGGTATGCAAGTATGCAAAATATTAAACATTTAACAAATTTTAATTAAAAAAAAATCTAAAACATTTAACATAATTAATTTTAAACATTTAATTTAAACATTTTACATTTAACATTTTTAACATTTTACTAAAGGTAACTATTTTCACTGGTCATTGCCTTCATGTATTTAGAACCATCACTATCATACCACTTTGTTTCATAATAATTTTGAATGTAGAACAGCTTTGGATAAGCTTATTTCCCCTCTTCTGTATTCATCACATTTAAGAGCACTTTAATTAGCTAATAAATAAAATTCAGTATGCATAATTTAACTGAGCGCCTGCTTCACCCAACTTGGCAAAAACCCACAAGTGTATAATAATCATCACAACAAAAACAAAAAAAAAATCCATCAGCCATGATTTGCCATCCTAAGTAAAATGTAGACAGATAGCACAAATATTACTACCTTTTTTACCACTGAAAAATGCATACAGCTGTAATCTATCCTTTTTAGCAAAAAAAAATAATGCAGTTTAATAGGAAGTCTAAAGTTATAGATATGTTTATATGACTGCCAAAAGATGGCTATAGCTCTCTCTCTCTCCACACATACATATATATATATAAAGACAATTTTAAACGGGATTATAATTGGGAAAAGAAACTGATTGCCACCACACATTTCACTTCAAAAATGTCAGGGAAGGAAAATGAATCAATCCTTCTGGATTTCAGAGGCAATGCCCAAGATATGGATAACCAGCTGATCCTAGTATTATTCAGGGGATTTACTTAATGGGATTAATTAGACACAGAACAGCAAAGCAAAAGCAATCTGTAATTTGGTTGAAGAGGATCATGTTGAGTTGTAAGGTTTCTGAAGTCCATCCCACAGGCTGCTTAGGGCCTCTGAAGCCCTCACACATATATTAAAAGCAGTAAAATTCTAGCCTCCCCTGAAATATGAGTTAACATATGCTGTTACAGAAATAGAGTTTTTGCTGCAAGATGTAGCATTACATGGCCATTTACAAAGTCATTGTTTTTAATGGTTTTAATTCCATGGAATCACACAATTACAGAATGGCTTGGGTTGGAAGGGACCCTAAAGATTATCTTGTTCCGCCCCACAGGCAGGAACACCTTTCACTAGATGAGGCTGCTCAAAGTCCTGTCCAACCCGGCCTGGAACACTTCCAGGGATGAGGCAGCCACAGATTCCCTGTGTTGTCTGTACGAGTGCCTCCTAATCTTACGTCTAAAGTATTGCATGGCTGGTTAATTTTATCATGCAGCTTTCAACAGCTCACCTGTGAAGTCTCCCTCCACAACCAAAACTTGGAAAATCTGTATTTAGGACAGTGAAATATGTGCAGCTGCTGTAAGAAATAGCTGAGGACTAACGATGAACCGCAAAATATACACACAGGAAAAAGAAAAGAAAAATTTAAAAAAATAAGAAATTAATTATTTAGGCTGATGCAATGAATGATGACTAAGTGGCAACAGAATTAAAGCAAGCCATTTCTACTAAGCATCAGGAAGAGCAGCCAGACTAAAAACCTCTCTGGCTTTTTGCATATTGCCCAAGAGAGCTGGTGAAAGCCACATCAAGTAGACGAATGTTACAAGAGACAGATCAGGTAGTGCTTTATAGGAAGTAATTCTGCCTTGGGAGGGGCAGAATTGATTTCAGCTCAAAAAGAAATATGAAAAAAGAAATAGCTGGGCACCTGTATGGCTGCTGGAGACTTTAAATGGGATTCAGCAAAAGATGGTTGTGCAGGATGGGGCTCCAGACTGCTCCATTAGAGCATATTAACTGTGAACACATCATCAGCCAAAGATGCTTCTTCCTGCGTGAAGCTCGTTGCACTTTGGGTTTTGCCCCAGTCTCCCCACACCTGGCATGTATCACTGTATCTTACTGAAATACATGTTTTGGTTTGAGGTAAAAATTCCAGTTTTTACAAAACACTTGAACCCTGAGGAAACAAACAAACAAACAAACAAATCCTCACAAAGTTGAGAACTCCAGACCTAGACATAGCCAAGCCCATGGCACTTGCTGTAATTCTACCTGCAGAACAGTTCTGTGCCTTGTCCCTTCTCAAAGGGACAATCTCGTGGAGGAAATCCAAACCCTACAAGCTCATACCTTTCTGTGTTATGGGGATGGCAATCAAGGCAGTTTGAAGCCTAGGAGTCACCTCATGAAACACAAGATAAAAATAATAAACTAACTAAAGGGGGAGAGCAGAAACAACAAAAAATAGTATTTAAGGGTTTATAAAACCCCAACAAACCCCACCCCAACTGGTCACTCTCTCAGCTTTCAGCAGACATTAGGCACTAATGAGAGATGAGTTTTAGGAAGAATTTTGGACAAAATCCTTTGCAAGGACAGACTTGTCCCTCCCTTCACATATCCCTGATGCACATTTACTTAGCTCATCCTTTACTACAGAAGGTTAAACATTTGCAATATAGTCTCTGCATCCTACATGCTTATTTATGGCAGTCTTAGAGAGGAAATTCTATGTTTTCCCATCCTTGAAGAATGCACCCACCTGATTTTGGACACTTGCTTAATACGAACCCCTCCAACTGAGCAGCACGTAAGAGGCTTAAATTCAGTCGGTGAAGCAGAGCATGGCGTGCCTGCCAGGAGCAATAGATGCCAAAATGAAGCGCCTGCGGGGAGGCACAGCAGCCCTTTGTTTCGGGAGTGCTGCGGTGCCTCTGGAAATTTCCAGCAGGCGTTTGGGGAAAGGCCGCTCACCCCGAGGCTGGTACTGGGGACGCGGTGACGAGCTCTGGCAGGGGACTCAAATTCCCAGCAGGCGTGAGGCAGGAAACGACAGGTCACCCTTCCTTTCTCTGCTTGAGACAGGGCTGCTATCGATCTGCCGGCGGCTGCAGTGCTGGAGACAGACAGACAGACACACGGACTGTCCGCCTTCGGAGCGCAGCCGCCTGTCTGCCCGTTATTTATATTTAATTTATATTTAATTTTCTGCCCCTGATTTGTTGTGCACAGAAACGCTGCTCTGGCAGTGAGCCGCGTGAGGGATGGGAAAGCACGAACGGGAGTTTCGTAAGAGCCCTGGTTTGCTGTGGGCACGACGGGTGTGTGTTCATCCCTTCCCAAACCTGCACTTCCATGCCCTTGAGCATCTCCCGCGCCGCTTGCTGAGGGATGCGGCTGAATGCAGGAGGCTTCGCGTAGGCTCTCTGCAGGCGCTGAATTTACACATGAAGACAAGGGGTAGGGAGGCAGAGAAGTAGTGCCCAGTTAGTAAAGCAAGGAGAGATATAAATCAAAGGTCAGGCTCCTCCCGAGAGCGGAGGAACAAAAGCAGCAGCGCACCGCAGGGAGAACGAAAAGAAGGTTAAGTGCTGCAGAAGGAGAAGGGCTGGCGACAAGATGGAGGGGGAGAGGGAGGGCAGAGCCGCAGGGATGCGGCTGCAGCCAGGTCTGGAGAATAAAGGCGAGGCGCTGCAGCGCCCAGCGCTCTCCTGGTGCACACCGCAGGCTCAGGGGCTGCTGCGGGGCAGGGCAGGCCAGGGGGTCGGGAGGGCACTGCCAGAGAGGAGCCGCTTGGGCTCTCCGGACAGCGGCTCTTTTCCTTCCAAGCTGAGGGAACCCTTTGTACAGTCCAATATACCCATTTAATGCCAGTGCTGGCAGAAGTTTTCACTGATTTTCAATGTCCTGTCCCAGCACCCATTTCAGTATCACTTGGCATGCCTGGAGTATCTTCCAGATACTCTTTATTTCCTTCATGGACCACTTTATTTTGTCCCTGAACAACTTCACGGCACACGTGTTAGCCCACCACCTGCCCAATGGACACACGGGGTGCTTCAATGATCCAGTTTCCACCTCATCTCCACCGACACCACTGCTTCCAGAGCATCCCTGCAATTCCAGGGCGGCCAATTCCCAGCACGGATGCTGCCGCAACCACATCAAAACCCCCTCTCAAATCACGGTAACGAGGGAGGCACCACCCAGAATGAGACCCTCTGGAGGGCATAGATCACGCCCATCACCCGGCCGGACCGAGCTGCCTGCATGTCCTGGGTGTGGGCATACAGGGCTTGGATTCGCTGTGAATGCTTCAATTTCGGAGCCGTTTCACTGCAAGGGGGCAGGGGAATGTGCAAAGTTTGCAGAGCGGCGCTGAACCCGACCCCGTTACGGACAATCGTAGGTACGGCTCCTCCCTACACAGCCAGGCACTCGCACTACTGAATTAGCTTAAAATGCTACAAAAAAACCAACTCCAGATTCCCCTTCAGGAGGGGCTCACCGTCCTCCCCGCATCCCACAGCGGACCAGCTGCGCGGCTCCGCGCTTCCTCCCCGTGCCTCAGTTTCTCCCTCCCTCGGGGAATTCCGCCGGGGTGCCCCGGCCCTCCCCCGGCCCCCAGCCCCGCCGGGGACCCACCTGCGCCCCCTCCAGCCGCCGAGCTCCGCCGCGGGCCGGGAGGCGGAGGGAGGCGGAGGAAGCGGGGGGCGCGGCGCTCCCGGCACGGCCCGGCTCTGCCCGGCCCGCTGGGAGATGTAGTTTGGCCGCCGCCCTCGGCCCTGCCCAGTGCTGCCCCGGGACTGCGGCTCGCAGGCACCACGCCGCATCCCGGCCCCGCCGGAGGTAACGCGGGGCGGGCGGAGGGAAAGGGTGCAGGAGAGGGGCGGACAGGGGTTGGGATGATCGCACAGGGAGGGGTCGAATGCTGGGGAGGTGGTGCGGTAGCGGAGCTCTGGGCTCGGGATGTAGGAGGGATGCTCAGGGAAAGGGATGCAGGAGGAGTAGTCGGGGAAGGAGGTGCGTGAGGGATGCAGGAGGGATGCTCGGGGTGAGGGATGCAGGAGGGATGCTCGGGGTGAGGGATGCAGGAGGGATGCTCCGGTGAGAGGTACGGGAGGTGTGCTCGGGGTGAGGGATTTAGGCGGAATACTCGGGGTGGTGTGGGAGGGGTGCACAGGGGAAGGGGTGCAGAAGGAGTGGTCGTGAAAACGAGTCCTGGAGGGATACTCGGGGTGAGTGCAGGAGTGCTCGGGTGAGGGGTTCAGGAGGAATACTCCGTGAGAAGCATATCGGAAGGGTGCTCAGGGAAAGAGATGCAGGAGGGGTCATCAGGGAAAAGGATGCTTGGGGGGTTGGGATGCTGGAGGGATGCTTGGAGTGAGGGGTGCAGGAGGGCTGCTCAAGGGAAGCGGGGCAGGAGGGGTGCTGGTGGAAAATGTTGCAGGAGGGATGCTCAAAGGCAAGACTGCTTGGCAGTCAGGATACAGAAGGTTTTTCAGGGGTTGGGATGCAGAAAGGAGCTGGAAGTAAGGGCTGCTTGAGGGTTAGGATGGAGTTGGAGTTCTCAGGAGCTGGGGTGCTCTGAGGGAGGGATACTCAGCATAAGGGTAGGGATGCTTGGGAGAGATAATCAGAGGGATGCTCTGGGGTTGGAATGTAGCAGAGGGCTTGGAGGGAGATATGCAGGAGAGATGGGTGGAGTGAGAACTACTCAAGAGGCTGAAATGCAGGAAGGGTGCACAAGAGAGGGATGCTTGTAGAGAGTATTTGGGATAAAGGCCCGGCGTTTGGGATTCCCAGAGGGATGCTCTGTGGTCAGGATGCAGAAGGGAATGGTGGAGGAGGGGTGCTTTAGCATTTGACTTTTTGGGAATCACGCTATAGGTGAATGCTTGGAGGGAGAAATACAGAAGCAACACTGGAAAGTGGGGTTGTGTGCATTCCCCCAGTGCCTGCAGGGCTTTGCAAACCTGTTTATAAGGCAGCATCTTGTTATAACAAATTGGCCAAGACAGATTCAGGTTTTCTCCAGCGAAGCTGGCCTGGGGAGAGACACACCTAGGGATGTTCCCATCCCATAAGGGAGCTAAAGACTCTGAAAGTGAGGGTCAAATTCAGATTAGCCGAGATCTAATCCAATTTCAGATTAGATCTGCCCTGACTTGGACTTTGCAGGTGTTAGTGAAGAATAAAAGCAGGTGTTGGAATATTTGCACTGCTGTGAGGTTTTCACAGCACTTCGGGAGTTCAACTATGCCCTGCTGCAGGGAAATTTCAACAGCATGCACTGCTTAGACTGAAAGGATGCAACTGAGCTTTTACTAAGGAGGGGTCTCAAAGTGCTTTGGGCACCTTTGTGATGGGGTCCATAAAGTTTGTCATGGTCTCACTTTGCATTCCTGCTTTCTGAATTGGCTGATGCAAAGCCAAATATACGGGGGGCTGGAGGGAAACTGAGATCTCAAATGGGCATTATACCCCATTTTCCTTTCCTGAAGGCACCACCAAAATCAGAGATCTGTCTCCAAACAGTGAATCTGTGTCTGATGAATCCCAGGCAGCGTTGGCAGTATCCGCCCTCAGTCTGGTATGCTTTGGTGAAGAGGACGTGGTTTTTTTCCTGGGTTATATCCAGGGTTTTAATTTCTATACAGAGACAAAAGCAGACAGAAACCTGAAGAAAGAAAAGTGATTTAAATGCTATAAATACCTTCAGGAAAACAACCAGCTTTCCGGAGTGGATGTATTTACAGTCTCCAGGGATAGTGATAAAAAGGATGTTGTCCTGAAGGTCAGTGCATGATCTGGGCACTCCCAGTATAAAACCTTATGGAAGTAGGGTGTCACAGGCTGAGAGTTCTAGCTAAGCAAGAAAGCAGAAGTCTTTTGGGGAAAGAAAAGAAAGATACCTTCAACTGGAGATTGAGGAGGAGGAAAACTGGGAAAAACCCATTGCAGGCAGGACAGAGCTTTTGGGCATCCAATGCCAAATAAATTTAGAGAAATCAAAAGCATCTGGGGTGGGTTATTTTTATCTGGAGTTGGTGCTGGGCTCAGCCACAGAGCCAGTGGTTTGTCACTGCTGGTCTGGTGGTTAGAGCAAGCCTTGCCTCACATGCCTTTCTCTCCTGCAGGTTTTCAAGGGAGAGAGGAACTTAATTCTTTGTGTCTTGCTTTCTGTATCCATACTAGGATGGCTGATAATATGCTAGTGATGGTTTTGAGATGCTTTATTTGAAAAGGATACCAGTAGGTACTAGAGATGTGTGTATGTAGTTGTTGACTGAAGGGGAGGAATGAAACTGGGAAAAGGAGTCTGGAGAATGCAAGGATGAAATGCTAGAGCCTTGGCTTTATTTGCTAGTGCACTGATTGCTTTGACATCCAGCTAAAGCCTTTTTGAAAGGCTGAGTGCCCAACAGCAAAAAACAGAGCAAGAGAAGAAACTCAGGGACCCGTGTACACCAAAGGGATCAAAGAAACACTGGAGAAATAAGAAAGCAGAGTAGGGTAGGTAAGATAGATGGTTTGAGATAGGGCAGCCTGCCCAGCACTGTTGTCACTTGGCATTGATAGAATTGTATGATGTGGTCAAACATATTTATGATGTTTTAGAGGAGAAAAGAACAATGAAACACGTGGTACTGCAGAAAAAAAAAGGAAAAGGGTCTGCAGTGGTCTGTGGATCTAAAGTATCAAGGCATTTCGAAGAAGGTAGGGACCACTATATGATAAATTTAGGCTGATTGCTAATAGATATCTTCTGGTTGGTTACTTTTTTGAGACCTTTAAAAGAGTGTTGCCACAAAAGAGGAACTCATTGCTCCCAAGGTGGAGCTCCTGATGTACAGCAAAGCCATGCAAAATGCCAGCAGTCCAGTTGGGTGACAATGCCTTAAATAAACCTTCACTCTCTGGAGAAAACAGAAGGCTAACTGAGCTTTCTGGAGAGAACTGCAAGCTACTGTCCTGCAGAGCACAGGGACAGCCTTCTGCTCTGGATCGGCTGCTGCCTGTGGTGCAGGGCAATGTACTGCTCCAAATCTGCTGCCTGTGGTGAAGGACAATCTCTGTCAGTGCTGAACTAAAGGGCAGTTCTGATTCTGAGGATAGAAAAGCATGAAGAGCCTCGTCAGCCAAAAGTAATTAACTCTAGTGAGTAGGAGACACACAACACGAGTGCAATCTGCCACTGGAAAAACAGTCTGGGACAGGAAGCAAGGCGTATGTGATCGCCTTGAAAAGAGAAGGTGAATTTAGAGAGACAGATCATAATAATTTGCAAAAAATTCAGGCAGGCTTCTGTGCTGGCAGTTTTTCCCTGTTATGACTGCTAATGGGTAGAGTCTCACTTCTCTTTCTAAAGGGCCATTTAATGGGATTTTTCTGCAGTTATTAGCTCTGATTTTTCTGCTTAGATCTCATAAAAGTTAACCTGGTGCTCTGCTCTGCCACAGCACTTGATGGGGTTCAACTTGCACAGCAGCTGAAAGCAAAGTAGAGTGGAGCATTGCCATTAATGTATTTGCACGTCTGGAGAGGTTTGGCTGCTGGCTCTGTCACCTATTCCATCTCCTTGAGCAAATGCTTTGATCTAGATAGTTTTTAAGGTCCCTTCCAACCGTTCTATGATTCTATGGTCTAGATGTGCCTCAGTTTTCATATTGCTACAACAACACGAGTATCTATTAGATGTGGTAATGATGTGCAGGCTGTGGTTTACCCTTCTAGCTGGATGAACAGAGATATAATTTGAAGCCAAAAAAATCCTCTTCGTCTATGAATTCATTGGATATTTGTTCCCTGAAAAAAAAAAAAAAAAAAAAAGTTGTTAGAACACAATCACTTTGATATTTCTAGAAAACAGACCTGAAGAAGTGACAAAAGGGCTGGTCCTTGTAAGAAGTTGTGTGCCTAGTCGTGACAAATTTGTATAAATTTTAGATCAGAGTATGTTTTTGTACTGTAGCAAGGCACTATGTGAGCTCTCTTTTAAACTGCAGTAGCTCAGCATGCTGCAGGATTGAGCCCTAATTGCCTGGCTGCCTGCAGGATGCAGCAGGAATAGCAGTAGTGCCTTGGCTGACATATAAGAAACCATTTCGGCAGGAGTTAAGGACAATAAAAGGTGAGTCTCATTTCTGTACTTCCAGATCTCCAGGGAGTTCAGGGAAGTAGATATTTTTCTTCTTTGTAAGTCAGAAGCAAACCACTTTACGTATCACTTTGCATTTGGATTATGGGAATTATTTTTTCCTTTTTTAGTGGCATTTATCAAAGTCTCTATGATTCCGTTTTAGGAAATGTGCTGAATTTATTACTAAGGTTCCCTAAAAGTAAGGTACATTTTGCATCTGTTTTCACAGCTTTGTTAAGACCTAGGGTGTGGGAACTGGTACTACATTCTGCAAAAAGTACTAAGGAGACTTTACTGGAAATCTGCTGCTGGCAGGGATAAAGGAATGAATTGATTTAGAAGTAATTGGATAGATTTCAATTGAAATGAATCCCAATTAGAGAAAAAGAATAGGCAGAAGAGAACTAGAAGTACAACTCAAAACAGTACAGAGTATGAAGACTAGACCCAAGCAAAGCCAAAGGTGATTTTTCATCCTGAGGTTGGGTTTTGGGGTTTTTTTTTGCAGTTTGCTCGGTTTGGAGAGTGACACTAAGCTGGAAAATGCTGCTCTTTGCTTGAATCCCTTTTCCCTCTCTGGTTTCTAGAGCCTGGGTTCTGTCCTTGCAGGGACCCATCTTGTAGTCAGGAAGCATCTTTGATGTCAGTAGGGCTTTTGAGATGATGCCCTGCATCGTCCTTGTATCAAAGACAGATGTGTGGATTGCTAACTGGGTAGGAAGCAGGCTGGAACTACCTAGGACCTTTCCTTTTTAATATTTTTTTATGAATGATGTGGAGAAGGAGGAGATGAAACTAATTTTATCAAATTTGTGGATGAGGCCAGATTAAAGAAAAGCCAATATGCTTGGGAACAGGACTGCCATACAGGAGGGCTAGGACATGCTGTGGCTACATGAATCTCATGGAATTCAGCAAGGACAAATCCAAAGTATTTTGGAATGGACCCTTGGGATGGACTCAAATGGGATGATGGACTAGCCCCTTGAACTGCTGAAGGCTGGGGACCGAGTGTTAGCAGCTCCCCAGTGCCTACAAGGAGGTTATTCAGGAGATGAATCCAGGCTTTTTACAAGAGTACAAGGCAGGTGAATGAGAAAAAACAGACATAAATTGGAACAAGAGCTTCCAACTGCAAATAGGGAAAACCTTCCCACTATGAGCTAATTAGAACAGGAGCAGGTTGCTAGGGTTGTCGTATGATTTCCATCCTGGAATATTTTCTAGACTGTAATGGTTAAAGCCCTGAGAAGCTGGAGTTGTTTTCAGCTGTGGGCATGGTTTGGGCTAGAGACCTCCCAAGGTTCTTTTTCTCCTCATTCTGTGATTTTGCTTGTGTTGTTCCTGCCAGTCATTCACTGGGGTAACAGAACAGTTTTGCCATTTCATGAGATTTTTTTCTTTTTCCCTGCAAAGCTCATGTTGTGTACTCTGTTTTATGTGAGCTGCAAAACAGATGGGAACCTAAATGTGACTCTTCAGTTTAATAATTAACTCTTTGACCTTCTTCTTCATCCTTGTGTGTTCTAGGAACTCTGTTCTGTTCACAAGCAGGAATGAGCCAATCCTCCCAGCTCTTCAGTGTGTTGTTAATGCTGGTGAGGAAGAAGTGCAGAAAGGTTGTTCTACTTCAGGAACACTCATTATAGAAGCCTGATTGTCTAAATATTTAGTTTCTTTATTTCAGTGTTAAGCAGAGGAGACCCAGGGACCAGAACTCCAAGGCAGCATTCAGCTGCCTGACAATGAACTGTCCTTCCCTGCAGTTCCCTGGTTTATTTATGACACATTTCCAATTTCTACAACAAATGAGACCATGATCTAACAGACAACAAATCACTTTACTCCTCTGCTGCAAATACTGATTCACTTTCCAGGGAGGTCTTGGGGGCGGGGGAAGTTAATATTAGATGCTTAAACTAATACTGCTCTGAAAGTGTCTGGAGCTGTGCTTATCTCGAATTAGCCATGTTAATTCCTAGTCTTTGACATGAGAATGATCTTTCAGTGTAGAATGCTTTTTTTCAGTGTAATTTTAAGATGATAATATTTATTACTGCATATTATAAACCCACTTAAATGTTACTTTAATGTAGTTCTAAGATCGTAATATATGGCCTGAGTAGCATTCTCCATCCTGGCCTTGTCTGGCCCACGCCCAGGGAGCACTTTGGTCTACCCTGATACACAGCTGAACCATGGGCTTGTTTGTCCCCTCTTGCTGGCACCAGGGGGGTTGGAGAGGTGCAGGTGGGACTGTATTGCCTAAAGCCCAGCCTTGTCCTGTAAAGTTCTTCATTGGTGAGGAGAGCACCCTTCACCACAAAGTCAATTCAGGTGGTTCTCCCTGTGTGTCTTCAAGGTCCTAATGTCCATGTAAGTCGTTATAATGTTTCCTGTTGGGAAAGATGATCCTATGGGACTTGTTTGCCTATTGATTGTGGAAGGAGCTTTTTTCAGCCTTGTCTTCCTACGCAGTGTCAGACGTGAGCAGTTGCACTCTGGGGCAGCAGCAGTGACAAAGCCCATCCTGTCCTTTTCTGTGATCAGCCTGGGGAAGAGCTAAGCTCTTTTCAGAGATGCAAGTTTATCTCAAAATCAGATGAAATTAGACTCTTTGCATTGAAAATTTGGGTGAAGTTTGGTGATGCTAAAGTAGCTAAAGGCACAGTCATAGTGGGGACAGTGGTGGGAAGTCATCGCATCTGACAGGCACAGCGAGAGCACCCAACACCACGTACACCAGGGCACTGTGGTGATTTATGGGTTTAGGTCTAAAAGAGCTGTAGCCATTGTTTGACCATCCTGCCTGTGTGGTGTTTCCAAATCACTGTGCCAGGCTCAGCATGGATTTCTCCAGGGAAGTAATAGTGAGACATAACCGATGAGCACTATTTCCTCCTGGCCCCTTCTCTATATACCAGATGAGCAGGGTGTCTGGGCTCAGGCTGGGAGCCTGCAGAGAGGAGGTTAAAGGGGTACCAGCCTGACTGCAGGTGTGTGCCAGTTTGTGTCTGACCAAGGTGACCATGAGCTACAGCAAGGACAAATGCTCCTGCTGATTTTGGACTGTCTGCAAGCCCCCTCTGTTCTGCAGGTTGACTTTTAGCCTTTGCTGACACTGTGATACTTTCTGTTTGAGGTGAAAAGACATTATCTGTGGGGTTTTGTCTTCTTTTATCTTGGCCTTGTTTGCCACTGGTTTAATGCAGGCTGGTCCCTCATGAATCCTGCTTATATATTCTATCCTGGGAAAACAGTGTGATGGAGAGCATTAGCTCTGCCATAGCTTGTTGCAGGGAAGGCAGCAGTAGTGCTTGATGGGGAAAAATAAATCCAGCACATGACCAGAGGAATGTATGAGTCAGCAGGCAGGGACCAGAAAGGGCAAGGTGGTTCTTGGAGAGGCATTGCAATGTAGCCTGTGGTCATCGCTGGATTGGAGGGACTATATATACATGTATGTATATTTATCAATAATGATTTTATTTTTTTCATCCTGTGAGCTTGTGGGGAAGCAGTGATGGGAAGAGGTGATAACTGGTGAAGCGGGAAGGCTTCCCAGCCAAGCAGCTGAGTCAGAGCTTGATGTTTGTGTCTGGCATGGTTTTACTTCTCCACCCTCAAGCAATTGTCTCTATCAGGAGAAAAGATACTCTCTCGCTCAGATACAGGCTTACTCCAGGGATGGCATCTGCCGAGGTCTCTTCTGGATGTCATCTGTGAAAACCATACTTGGGATACACGTCATCTGCAATTATGCTCTTTGTAACCCTGTCCACTTGAAAAACTTCAAATGCTTCCCAAGTGCTAATGAAAGATCTTTCAACCAATCCCACTAGGAATTGGTGCACGTTGTTCTCATTTCACAGATTCAGGACCTGAGGAACAGAAAGGTGGGGATTATTATTCTGGTCAGATATGCGAGTGTGGCTCATTTTAGTCTATAGGCCGGAAGGGACCTTATTGCAGGTGCATTGTGCTGTGGGGGGACCTGCTGTGGATGAGCCTTTTTAGTCCCTGTAATACCTTACAATAAATCCTGACTGTCTAGTTTTATCACTCTGCAATTGTTTGGTTTTCACTGTTTGTTGGTTTTTTTGGTTTTTTTTTGGTGCTGTCATACATTCAACACCTGATTATAAATGTTATTCTGAGATTTCCTTGGGAATTCCTTGATTTTTTAAAAAACACTCTTCTCTAATGCTTTATTGCTGGTGAATTCAGGCTGTGACAAATGGGAAACTTTGCCTGACGCTGCAGTTTTTCTCCCTGCTCGCTTTGGTCCCGCATACAAATGCGGCAGGTCCCTGGGGAGCAGCCAAGACTGCACCACTCAGATGGAGTGGCTGGCAGCACGGTGTAAATGTTAAACAAACACTCCTGCCATTGCACAGAGAGGCTGCAATCCCACCTCTGCTTCTCAGGGCTTTTCTCTCCTTCCCTGAATGTAAAGATAATCATTGGGACCATCTTTGGCTCTTGAGGACGCCTGAGGCAGCAGACACCAGTGTAAGACCTTGGCTCCCTTAATTCCCCACTGGTCCCTTCTATGGGTCTGTAGTTGGTTGTTTGCAAGACAAAAATGCTCAAATGTGTGATTAATCAGAAGTTCTGTATCTTTGTGTATTCATTCAGTTTGGAGGCTTTAGTCTCAGTCAAACATCACCAGAGTGGAAACTCTTCTGAGTGCTACATGAAAAGGCCACAAGAATTATCCTCTTCAGAGTGTTCCAGATAGCTCTGCTTTTTTCACCTCCCTTGCCCCAACCTGGGCTGGGAAGCTCAGCAAGCTCTCCTTGAACTAACGTACTGCTCTGTCCCTCTCTTTTAGGAGCAGGGAGCAGAGATGGATAAGATACTGGAAGCTGTAGTGATGTCCTCTTACCCCAACAATGTGAAGCAAGGGCTCGTGAGGCGCGTCATCGAGGCGGCCAAGCAGCCCATGGACAGTGAGCAGTGCTGGTCCATGCTGGAGCTGTCCACCAAGCTTTATCTCACCGGGGACACCAAATACAAAAGAGAGATTGGGAAAGAGGTTCTGGAGGTCTATGGCCACTATCACCCAGAGGAATTTGAGGAGTTCTTCAATGTCCGTTTCCTGCTGAGTCTCCTCCAGGAGGGCTATGGACCTCTGGGGAAGAGAAGCCATTATGTACTTGATTATATCCAGTTAGGGCTGCAGTTTGTCCTGGAAAGCCCATCAGCAAACAGCATCTTCAGCTTATTGAGGATCGAGGTGCTCCGGAAGGTCTGCGAGAGGCCCAGCCCCAAGCAGTGTGCAAAGATCAGCAAACTCTTAACGCAGCATCCTCAGTGCATTCCCACGGGAAAACACCAGCTCCTGTTCTGTCAGCAGCTGATCCGATGCATTGCGCAGTTCCAGTGCGTCTCTGAGGGGGAAGAGGAGATCATGGAGTTTTTGGAGCAGGTGAACAAAGTGAGTGGTCTGCTGCAGAGGATCTGGAGGACTCAGACCTCAGCCATCCTGCCCTCTTTGAAAGAACTGTTCACTATCATTTCTTCAACAGGTAATTAAAAAATAATAATGGGAATGTAAATGTTGGCTCTGATGAAGTCAAACTCAATTAGTTTGACATCTTGCAGGGTTTTCATCCACTACAGCAAAGCAATCACAGATGAAATATAATAGACAAGCATCACTAAAAGTTACCAGGGCCCTGAGCTGGATAAACAATATCACCCCGAAACCAGAGGGAGTCTGCAGACAGGAGCTGTTACCAGGATTGAAGCATTTGCAGCACACATTTGTGGTCAGCGCTTTCCAGCATCAGCTGGGCTTAAGGGAAAGCATCTTCTCTGCAGCTTGTTAGGGTGGAGCTTGAGAGCTTTTATAAATGCCACTCTCTTACTGCTGACTTGCTGGTGCCTCACAGCCTGCTCCCTACCAGAGCCTAGGGATGAAGCTAAGCAGTTATTTCTCACTGACCTCGAGGTGTGAAGCCCTACTGACTGTCTGAAGGGTAGTTGCACCTTAAGGTGAGACAGACAATATATATCCATCTTCTGGGGGCTTTAGGTTGTTGTGGAGGGTTTCTGTGCCATGGAAGTATCAGTGCCATGAAAGGCTGGTGAGCTCCTGCTTTTGCCATTCCTAAGACCACAGGAGATGGGTTTTGCAGTATGACAACCTCATCCATTGGAAGTAGGCCCATTTCCAGGCAGGCAGAATTGCAGTTGCATCCTTTGGCAATTATTTGCAGTATTTAGTAAAAAGAGACCAAACAGAGGAAATTTGGTACCTGAGTCGGGCCAAACAAGTGCCTGATCTCTTCCTCCCTTGGGGCTACTTATGGTTTCAGGGAACAGCCATCTGCTCAGATCCAGCTTTATTATGTGCTGCTCTGGGATTTAGGGAATTCTCCTCCTGGCACAGCCAATGGTGGACTCTACCCTGTTTATTGGCAACAGGGCGGTATCTGCTCCATGAAGTGTGGATGTGGCACTGGGAGATGTGGTTTAGTGGTGGACTTGGCAGTGCTGGGTTAGGGGTTGGACTTGATCTTAGCAAGCTTTTCCGACCTAAACAAATCTATGATTCTATTTTTGTGGGCAGGAATTCTTCGGTCTTTAGGACAAGACATGACCTGGTGTGCCTGGTTTTCCTGTCAACTAACATCATTGCTGGGGCTCATTCCTGTCTTGCAGAGGAACAGGAAGCGCCGTCCAATGCCTTGGCCAGCGTAGTTCAGTTTGTCCCTCTGGAGCTCATGGATGGAGTCATAAGAAACCTCACCAATGATGACAGCATCACTGATGTGCAAATGATGATGGCCATTGGCAGGTAGGAGAGGCTGTAGGGGTGAAAGCTCTAACTCTGGAGAAATGCTCTGTGTGCTTTTATCCCAAACAGCTTGGCTAATGCTGCCTGGTAAGGAGTGTGTAGGGAAAAAGAAAGCTACTGCATCAGTTCTTCTAGCCCCGAGATCCTACAGAACTAGAATAAAGAGTGTCTGTTACTGTGATTGACTACTGTTGTATTTGTTTGGTTTAATTTAGTTTATTTGCTTAGAAATAAGTTGTGTTATGGGATGTCAAATATAGGCTATCTTGAAGAGGTTTTGATTTTTTTTTCCCCTTGATGCTGTTAAGGCCTTTTTCTTCCCAGAAATCTCCTTTTCAGGATTTCATGATGATCTGTCTCCCTTCAGAAGGACATCTTCTTAAGCTACCAGTCATAGCTAAAGACTTATGTGAGGGAAGTATCCCCAACTGTTTCCAGGTCCCACCTTGGCCTTTGTCAGGTGGGTGTGCTGCAGCTGGACAGACAAAGGCAGTGGAGATCTAGTCAAAGCATGATGAAGAGTAGTGGGTGAAATGCTACCTGACATGCCAAACCTGGCCTTTGCAGCACCAGTGCCCCCTTCGGTATCACCAGATCTTCTTTGCACCTTTACGTCCAAGTCCTACAACTCTTCTGTGCTCCAGTGCCTTGCTCTGCACTTAGGTGTACCTTCAATGATCTTAAGGGTATTTTCCAGCCTAAATTAGTCCATGATTCTGTTTTTAACCTATGCTCTCCTTAGAGGTCTCCATTTAAATAGACGGTATTCATGTGCAGTGGTGTGTGCACTTAACACAAGGGAGAAACTCTGACTTGATCTACTGGAAGCATCTTTTTTCTTTCTCTTATTACAGGATTTGTGTGTCCCTCCCAGTAAGGTTACATGACAGAAACATGTTATTCCTGATGGTAAGTTTATGTATATGCAGAAAAGGGTTCATTCTCTTTGGCTTTCTAGGGAAGATCATGGTTTTCCCAGAGTCCAGAGTAACCCAAGACAAAAGATTAAGTTATCAGTTTAATTCCTAACCCACTTCTCCATCTTTTTCTCCTTCTGGATACCTGCTGCTACAAGCTCCAGATGATGAATCTTCTAAGAGTACCAGTGTCTAAATACAGAGATTGCCAAATCAATTGCATCATTCCTTAAAACAGTTTTTGTCATGCAGAAGGAGGAGTAAATAATTAGTCAGAGCCTGCAACATGTAATTAACATCACTTAGGACAAATGTTGAAGTTTTGGCAGTGTGGTTATGGCAGATGGATGCCCCAAAAACAGCGTGACCACAGGCTGTTTGATGTGTGTGCTCTATGCCTAGAAAAATTAAAGGAAAATGTACAAAGTGAGGATCTTTTAGCTTTGTATCCCTGACAAACTGATTGCATGTAAAAGTGTCTTCTGAAGTTTGGGTTTGGGAGTAGCAGGGGAATAAACTGGATTTATGTGGAGCTTCTGGTCAAGCTTGTAAAGAACAAGTAGTGGGAAAAAAAGCAAGGCTGTCACCTGCTGGCATAAGTGTACACCACAATCTCTTTTACAGAGTTTATCTATTTTTAGATAAACTGTATTATTGTGCATTTGCGATATCAGAGGTACTCACAGATTTGGGGTTTATTTTTTTTCCTGGGGATTTATTTGTTCCAAAGAGCCCAGGTCCAGATGCAGAAGGCATCTGCTGTCACACAGCTGTGCAGGCACTTGCTACCTTTGGAGATCAGGGTCCAGGCTTTTAAAAATGTTGCCTTCCAAATCAATAACTCCTTTGACAAATTAGGGTCATCACTACTAAAATATTTGTGGATCATGCAATATGAGTTTAAACTGTAATTTCTTCCTACTGCAACAGCACAGGCAACTCTGTAACTTTGCCACCAGTGCTGACGAAGTAGCTTTAAGCACATAAGGTTATTTTATGCCTGTTTAAAGAAGATAGGGAGAAAAGGACTTTTGAATCTCTGGATCCATCTCCCTGCTTTATAGCATTGACATTACAGACCCCTTTCATGAGTTTTTAACTCTGCTCCTCAAAGCAGGACAATGCTCCCACTGCTGTTCTTTCACAGTTCTGCCACCACTGGGTTGCTTTAGTGGGTCAAATCTCTCTCTTCTAACAGCCAGCCTGTCTGTATTTTTGGCCATCATACAGCTCATTTGATCTTATGCCAACAGAAATAGCTGAAATATCTTTTGCCTCCCTGGTGTTTATTCTTTTAATATGTGCAGGAAGAGCAGTCCCTTCCCATCTCTGCTTTCTCATAGCTGTGCTAAACAAGTCAGGTTATTTTAAGCTTTTCTTTCAGGAAGTGTCCTTCATTTCCCCTACCACCTGAAGATTTTTCTTCAACACAGCTCATTGGTCTTGGGAACAGATGGTGGTGTTTATGCACCATATTCATCATGGCAGTCTGACCATGGCCTGAGGTGTCATTGTTTTGCTATAGAGAACACATTTCCTTCTGCACCTCAGATGGTGCTGGTCTTTTCCATGGCTGCTTTACACTGGGAACTTGTAGTCACCTGGTATCTGCCTGGTTGTCTTCAAGCAGATGAGTTATGGTAGCCTCCATTTCTAGTGCCTTGCATGCCTTTTGAATCAATACATTTCTTCTACTTCTACATTTCTAATTCCTCAGGGTCTTCCTTGTGACTCCTTGATCTTCCTCTTGTGTTGATGATACCTGACAGTTGTGCATCTTCACACGTAATTGCACAGCTTTCCTTGTTCTCCTCTGGTGCAAATGTCTGTGCAAATTTCTCTGGCATTTGCTTTATTACCCAACTTGGCTTGACTTTTATTATTTTTCAACATCCCAGCATATTCTGCTTTTCAAGTTTTTTTACTGACTAGACCTAATTTTTCCAGTTCCTTGTAAAATTCACTAATTCCTGCTCTTTGCCTTGTGCTGGTTAGTTATCTATCTTCCCTTCTTTTATTTTGCATGAGATACAGATTGATAAGCAAAAGGAGTTGACTAGATAAGGTTGCTGGACTGAGGTGTAGCATGGAGGTCTGGGGTATCTTCAAATCAAATGTACTGCAATGGTCAGCAAAGTTTGATATTTCCCAGTTGTTTAACGTTAAATTTAAACAGAAACTGTGTCATCACTTAGTCTTAGGTTATTGTTTTATGAGAAACTTCTATAAAGCACTTATTTCTTGCAGAAACTTGACAACATGTTGGTTGAGTGGCTAGAAATGAATTTTTTTTTCCTGTGACATTCAGGAATAATTGGCTTCTATTAAATTTTCCAGGTGGAGTTTTTTTTTAATGTTTTGGAAAATCAATGTTTCCCACTCAGAGAACTAAAATATATGAATTGGAGTGTTTTTTCTTTACCCATAACAATGCAGAGATCAAACCAGTATCATGTATTTTCTATTGGTGACAATGCAGAGACCTCAATCAAGCCCTCATGTGAGTATATAGAACACTGCACCAGCTTTAAAAATTTGAACTTGAGACTGAAGTTTGTGGAAAAAAATCTCCACTTTATTTGATGGACTTAGGCCTGCTCCTCTGATGAACCACAGTGTGATGGTGACATTGGGGTATTTCTATTTCAGGCTCTGTTGTGCTTTTAATAACGTGTGAAATACCTTGTGAAGAGCCTGTCTCATCCCAGTGACTAGATTCCAGTTTGGAGGAGGTTTGACCCAGAGTGGAGCTTGTCTTTTACACTATGTGCATTAAATTTATTTAAGAGTTTGTGTTTCATTTCAGGATGATTGACTGGGTGTCCTGGCCCCTGGGAAAGAACATAGATAAGTGGATCATTGCTCTGCTGAAGGGTTTGGCTGCAGTGAAAAAGTTCAGCATCTTGATTGAAGTTACTCTGTCAAAAATAGAAAAGGTCAGTTAGCTCTTTTAAATGTGAATGTGAAATACAGAAATACCATCTTGCACCTGAAATATCACCTTGCCTTTCAAATGATAAGATGAGATGTATAGAGAAAAAGAGTTTGCTGTGCCAAGGGATACTGATTTTGCAGCTAGGAATGATGATCTCCAGAACTACCTGGGATTCTGCAGGTTGTGGTCTGCAGAGGTACTGATATCTTAAAGGTTATTAATTGAAGTAGCCAAGGATTTTCAAACCACTTGAACACTCTCCTTCCCAAAATATGAAGCTCTTGTAAAACTTGCTTTTGGGAATGTGACATGCTCTCCTTTGACCATGCCTGGGTCATTGCTGGCTGGCACAAGAAAAATACATATCAGTGAGAGTACTAATAGTCTACACAGGTACGGTACAGGTCAGTTCTAAAGCCTGAGCCCTGGTTTAGTTCTTTAATTAGTGTGTATATAAAGCCCCTGCTGCCATTGCCATCACTTGTTTCAGCAGGGAATATAGTAATTTCACGACTATAAGGCACACCGGATTATAAGGCACACCTCTGGGAGTTGGCAAATTTCTGAATTTTGTCCATCTATAAGGCGCACCGGCATATAAGGCGCACTTTTTTTGCAGTGAGAATCCACGCGCAACAAAGTGATGAATTAGTAACAATCACTCCAGCCGTGCTATTTTGGATTACGATACAGGATGTGATCAAAGTTTCTATTCTATCACCATCTGTTGTGACCAGGTAGGGCNGTGATCCTTATCTCCGTGGGAGATACTCTGCTAATGGGCCATCCATTGAAACCAGCAGGGCATTGTTCTTTATCTTTGCACCCCTTATCCTTCCTCCAGGGAGTTATCTTCTGCTAATGGCCCATTGAGTCCCGCTGTGTGACTGATAAAATTACAGGAATTTCACGACCATAAGGCGCACCAGACTATAAGGTGTACCTCCGGGAGCCGGTAAATTTCACAGCTTTGTACATCATATAAGGCACATCGGACTATAAGGCGCACTTTTTTTGGGCAGAGGGGAGCTGTGCCGCACGCAACAAAGTAACAAAATAGTAATGGAATCGTGCAATCGCAGGGTTTGCTGGCACGTGCTCAATTTGCAAACATTTTTCACAGATTGGCGTAGCCTTTAAATGCAGTCCCAGGCGCCCTCCCCATGCCGTGGGCTC
>PYHW01009592.1:41310-88702 GCA_013186435.1 Turdus rufiventris
GCACCGGACTATAAGGCGCACTTCCGGGTTTGGGGAAAAATTTTAGTCAAAAGGGTGCGCCTTATAGTCGTGAAATTACTGTAAATAGTGGTTGCAGTGCCCTTGCAGTGACAGATGTGGTTCAGTTGAAGCAGCGGTCTTGTAGAAGGTGCAGTTTCCTTCCAGAGTCTAGTAGTGATGTGGAGAAATCTCTTTTTTTTCTAGAGTCCAGTAGAGAAAGGGCTACTCAGTGTCCCAGAATTTCAGTTTTTATCTAGGTAAGAAAGGCTTGGCTCTCCCTGTTGGCTGGAGCAACTCTAAATGGGATAAAGTAATTTTATCAGTCACACAGTGGGACTCAGTGGGCCATTAGCAGACGATAACTCGCTGGAGGAAGGATGGGGGGTTCAAAGGTAAAGAACAATGTCCTTCTGGTTTCAATGGATGGCCCATTAGCAGAGTATCTCCCACAGAGATAAGGATCACTGCCCCCACCTGGTCACAACAGATGGTGATAGAATAGATACTTTGATCACATCCTGTATTGTGACCCAAGATACTTTGTCAGTGTTTGGAGTTTGTTTCGGCTGTGCTTTGGCTTGCAGCTCACATTTCCGGGTTGGCAAATTTCCGAACTTTGTCCATATATAAGGCGATCCAGAATATAAGGCGCACTTCCAGGTTCTGACCAAAATTTTAATCAAAAGGGTGCGCCGTATAGTCATGAAATTACTGTACTTGTTCTCTCTGAAAACTGTGGTCAAGCACTGAAACTTGTCACTATTTCAAAACTTTTTCCATGCTGTGGTCCTATTCTCCCCTCCTTTGAATAATGGGGATAACATGGGGCTGGGGATAATGGGGCTGAGCTGTCAGAAGTCACCATAGAAGCTACAATGTTTTTAGGGCCATGGTTTAATCTTGAGTTTGGCAGTGCTGGGTTAACAGCTGGGCTCAATGACTTTAGAGGTATTTTCTCACCTAAATGATACTGTGTTTCTATAGTTATCAGTGTTGGAACATTATCAATAACTGCATTTGTCTCTGTGATCCCTCAAGGGCATTGAGCAGTGGGACAGTAGCCAAGCATCTCTGGCTTTTCTTTCATTCATTGTTAATACAAAGGAAAGGGTCATCCCATAAAATAACGTAACTTTTAGAAACGCTCGGAAGTATGATCTGACAGCAGTAGAGGGTATACAGGTATTTTTTGTGAAGTAGAATAAATAATACAATTATAGCCTTTGAAATAGATACTTGCTTTTTATCTCTTTATCTGAAAGGTTAGTGATAAAGTTCCAAATATCTGAATAAATTAGGAGGCACATTCTAGCACTCCCAGAATGCATTCTGCTGTGCTTGCATGGCTTTTTCATGAGGAGATATGGAGATGCAGCACTGTCATTACAGTGGCATTACACAAGCCTGAAAATGTGAGGAAAACCCACACAGTATTTTTAAGGGTACCCTGAGCCAATACTCTGGATAGGAGATGACTCTGGAGATCTTGTTACAAGCTGCTTGCTTCAACATCCAGCATAGAGTAGGAAGAGACCAGCAGCCATGGTAGATGCCCAGTGCCTCTGCTTCCTGCTGTTCCCTTCTCCTGCTGGTTTCTGCCTTCTCATTTGCTCTTTTATCTCCTCCACCAGGTCTTCTCCAAGCTGCTGTACCCCATCGTGAGGGAGGGGGCTTTGTCTGTCCTGCAGTACATGCTGCTGAGCTTCCAGCACTCCCACGAGGCATTTCACTTGGTAAGGCTGTGTCTGGCACTTGGATGAGGGCATTGTTCCCTTAGGGGGGACCTAAGGTGTGGGAGATGGTGCCACACTGGCTTTGGAGTGTATTTGGTGAACATCACAGAGGGTTCTCACTGTGGAGGGCAGGGAATACATTATTAAACCACCCTTGCTTTTCCTAAGCGGGTCCCTCACTGTCTGTTGGACTCGGTGGGCCACATCGCACATGTGACTTTAAATTGTCAACATGTGGCACCTATTTCCTTCAGTGGTGGGTCATCTTTAAAAGGCTTGCACAGCATCAGTGCAGCAAGACCAGAAGAGTGGATCAGAACACTTCATTTCACAAATTCTCTGTTAAAAGCAAAAACAACTTTGGCAACATTTGAATTTCCGCTGTGATATTTTATAGTTTGTTTTGCTGTTGGCACTAAGGCATGGCTCTGCTTCCTGTTGGTGTTCCTCTGGAATGCTGAATTTAAAAAGTGAGGCTAAAGGCAAAAGCATGCTTGCAGTGATTGAACTGATAAAAGCAGTGATGAAAAATTACTCCTATTAATGTTTGATTTTGTACTTTCTCATTAAAGCTCTTATATTTGGCTTTTCACCTAAAGATCATGGAATAAACAGATAGAAAAAAGCAAAGCTAGCCAACATTTTCAACTGATACTTCTTCATTCCTCAGCTGGAGATACTTTGAAGGAATCAGAATTTTTTGAGGAACTCTTTGGTTTCTAAAAATAGTCATTCCAATGTGTTGTCTTCAGTTGGGCATCAAATTTTGAAACAGTCCAAAAGCTGTGAGTTGCTCTTGGCTTGAAGTTTCCATCTGTAGCCCATTAGCATGAATTTCCTCCCTCATTAAAAAACCCCAAAACCCAACAGAGCCATATCTTTTTGTGTTTGCCCTGGCACTTTGGAAGGGTTTTGAGAATTGTTCCCATCACGACTTGGCAAAATTCTGATGTATAAAAAGGTGCTGCAATTGATTTGCTTCCCCAACAACCTTTCCTGTTGGAAAGAACATTTTGAAGGGAAAGAAAAAGAGGAGAGGAAGACCAAGGGAAGAAGAGAGGACCAGGAAAAGGCTGGACTGGGGTCCTGATACTTTACTCCAGGATTACACTGGGCTAAAAATAACGTAAAATATAAATATGAAGAAGGTTGTGTAAGTGCCTGGCTCACTCTGTCACATCTGTGGGGTTGGAAATAGGTTATTAATTCTGTGTGCAGCTGCAGGGTCAGCAGAGGGTGCCCATGAGCAATGGATCGTTTGCATTTGCAACCGCTCATGCGGTTTTTTACATTTTCAAGATGAAAGCAAAATAAAGATGTGCTGTTTATATGCCTGTTGCCACCCATCCAACCATACCAATTTCAGCCCAGTGTATTCAGTATAAAATAGCATAGAGCACAGCAGACAACATTTCTTCTAGGCTAATACCATCTGCCTTGCAGGTTTGAATCCCTGTACTTGGCAGTCAGCATATCCTTTCCACCTTAGGTGTGGGATTTGGGGGAGAATGGCAACTGCAGCTCAGCAAAGCAGCAGCACAAGCCTGCAGGTGTCATGCAACACAAAACCCTTTAAGGTTGCCAAAATCAACAGTTGAATTCACAGGGTGAAGGATGAAGTCTAGAATGGTACTGAAGTCAACTCCTGTTCACTGTCTTTTCTGCCTGCAGGTGAATTTCATTCCCCTAAATGTATTAAAATTCTTTGAATAATGTGGAGTAATTTTTGTAGTGAATTTTTCTTTTCCAGCTACTCCCTCACATCCCCAGGCTGGTGGCCTCTTTGAAGAAGGAGGACTCCAATTCTGCAACCAGCTCCCTGGAGCAGCTAGCTGAGCTCATCCACTGCATGTTCTTCCGCTTCTCAGGATTCCCAGACCTCTATGAACCAGTCCTAGAAGCAGTTAAAGTAAGTCATGCCCTTCTCAGTCATTTTACTGCTTTCCATATGGAAATGGCATCCTTGTCAGTAGCTTGGAATAGAGGGACTGTCCCACTGGTAGGGATGTCCTGACCCCAACATCTCAGATGGTGGTAGGAGAAAGGGGATTAAAATTCTGAATCTGAGCCCTGTGTAGGCAGCTTGAAGGAAGTTGCTTCTCTAATGGTGGGCCTGCAGAAGTCCTGATGGTGCCTGTAGGTTTTAGCTATAATGTTATTCTCACATGCCTCTAAAGAACAAATACAAGCAGGTAAACTTCCGTGCATTGAGGCAGGTTCGTGTGAAGAGCAGGCAAAATAAGTTGTGTGAACACCTCTAGCAGAGGAGTTTTGCAGTTCCTGTTAGTAATTCTTCATGGGAAAACATCAGTCATAGGAGCATAGAATACCCTGAGTTGGAAGGCACTCACAAGGATCATCAAATTCAACTCCTGACCCTGCACAGAATAACCCCAGGAATCACACCATGTGCCTGAGAGCATTGTCCAAATGCTTCTTGGCTTGGTGCCATGACAACTTCCCTGGGAAACCTGTTCCAGTGTCCAGCCACTCTGTGCTGGACACTTTTCCAGATATCCATCCTAAGTCTCCCCTGACACAGCTTCATGCTGTTTCTTGTGCCCTATCACTGATCATCAGAGAGAAGAGATTGGTGCCTGCCCCTCAGCTTTCCCTTGTGAGGACAGATAAAGATTTGTAACACAGATCTCTCTTTCCAAGGCTCTCCCGATTCCAAATGAAGACCGGATTAAACACCTGTTGGGACAAAACGCTTGGACTTCCCAGAAGAATGAGCTGGCCTGCTTCTACCCACGCCTGGCATCTAAATCAGAGACAGGAAAGATCGGGTTAATTAACTTGGGAAACACCTGCTACATGAACAGCATCATACAGTCTCTTTTTATGGCTTCAGAGTGAGTTTTTCCTCCCTTGCTCCTGTTCAGCACTAGTCCGGGGGTTGCTCTCACTCCAGCCTTGCTGTCCCACACTGATTTTCCATCTCACAGATTGCATCTCTGCTTTTCTTTCACAGCTTTCGGCATTCAGTGTTGAATTTAACTGAGGGTAACTCCCAGCCCCTGATGACAAAGCTCCAGTGGCTCTTTGCATTTTTGGAGCACAGTCAGGTAATTATTTCATGTCCTAGTTATTTGTTTGGACTGTCGGCTGCGGAAAGGCTCGTCTCCAAGTTGCTTCCTGCTGGCTCTAACGGGCTGATAAGGAGCTGTGGATCTTGGTGGGTTTTTGTAATGGCACAAATTCTGTTTATATGAAGGAGGCTAATTTTGGGAGAGGTGGAGGGAAACTCCTATCACCCATGAAAGTGAGCTATGTTCACACCAGTCTGCTTGTCTTTAACTTGTGGTCTTCTTGGGCTGGGCTGATGTTATAGCTAATGGTTTTGACAATGAAATCCATTAGGTAATAGTTTACATCTGTGGTCAGCTGAGAAGCCTATTGGTGTGAAGCAGAGGTTTTGTTTCTTGCTGTGCAGCAAGGAAGAAGACTGGGCCAGCTTGCTTGTCCCACTACTGCCCAGCAAAGCAGTAGCAATTGGTGAAAATTGCTTTAAAAGTGGTTTTGTTAAAAGGATAATTATAAAAACCCCCTTAGATTCCAGATCTTTGAATCCTCTGTATGTGAGGGAAAGTAAAATAAAAGTAACACTCTTAAACTAATTGTAAATATTTCCATGACAAATGTGAAATTTAATGGAGTGACTCCTGGAGATACAGCTAGGTCATATCTAATTTCTCTCTTGAAAATATATCTTTCTGTCCCTAGAAAAACAAGATTTTGGAAAGCTAGTGAATTTTCCCTTGCTGGGTAGCAAGTCATCCAGGCTTTTCCATTTCCCAAACCTTGACTGGCAGAGCTGGTTGGTAGCATTTTGGAATTATGTCACTTCAGATGACTTGGAGGAGAAATACAGACATCCTGTTAAATTTAATATTTGGTCATAGAAAAGTCTAGGTTGTGATGGCAGGTTAGTGTGTCTGTGTTCTGTGATGAGCAAGTACAGAAGTATATTTTCTTGCTGTGTAGCTGATGGTTAATAGTTTCCTGTTAATTTGCTTTTGGTTATTTTTCTTCTTTGGGTTGTTCTTGAAGTTACTTTTTTCCTAAAGATGGGTCTTTCCCCGTGTTAATTAGACATTTGCTTCCTAATGACAGCAATTATATTATTTGGTAACACAGATGACCTGTCTGTAGTGATCAGAATGTTGGGTGGAAGTTTAATGGATTTTTTTGGTTGTTTTTTTTTTTGGTTTTTAATTTTTTTTTCTATGAACGGATTTGGTGGGAGAGATCTTGATCAAATTAAATGGAGCAGCAAATTAAATTCAGGCTGAATTAATTAGAATTATCTGGATCAGACCAATAAACCATTTAAAAATTAATGATAATCACATGGATATTTTATAGAAGTATATGCAAAATAATGTCTGATATTCATCCTTCCATCCTGGCTTGCAGCAAACTGAGAAAGTCTTCCTGTGCACTGGGATTAGCCTTTGTAGGGAGAAAAAAGGATCTTATCAGGCACAGAACACTGTGCTCCCAGCAAACCAGCCAAAAAACCACTCCTCTCCCCTCTCCATCCCCCTGTGTGAATTGAGGAAAATTCACTAGGATTAAACACATTTCTTCTGTGTTGCTGCCAGCGACCTGCCATCTCCCCTGAGAGCTTCCTCTCTGCCTCCTGGCCACCCTGGTTCACCCCTGGAGCTCAACAGGACTGCTCAGAGTACCTCAAGTATTTGCTGGACCGGTACGTGACGAGTGCCGAGATCTTGGAGCCTGGTGACAACAGCGTCCCTAAACCCCAGTGTAGTGTTCAGTGCTGACCCGCAGGCAAACAGGACACATGGCTGAGACCCAGAGGAATTGGGAGAGTGGAGGGTTGGGATAGTGAGACTGGTCTGAGGCTCCTTAATAAAACCTTTTTTGGACAGTTTTAGAGGTAAGGTCAGAACTTAGTTGAACTTGAAAATATGTGCCTTTGCTCTGAGGACACAAGGAATTCATGAATTAAGAGTCATTAAGGTTGGAAAAGACCCCTGTGATCACTGAGTCCAACCATTAACCCAGCACTGCCAAGTCCACCACTAAATCATGTCTCTAAATTCCACATCTACACATTTTTTACACTTCTAGGAACAGTGATTTCACTGCTTCCTTGGTCAGTCTGTTCCAATGCCTGACCACCCTTCACCCTTTCAGTGAAGAGATTTTTCCTGATGTCTAATCTAAAATTGTACCACTCCTAGAGATTCACCTGACAAGCCACTCAGCCTACTCTGTAAAATGTTGATTTTTGCTTTTTATTTAGAAATATCAAATCTCTGGTGTGCCAATAACCCCTCTAGAAGTGTAGAGTCAGTGGCATATGAAGACTTCAGGTTCCCAAATCCTGTCTGACTCCTTCCCACCTTTCTCCCACAGTATCAGACCCCTGGGTACAGGCAGGTTAACTGGGATTAACCACTTGTGGTGAAGATACAGGAGCCCTACTTAAGAAACTGCCTCTTTATGTTGTATTGATGTATAACACAGCCTTTTTCTCCCCTACCAAAGACTGCATGAAGAAGAAAAAACTGGAAAAAGGATCTACCAGAAACTCAAGGAATCCAGCTTGATGTCTCAGGCGGTAGAGCATCATTACTTAAACAAGACATTGATTGAGAAGATGTTTGGGGGTAAAATGATGACAAAGATCCGCTGCTTGAAGTGCCTGAATGTTTCCTCCCGAGAAGAAGCCTTCACAGACCTGTCCCTAGCTTTTCCTCCATCGGACAGGAACGTGCATGGGAGCACACCTATTCGACCAGTGGAAGAAATCGGCCCACAGTTCATTGAGCCTCCAGAAAATGCAGGCCAGCTTACGGGCTCTCCCTGGATCCAGAGGAAGGCCCCCGTGGCCAGTGACCATGCAGCCCCATCAGTGTTGTTGGAAACATTAGGTTTCCAGGAGCCAGGAGAAGCAGCAAATCCCATTCGTGGCAATGATGCTGGGGTGGATGCAGCCAAAGACCCTCTCTCTACTTTCGGGGAGCAGGAATGTGCTCCCAAGGACTCCAGATCTGTCCCAGATTTAATCAACTATTTTCTATCCCCAGAGAGACTGACAGCAGAGAATCAATACCACTGTGAGAAATGTGCATCCTTGCAGGACGCTGAGAAGGTGGCAGAGCTGACAGAGGGTCCGCACTACCTCATCCTCACACTGCTGCGGTTTTCCTTTGACCCACGGACTATGAAGAGGAAGAAGATCTTGGACAATGTTTCCATCCCTGTGGTACTCAAGCTACCCATCCTTGTTGCTCCAGAGGAAACTGAGGAGGTTTGCCGGCCTGGGAAGGATGGTGCTGTCCGAGGGAGTGGCTTCATGACTGTCGTGTATGATCTCTGCAGCGTGGTGGTGCATTCAGGCATCTCCTCCGAGAGCGGCCACTACTACTGCTACTCCAGGGAGTGCACTGACACCGTCCCCCACGGGCAGCCCCAGGATGGTATGCCAAAACCGGCCTCTGACAAACAGTTGGACTTTGAAATCCAGTGGTACCTCTTCAATGACACCAGAGTTTCCTTCTCCTCCTTCGAGTCAGTCAGCAACGTCACCTCGTTCTTCCCCAAGGACACCGCCTATGTCCTCTTCTACCGGCAGCGGCCGGACCGGCAGAGCTGCCTGCTGCATGAGGCTCTGGCTGAGGCTGGCCGCCTGCATGGCGAGCCCTCCCTCCACAAGGACTTGATGGAAGCCATTTCCAAAGATAACATCCTCTTCTTACAGGTAACTCGTGCTGCTGTGCACAGCAGGGTGCGGTCCTATGGCTGTCCGGCTCATGGGCCACGTTCCCACCACCCAGGCAGCAGTGGGATCCTGTCCTGTGGTTTAAATCCTGCACATAACCCACCCCCCCACTCCCTGAAGCCAAATCCTTTTTTGTTTTTAGCACCCAGATATAAACAGGTTATAGTTTCCTGATGGAACTGGATGCTGAATTTGGTACAAGACACCTTATGGCTCTGCTTGGGGTTGACTTGCTGTTGTCCACTCTGGAGCTCTGGAAACTCAGTCTGAAATTTTCTTTGAAATGCCTGGGAAAGATAGGATGATGCAATATTTTGGATTGGAAGGGACCTTTACAGGCTATCTAGTCCACCTCTCCTACAGGATGAGCAGGGACATTTTCAATTCAGATGCTCAGAGCCCCATCTGGCCTGACCTTGAATGTTCTCAGGGATGGAGCATCTACTGCCTCTCTGGGAAATCTGTGCCATTGCCTCACCAATGAAGATGTTCCTTACATTCTACCCTTGCCTCCCCTTCCCACCTTCACTCACTGGTAACTAGCTGTTCCTTCGTAACACCTCTGATGCTCACCTGAACCATTGCAAGCAAAGTCTTTTTTTTCCCCTTTTTACTCTTCTTATCCTAGAATCATAGAATGGTTTGGGTTGGAAGGGACTTACCGACCATCCAGTTCCAACCCCTCTGCCATGGGCAAGGACCCTTTCTGATAGACCTAGTTACTCAAAGTCCCATCCAACCTGGCCTTGAACACTGCCAGGGCTGAGGCATCCACAGCTTCCCTGGGCAGATGGGTGAGCTGGGAATACAAGCTAGAACAGACTTCATTCAGCCAATGGAGTTCAGTGCTTTCCAGATAAGTGTCTCATATGACATGATCTGCATGTGGGGCGATTTGAGGCGATTTGTCGCCTCTCCCGTAGTTGACATAGTTGGGCTGGGTTTTTGATCCCTGAAGAGCTGTAATGTTCTGCTGCATCCCTCCTGCTGAGCTCTAGAGCACACGGCTTTTACACCCCAGTTTAATTTGGAGGAAGCTCACAGGGGGCGCCTTAGAGGCTCTTGGCTCCTCAGGGGTGGTGGGAGCATCCCCCCACCTGGATCTTTTATCTGCTGATATCTTGTGCTATTTTTCCCCCTTCCTTCTCCCAGGAGCAGGAGAAAGAAGCGAGGAACAGAGCCGCCTATATTTCTGCCTTGCCGAAATCCCCGCTGTGGTGGAGAGACTTGGACAGGGACAAGGATGATGACAGCTCCTCTGGAGGCTGCAGCCCAGCAGCAGGCGGGGGCGGATCTGGCTCCTTCCATGGACTCGTCTTTTAGCCAACAGCTTGAACCTGATGAACAGTGTCCATGGGGCCAACTCCTCTTCCTCACCCAGGTAACAGTGAGCATCTTGGAGGAGGATTTGAGAAACATTTAAATGTAAAAGGTCTCAGGGGCTGATTTGGAGGCACCTGGAGGTCTCGCTGCTTCCTATGCACTTGGTCTTCATGCCTTAATGTACCTAAGCTAATGCAGAGATGAGCAGCTGCTGACAGCTCGGAGAAGTGCCCTTTTGCTTCAGCATAGCCATGTCTTGTCTGCTGTGAGCCATGCCACCAGCCTGGGGAGGTGATGGGCATGGGGACAGGCGTGGGGAGGAAGATGGACCCAGCAGTGCCCCAGGGATGGAGATGTTCCATGCACATTCTCTGTGCAGCCCTTCCTGTGGAGCTAAGGTGGTGCTGGGGCAACCTCTGCTCAGTTGTTATATTTCTTTTTAATGTGGTTTGGGAAGAACTCAACATGACAAACTCTGAAGGTGGAAAAAAGTCTGAAAAATGCCAAAATGTAGCAGTGCTGGTCTGTGAGGCAGTGAGCTTTTAAGACAAGCAATGGCAGGTCAGCCAGAGAGGGTTTATGCTGCCTTACAATTCACCCAGAAGAGACTGAGGGGCACACACCCCTCCAGCCAGGAGAGACTGACCTGATCCATTTGGGGTTTCTGGGCTCCAGTGAAGACCCATTGTGTTACTGATGACCTCTGGATGCTGCTAGTGTGCGTGGCAGGCCAAGACACACAGCTATTTTTCCAGATGTATCTTCAGGACTCGATTAGTCTCTTTCTGCTGCTGTCGTTTGATGGCTTTGTGGGCTGGATCTGCCCTTTAAAATTTGGGTTTTCCCTTGGGATAATCTGAACTGATCAGCAGATGACAGAGCCCCACTTAACTCATGATCTATTTTTTTTTAATGCTGATTTGCAAGGTGAGTAGCCCAATCAGATATATTAATCCAATATCAATATGTACGATGTAAATCAGTGTATTATATAAATCAATAATGGGACAGGGACTGATTTTGATGGCAGATGGCCAACTCAAGCCCCAAGCAGTACATCTACAGGACCACAGCTCCCTCCCATGTCTCTCCCCCTCTGTTTTCCCCTGCTTGCTCCTCCCTCACACCTATAGTAGAGATTTCTCTGGCTCAAGTGGCAGAGTCTTGTGCCTTAGGTCCTAAGTGCAGGACCTAATCCTGACCATGGGGTACTGGAGTGGGAGTATTGTGGTTTTGTGGAGGAAAAGGCAAAGCACAGACATTGCTATGGATAATGTGAGAAGAAAGTCTGCTAGAAAGGGCACTTGGGGTCAAATATCTGGTGTATACTATCATATTCTTTTATTGCCTTTCCTATATATAAATAAAGGAAATTAATTCAACATATGGACTTAGTGTCTTATTGCAGTATTCATAGATGCTGGGCTGATGAGTCAAAAAAGAGATGGGGAAGCTGAGGCATCCATCCTCAAGGATATGGGACAGTCCTGCAGAGTGGTGACTTGGAAGAGGGGATGAGGCAGAGGTGGAATTGGGAGCCTCAGCACAGAGCTGTGTCCCTCCAGAAGATGATCACAATACTGATAGTGGAACCTTGAGCAGTGGAGTGTGTTTGTTGTTTTTAAAGTCTGGTGCTGAGAGGAAATAAATGAAGATCCAAAGCTGAAGTGTCACAGAAAGTAGTGTTCCCTGGTTTTATTAATAGACTTCTATTTATTCCCGGTTCAAAGAGGTTGCCAAAAGTTTTCCTGTTGCTGTCATGCTAGCTCCTTTCTTTATATTGGAGTATCACCTGAAGGCATTTTCTGTGCTGTTTGCTGGAAGGTGCTTTTGTAGGAGACTGTCTTTGACTTGATGAGATCATAATCTAAGTAATGAAGGCAGATAGTCAAACCAACATGGAAAATGAAGATGCTGTATCATAGCTAAGCTCTTTCCTGAATATGTCTTGTTTTTTTCATCAAGGTTTTCTGACATGAGCAGAGGCAAACAGCATGCAGTTCTCAACATCGATGGCAGCCTGGAGAGTGTCAGTGGCGTAATGAGGTTGTCTGGTTTGGTCCCTCTTAATTTCCTCTGATTATTAGCATTGGGCTTCCTTTTTGGACTCAGCCAATCCTACTATGTCTTTGACAAAGATATTAAATAGTATTGGTCCCAGTACAGATCTTTGAGGAACACTACTCATTGCTGGTTTGAACAATGAGTTGTTAACTGTAGCTCTTCCAATGTAGCCATCCGGCCAATTCCTTATTCATCTAATGGTTCATCCATGCATCCATCTATCCATCCATCCATCCATCCATCCATCCATCCACCCATATGGATGAGAAGAACGTTATAAAGGACCATATTAAAGGCCTTACAGAGGTCTAGTATAGTATGAGTATGGTGTATTACCATCTATGCTGCACCAATTATAGTATCTGCTATATTGATACTGGTGTTAGTATCAATGGTGTTGGTGTTAGGTGCCAGCCATTTTGCCTATGGCATATTGATAAAGTATATGCTGTGGTATATGTGATAGCATGGCTCGTTTTGTCTGTCATGTGTGCCTCTGGTCAAGGAGAGCCCATAGGGGAGTCCTCAGCTCTAGGTTTGGGATTCCATGTGTGCTGCAAATGTGAGATGATGCTACTCTTGTCTAAAAGAGGTGTTACAGGAGCTGTGCTTAGGGAGGTCTTTTCCCAGTTGTCTTTTTTTTTTTTTTTATTTTAAAAAGGAAGTCTTAAAGGGAAGGTTGAACTTTTAACTCTGGAGCTAAACATCTGTCCTTGTGCTGAGGTCCTCTGGGTGATTTGGTGTCCTGAGCTGAGGCTCACTATTGCTAAGCTGATGGGTGAGAAAGGCAGCATTTGTCCTCACACTGCACACAGCAGAGCAGATACACTGTATGAAATTCAATTTAGCAGCTTAAAAATACATGGCTTGGGTTCTGGTATCAGGAAAAACCCTAGCTACATCCTAAAGGCCCTCACTACCCATTTGGGACACTTGAAGTTGTAGGAGACACTTGGCAACATGCTGAGAAAATGTTCTGAAAGCATTAAAGGTGCTACATAATCAAACTTGATCTGTTTATTAGTTTCCCCTTTCTTTCCCTGCTCTGAATCCATGCTGGGAATCACCAGGGAGAGATGTCTTTTTATTATAATTCTTTTATTTTCCTGTTGCTTTTCTGTTGCATATACAGTACTTAAAAATGAGATCACCTTCACGTCAGGCATGTACCATGTTTATTAACAGCAAAAAAAGTATTATCTAGGCTTCACTCAAGACTGATTTACAGGATAAATAATTGTTTCAAATTACTTTTAAAAAAAACCAACCAAACAACAACCCCCCAAAGAATAAATTAATAACTTAAGTGATTAGCTGTCCACAGTGATTTGAAAACGTAATAACCATTCAAACAGTGACACCACAAGAAGACACATACTGTACAGTTTGCCACAGATTACTCTTGTCCTTCCTTCTACAAATGGAAATCAAAAAATTAAAAATACTCCTCTTTAAGAACAGTCATAGGCTTTGAAACACACAAAACATCCCTGCGAATTGGCTGCTGACGCAACAGCTTCACAGCCGGGGCTCCAACCCCTCCTCGCAGCAGGTTAAGAAACAAATGGAGAAAACTACCCTAATTTGACTGGGTCTGTTCCCACACAATGATGCCCGAAGTCAGTGGGGACTTGTCAACTTTGCCAAGGGTTGGGTTGAGTGGGATATAACTACTCTAAAGGTTTGGTCCTAACCCTACGGGATTAATCGACAGGCTCCCCATGGAGCCCAGGGTCCTGCTTCCTTCCCCTCTCTTCAACGTGGATCGATCACCACGTCCAAACTGCTCTCAAAAAAAACCATGGTATTTTCAGGGTCAATGTGGCAGCAGAACACTGACAACTGTGCAAATGGCATTTCCCCCACCTCCCTCACTCAGAGGAAAATCCTGCCAAGTTTTTTTTCACCTTGGTAATTAAGGATGAAGCATAAAAACTGCTTCATGAGTTTTGTAGTCAGTGCCATGTATGATGCTGGGCATGACAACAGGCTAGCACCACATGTTGCCCAGCCATTGCCTGAAGACTCAAAACAGCTCTTTGCATTATTAGATGCCAATTCATTACACCTCATGACACATCTGTGAGGTGGGGAAATAAGTACTAAAAACCTTCATTTTATAAGCCGGAGAAAAAGTCAGATACAGAGTTCACATGAACCCTTTTGTCCCACATGAAGATACAGTGTGGTGTCACCCAGAGAATGACAATAAAAATGATGGTTCCTTATCTCCTGGTCTTGGGGCAAACCTCTCCCATATGGTCAATCCACTGGCCTACAAATAAACCCATTTTATGTTAGCAATGTGATGCCTTGGGTTTTAGCCTTTATATTTTTCAGATTCTCTGCTCTTCATGTGTAACTCTGAAACTTCATATTAGGTGTTACTAAGTTCTCTTCACAGGGTAGTTAGACAAAACAATCCCTTCCTAGCTAGAGAATCAAGGACAACTGGTACCCAAAAAGCATAAACAACGGCGAGGGAAAGGGGGCAAGCCAGGGGGCTGAGACTTCATAACCTGGAGCTATAGTTAGACAATTGACCCCAATATGTAAATGAACCAAAACTTACAGAAGTGTAAAAACTCATAACCGTAATCCATCTTGGATTTGACTAAGGTGTGACCCCAGCCAGGCTCTTGCACTGCCCAAGGTGTGTCCTTTCAATAAATACCTATTTAATTCCCTTTGCTCCAAGACCCTGTTCCAAGTCAGCCTTTCCAGGCATCAGTGGGCTACATCAAAAATTAAGACCTGCTGATTGGGAGCAAGTCTGTTGAAAAGCTTTTACAGCCAAAGAGATAGAACCATGTGGCCCAGTTTCTGTTTCAGACATTACTGGCTGGTGTTAAAACTTGTACACCACATGCCAGGACCAGCTGGCCGTGGGCTAGAAGGGGACAGCTGTATTGTGACACCTTGCTACATATCAACTTTTCATAAGAGTAGACACTAAATCAGCAACCTAATCAACAGTACAACACTAGGAGTTGGGAACAAGGAGATAAAATTGTGACTACAATGATGAGACACCAAGGACAGACTGATAGAGGGATGAACTGCTCCAGGCCAAGAAGAAATCATGATCAAAAAGTGCACATCTTGACCTGCAAGAGCCTCATGAACAGCTGCAAGATCATTGTGTACATGTGGGAAGGTTGGGCAGAGAAGAGAGGCACTCAGACTCATCACAGGCCCTAAACTGGCTTATTGGCCCTTGTGATTTGATGCTGGACTGGTCCCTCTGATTTTCTTTTGATGGCTCTTCGATGGCCATCTGTGTTCTCTGGCTGGTGCCAGGGTTAGGCTTTGCTCTTCCCCCTTCCTGAAGAACTAGGGCTCCTCCATAATGACAGCTCTGCTGCATCCATCTCTTGTAGACAGCATCCCTCCAATGGGACACACAGTGTGGGTGTCAGCTTGGACATGGAATGGAACTTTTCTATCACCAGGTGGGAAAACACCAACACAATGCAAGCACGACTTGAGCAAACCATCATTTTACTTCCCTCCTATGCCAAAAAGATCAGACAGCACCTGGGAAGTATTTTAACATCTTCCATAAGACCTGGACATGGCTGCATCTCCCCCCCTCCACCCCGCAAGGAGGCATGATTATTGGACAGCCAAAACAAGCCAACTCTTCCTGGTATGTCAGGGTGTGGAGGGGGCATTGGGGCAGCTGAGAGCTCTGGATCTAGCCTAACAAATGTACAGGTTAAAGCTGTCTCCCAGTTGCTAGAACCGCGTGTCCATGTCCTGGATGATTGGGCCAGCCAGACCTCTCCCAGGTGCAAGGGATAGTCCAGTGTGGATTAGATCCTCCACTGGGGAGTATGGCCTTAGAGGTTGAGCTGTGTGCCTTGCCACTTGGTTTCATGGCCAGAGAAGTGGCCCTGTCCCCGTTTTGGGTGTTACAGGGCTCTGCGCAACCCCTTGGGTCCCTTCCCTCACATGGAGGAGTCTCCACTCCACCCTGGTCGCACAGGGTCTCAGTGTGGAAGAGATGCTCCAAGCAGGATCAGCTATGGGGTTGACCCTTGAAAAAGGGTCTTGAAAAGCTCCAAGGATGAAGATGGCACCTCAAGGGACAACCCTGTGAAACCATGCCACTGCTGCCCTGTGAACAGCTCATGGGAGCCCCTCAGCAAGGCGTCTCCCAGCACGTCCTGGTCCCCACACCTTTCTTCTACGGTTTCTCCTGCCCAGCTCAGAGCTGGGTGAGTGGACCCAGCATCCCAGAATGCCAGAGCACAAACATCATGCTGTCAGGAGGGATGAGAGTGAGAATTTCAGTCTTGAGAGTGAAATGCCCAAGAGTGGTGGAAGCTCCCATCCCACCAGTGCATGGCTTTTACAGAGCATTCCACAAACCCACTATCTGTGCACATCTGACTTGAGACTCAGGCCAAAGGAGCACATGGTGAGACCAAGACCCAAACCTTACTGGCAAACTCCCCTGTCTTCTCTCATCCCAACCTCATGCTCTCCCATATCTCACCCTTGCCAGTGGCTGGTGGTCCAGAGTTCAAATCCATACCAGTTAGCACACACAAGGCAAGCCTTCCCTACCTTTTGGTTCCAACTCTGCATTTGGCCCTATCTGCCAGACTCTCAGCTTTGGCCTGGTACAGTCTGCACTCACACGTTATTTTCTTTCACCAACTTGAGACGAAGCCTAAGCCTTGCATCCATTTAGAGCTGGAAATGTATTTCCCACTGAACACTCAAATGCCAGTTCAGAGCAAATCAGCTCCAAGGCAGCCCACAAATCTCACCAGAGGAATGGTGAGCAGCATTTGCATACTCACAACAACGAATACACACTTTTGGAGACTTTTGCCTTTAAAACCACCTGCTTAGTCATTTTCAAGCTTGGTGAAAACTTTGAGCCATGGACCTGGTGCTTCATAAAACTAAACACTGAGGTCATGATGCTTGTCCCACAGACAACCCTTCTCCATGAGCAAACACACATGCAAGCACATCCCTTTTCTAAATAGAACCATAGAGTTGTAGAGCAGGCTCTGATGTGAAGGCTCAAGCTGGTTTAATTTCAATTAAAATGAATAATTTGCAATGTTCTCTGTTTCCTTAAATACCTAGTTCTAACAAAGGAGCCTGTCATACTTGAGAATCCAAGTATAAATTGGATGTGATAAACTCAATGCCTTCAGGACAAAGTTCTTGGCAGACTGTGCAATTAAAGCAGATGCTTTTCAATATGGTTTAAGACTAAATACTGCACAAACATTAATCACCAGAGACTGCTGTAATCAGCTCGGCAATCGTCATGGGTGACTATTTCCATTGAAGCCATTGATTATTTAATGCTTTCAGGAGGAGTTGATACAGTCATGTCTATATGGCACAGAGCCTGTGGGCTTCTGCTTAGTTAGGTGGTGCTGTTTACTTGGTGCTTTGCAGGGGCAAAGATAGGGGAATGTCTCTGTTCCAGTGAAAACAGACTTCACTGCAAAGCAGAGAGGGATCAGCAACCAGCAGTTGTTAAGTAGCTGCTTTTGGGCTGCTCTGGTCCTTGGTCTGCCAAATGCAATGGACCAGTTACTAGGGATGCTCATGAGAGCAAATTATCAAAACAGTGTCTGAGCCCGGGAAAAGAACTAGCCCATACCAATGACTGCCTCATGAACAAAGACATCTGTGAAACGTAGAGAAAAAGGACTAGTTTCTCCAGTACCACAAAAAGCTTTTCCAGTCTTAATTAACACCTTGGATTAAACATAGGAGTGGGCACTGGATGCACCTAATCCCAGTGCAGAAGCACAGGGAACCCACTGAGCAAATTGCATTCAAACCCATTGTGTTCTCTCTTGAGTCACTAAAGCTAACAGCTTAGAAGAAGAAATAGGAAAAATCAACTTCCCAGTAGAATGACATTCTTTTTGGTGGGTATGGGGAGCTCTCTCTCAGATGGGTGAATGCACAACTCAGTGGGCTCTGGATCAGACCCAATGTTTAGTTCCCCCAAGATGCAGAGATGAAAGGGGCAATAAAAATAAGAAGTACTGCATTCTAGTCTTCATTTCATTGTCTCACCAGGCAAGTGTGCAAGCCCCCAGGAGGAGGCAATGGCCCTTGCAGGCTGTAACACACCCCCTGACCTTCAGAAAGCATCTGCTAAATCTTACCCTTTGGGGCTTTTGGTTTTTTCCCCTTTTAGAAATTATTATTTTTAGCATAAACATTAGGATATTTGCTTCATTGTTTCTGTAAAAGTCCAACACTTCAGTGTCTTAACAGGGTTGTCAGAGCCTTTCCATTAACATCCTTCCCTTTCATGGCATGCAAGAAGAAAATACAAAATGGTGTTGGAAGTTCAACACTTATTTCACCAGCACACAGCAGCACACAGCCCTTAAGGGACTGGTATCCTATCCCCATGTGGGTCACGTCTGGCCCTTTCCAAGCTCACACCAAGATTAAGCAAATGTGTTAATGCTTAAGCATGAATAATCAGCACAACTTGGTGGTGTTGGAACACAGAGCCCACAGCACTGGGAGGGGTGCAGCTTGCTTAAAGAATAGCTGCAGCTCTTTAATAAATATTATTACCTAATCTTTCTAATGTCTCCTTCATTTGGCTCCTGGTTTGCGGTCAGCCTGTTTATTCGTGTCAGCGCTTGCTGTCTGGCAATCAGGCTGCTCCATGGCAATCATTAGTTCTTCCTGTTTTCATGAGATCATGAATTATTATCTCTGCATTAAACTGTCTCATCCTTCTCTTCTCTCTGTGCTTAGCAGCTGCCTGGTGAGCGATCCCAAAGCCTGGATGTGTTAAGGATGCTGGCAAGGGACAACAGCAGACTCCCACCCATAATTATAGCCTAGGGTCCTTAATGTCAGCAAGCCCCACTTCTGTTTTGAGGAAACATTGCTGAAGATGAGGGGAAAACAGCTTTTTGCACCCTCCACAAACCAACCACGATTCTACATTAAAGCTCACACTGAAATGCCCTGCCCTGACTCTCCTGACCTGCCTCTTCCCAAGCCTATGACCTCACCATCAACTAACATTTCCATTACTCTTCTTCTTTCTTTCAAGAAACATTCCACCAGACCTTCTCACTCAGCACCAACCTCTGCAGTTCAGCACCTGCCTTCTCCCAGTCCTTGCAGCAGCTTTCCACTCCCTTCTTGTCACTCATCCTTATGCCAGTCCATATACACAGGGGCTCCAGAGCCTTTCTGCCCCCCTCATACTCAACCACATAGCTTCTCACGATGGCCACGATGTAGGACTCTCACTCTATGGGCTTCTTTTGGTACCACAAAAGACAAATTTTGGGTCAGATTCACAGGAATTGGTTTCAGACAGGCAGTGGGTTAGTGCTTAAATCCTACCTTCCAAAGCCAATCCCTCCAGCCCCTTCCAAAGCCAATCTCTCCAGCCCACTGACTTTGAGAGATGATGGAGAATATGAACAGAAGACATCTCAACAGACTCATGTGAGCATGTTGTGGCATGTATGTGTGTATGGGGCAAGTTCTGGGCTCCTAAGTCAGCTCAATGGGATGGTGTGGATGCTCATCAAGCTCCTGAAGGTTAACAAACCCAACCAAAATCTTGGGAGCTGTCCAGCCAGGAGGAGAACACCCTCAGAGGTTCTGAGCACATTATTTACAAGATACAGGACAACAAAAGTAATTTCAAAAGCAACGGTCCTTGCTCAGTTTTGGGACTGGGAGGAGGCAGAGAAGAGGACAACCACAAGGAATGGAGAATCAGAGCTGGGTAATGATATCCTATGGGAGATGCTGCAAACCTCCATGGTGTGGCTTAGGATATGGAAGAAGACGGGGAGAGATGATGCAGTGTTAGCACATACAAGGTGGCTTTAATAGCTGTAAGGAAAAGATGTGCAGGGTGAAACCTGGTATTGCTAAGTCAAAGTTCCTGGATAGTGCATCCAGCAGCTAAAGCACAAACCTAGCCACCGAACATAGTTGGTCTTTATCACTGGCAAACAGTATCCGCCAAGTCTTCCCCTGAAATTAAGTTTTGTTTTGTTTTAAGAGAAAAAAAACAATGACACCCCCTCCCCTCCACAGACAAGTCTTAGAAATCCAGCCCAAGTGGATCTGGCTGCCCAGCGGGGCCGCAGCTGGGGGAAACCAACAGGACATTGCCTGTTTTGCTGCCTGCCGCAGCCACTACTGCTTCGTGCTCTTGGCAGGCTCCGAGGACTGCCGCACATCAGTCCACTCCTGCATGGTGCTCTGCAGCGCCTGCGTCTTCTCCTTGTCCACTTGCACGTAATCAACCTTCTCATCTGAGGCGACCGACGACGTGGAGGGCTGTGGGGAGGAGAAAAGGGCACCGGCTGGTCACTCATCAGCTCCCTGTTCTTCCCTCTCACTCCTTCCTGCAGCAGCACCGAGGGTGCCACAAGTCCACCAGCACCACTCCTGCTTTCTGGAGGACTCTACAGTTCATTATCCTCCCTCTAACCTCCCAAAGACACCTGGATGAAGGATTTCAATCTTCTCTGCCTCTTGCTGGCATGAGACTGCAGTGCAGTGGGAAGGTAGAAACAGCATGTGGGTTTCTACCTTCTCACAAACTTTGGGGCACGGATGTTTGGTTGTAATTGCATTCTCTAACTGCTGATTTTGTGAGTTCAGGCTTGCATCTCGCTCATTTTCCTGTAAAGAACTCCAGAACTCCTAGAGATGCACATAAAAATACCAGCTCCCCACCTTTTAGCTGTGCTGACTCTACCCACCTACGGCACTAGCTAACTTTCATCCCCAAAACAAGAGATACATTTACAGGGTCACCCAAGAGAAGTGTTGAGAACAAGGAGATACTTTTTACCATAGCTTCTGGAGCCCTGGAGCTTTTTCTGACTACAAACATTTCAGTGGCTCCAGCTGCTTGTAACTGGAGCCAGAAAATGCTTTTTAGTGGTCTAAAATCACTTTTCCAGAACAGGATATAATTTAAATGGGTGATACTTGCAGAAATATTGCTGGGCAGAAAGAAACCATCAAGGGACAACTGTCAAATAATAAAAGGACCTAACCAGTGGGATGCTTCGCCTAGGAAACAAGGTGATGTTTGATAAAGTGAAGCCAACTCACACATGGTTGCCACAAAGGTTTATACAACCCTTGTCCTTCACCTTTCAGCTGCAAAATACAAGTCTGGTCTTGGAGGACCTGTTGTTTAGAAGGAGGAAAAAAGCAATTCTGATACTTCCTGGGATATCTCCTGATAGCTTTTCACTATATAGTCTCCAGGTGAATTTGTGGTCTCACCAGCATCCCTGAACCCTGCACATCCATGCTTCTGCTTTGCACTTTCAGCAAAGCTGAAGACATGCAAGAGAGACTGAGTTTGACCTAGAGTAAATATAGCAGTGGGTCACAGAATGGTTTGGGTTGGAAGGGACCCTAAAGATCATCTCATTTCAACCATGACATGGGCAGGGACACCTTTCACTAGACCAGGTTGCTCTAAGCCCCATCCAACCCAGCCTTGAAGACTTCCAGGGATGTGGCAGCCAAAGCTTCTCTGGCAGCCTGTTCAAATGCCTCACCACCCTCATAGTAAAAAATTTCTTTCTGATATCTAATCCAAACCAGCCCTCTGACAGTTTGAAGCCATCATGCCTCGTAGTGTCACTGTATGCCCTTGTGAAAGTCCCTCTCCACCTCTCTTGTCACCCCTTTAGGCACTGGAAGATGGTTTAAGGTCTCCTTGGAGCCTTTTCTTCTCCAGGTTGAACAATCCCACCTGTCTCAGCCTTGTGTCCATAGCAGAGGTGCTCCAGCCCTCTGAGCATGACATTGAGACCACAGTCCAGGGCTTTGGACCATGCTGTTGCCAATGTGCACAGAACCCCTAAAAATACATCACTTTTAATCAGAAGTTTATAAAACCCCTTGTACCTTCCTGTGTGGCCCTGGTGAGCTTGGCTGGAAGTCCAGGGCCAGGTAATCCACACTCCCCGAACTCTTTTTAGGCGCTGGGCTGTTGGTACCACTAGGAACAGGAGAAGCAGAAATGGGGTTTTGCTAATGCAGGAAAGAGACAGGAGAGATAATGAGGATTAAAGTGGGAAGGAAGAAAGAAAAAAGGAAATTAACACAAATCCAGAAATGAAACATGTTGGAGGCAACTTTAAAAGAGCCTGTGCATTTGCTCACCTGCCTCTGGGACAAGGATGTGCAAAAATTGCTGGGGTACTACAAATGTTGTATTTTGTGCTAACAAATATTTCAAGCTCATGCTCTCGATTTCATGAATCAGAGCAGCTCTGCTGCCTTCGCGCTGATTTTATTCCCATGCCTGACACAGATGTGGGCTTTAGCATGTCCCAGGAACCACACCTCAGCAAGGCCAGGCCAGCTCTGGGATCTTCGCTAATCACAACCATGCTGCACAGAGCACAGATTTCCTCTACCCCATTAGTTGCATATCCTCAAAAATATGCTTCAAGTCAGTAGCTTTGCCAAGAGAGACAAAATCCCCTCCCTGTAAGCAGTGCCACTCCCTGCTGCTGCTCTGATAGCCCCTGCTCCCACAGAAATATGATGTCAGCAGCTAATAGGGGAAAAAATTGAAAAAAAATCATCTTTAATTAGTAAAATACACCCTGACAGTCCCAATAAATTTTTATCCCCTCTCAATTCCTGGCAAAGTAGGTGATACATGTTTCTGCTCTCATACACATTTAAAACTCCAATGAGACATGTCATTTTCAGAAGGAAACACCCTGCTTTGTGTATTTAGGGATGCACATAAGGATGTACTCCACACAGTGCTATCTGAGCACTTCCATGTCATGAGCTAGGAATGCATCTGCAGAGCTGGGGAGCGTGTATGTCCTGCCAGATCCATCTGTCTTAGCTGTGGGGCCCTTACCATGGCCACGTAGTTCTCCTCGCTGTCTCCCGAGTCAGTGCTGGTGATGCTCTGGGAGGAGACAGGGCGACAGTACTGCAGAGAGCCGGCGTTGAAGGACTGCCTGCAAGAACAAGGGTTCATGTGTTACTGATGGCTGCTCGTCCTTTGCCAAGGAGGGATGGAAGAGAGCAGTTCCTCATGCCAGTAACCATCACCGTGACCCAATCTGGGCATGAAGAAGAGCTGGTGGCATTGAGGTTCTCCAGCCTGTCCTTTCCATGGGTCGGAAATCCCTGGGTTTGGTCTCTTCTTCTAGAAAGAATTTTTTCTTTCTAGAATGTTTTTAATAACACCTTCCTTGCTATGTATCTGTAACTCTCCTGCTCTCCTCTACACAAATCAGATTCCACAAACTCTTCCATCTCACAGGAAATATTTAATTGTGGAGGATGGGGGGGCAGCCTTGGTGAAGCCTCTTACCTCCAGCCTCACCACAGCTACAGGATTTGTTTACTCTACAGGCCCTATCCAAATTTTTTGCCGGAAAACAAATCCTCTGAGGAATTGTCTTGCTTTCAATTGGCCAAATCTAATTATACCGAACAAAATAATGAAATCAGCTTCTGGCATTAAAGCATGTGTCTCAAAAAGCTATTCGTTGCCTTTCAGTAAAGCAGGGTCATATGATTAGCTGATAGGGGAAAAATCCATTAGCTTCTCCAGGGTCAGATGTCTTGTCAATCAAACCCTGCTTGCTGCTTCCCAGTGCAGTGATTTCAGCACACAGCGCTCATGCCCTGCAGTCAGTCTCCACACAATCCAATTTATTAGAGGAGTCATAGCAGCCAAGCTTTGCTTCTGCCTTTTACTGGACAACATCAGACCATGAATTAGTAGCAGAGCTGGAATTGTGCGAATCTTGTTATTTTTGGCTGGCAGACATAGCTCTGAAGTGCTTTGGTTTAATTTTGCTGACTTCTTTCAGGCTAAGCTTTGCTTTCAAGGCAATCAAAACACCCTTGGTCAGACCCTGTACTTTGAGACAACAGTGGGGTTTGGGTGGGGATAGCTTGGATGTGAAATCATGCACCCCACACAGCGTGGCTGAGTTGGTCTGGCTCAGCTGCATGATGAATCGTCACTGACCACAGGTCCCAGGTCAGAGTCACAGCTCTCCAGTAGCCATCAGATCCCAGAAACAGGAAATGTCTTCAAGAGATCCTAATGAGCTTGTTAGCCACATGCTGGGCTTTCATGTGAAATCCCAACCTTAAATGAATTTATCTTCCAGCCACCAGCTGTTGTGTGGGGAATGTTTAATGCATGGCAGAGGTGACAGCATGGCTACATCTGGACACCAGTGAGAATGAGATCAGAGAGCTGTTGCTGAAGCAAAGCAAAAATTCATCCCACAGCTATTACTCACGTTGGCCTGGACCAGGATTTTGTGACTGGCGATTTGAAGGGAAGCTCATCGATGACAGTGTTGTTCCTCAGGTCCAGCGGTGATGGCTTTGCTGGGGAGGAGAAAAGCCTTTATTCAGAGGCAGCATGTTCCTACAAATCAGCATCCATGACTGGCATGAAAGTGTCCCCAAGAGATGGTTTATTCCACTGATCAGCCCTCCCAAATACTCCAAACCAAAACCCCTGTGCTTGTTTACACCAGAACTCGGAGAAAACAGTGAATTTCTCCCTCTGCTCCACAGATGGGTGTTCCCAAAAGGAGAATGTGCCTTCCAGAGAATGGAGATCTGCTAAAAATGCCCAAACCCCAAAACCATGACAGTAATTTCACGACTATAAGGCGCACCCTTTTGACTAAAATTTTCCCTCAAACCCGGAAATGCGCCTTATAGTCCGGTGCACCTTATCTGAGCTACATGTTGTGAATTTTGCTGGCTGCCGTTGGATGTGCCTTATAGTCCGGTGCGCCTTATGGTCGTGAAATTACTGTAATTAGATATCTGTGGTAACTAATGCGTTAGATGGGGACAAGACCAGGCTCTGCCAGGCCTGAACTGCCTCTGTGTGGGGTGTTTTGCCACAGGGAATGGGAAAGGACATCTGCAGGGTAGCATGAAAACTCTTCTCATCGTAGATGGTTCATTAGGTGGAAGAGTGCTACGCTCCAACCCCAGCCCCTGAACAGAGTGTTCATGGGGTTAGCTGTTGACACCCTAGAGATGGGAGCCCTCCTCCTCGGGATCTTCTTGGCCACTGGTCAGACAACGGATTAGGGAGATATTCGGAGAATGTCAGCAAAGCCCTGAAGGAAGAACTGCCTGGAACCAGCCAGCAGGAAACTAGGAAAAATTTGTGTCATCTGAACACAATATTGAGATTTTGGGGTGAAGCACAGGGAGGGATGCAGGCCAAGGGGGAGAAATCCTGCCTGTGACATGCCTCTCCTGTAAAGGCCTGGAAGGGTTTGAGGTGGACTGTTCAAGCACCATGAAAGCTACATTTGCACTACAGAGCTCCTGAAAGAGGAAGGGCATGGGGGACATCTGAAGGTCTGACCGTATTGGTAGCAGCAAAGCGCACCCCACCTAGGACTGGACACAACTTCACAGATGCAGTCTGAATTATTAAGAGAACAGAAGGATTCCTGGGAAGATTTGTGCCCAGCCAACCAATCTTACCTTTCCGGTCGGGTTTGAGGTTGCGGTTGACTGGTGGGGGCTGGATTTCACTCAGCCGTCGGTGGCACTGAGCCACGGCTCCTCCTTTATGCACGGGAAGGGTGGCTGAGGACAGCCCCACCAGGTCAAAGTGATGCGGCCCAGGGCTCATGGGGATGTAGAGATTTTGGGCATTGTCGTTGGCTTTCTCGGCGTGGATGAGGGGCGAGGAGCCAGGGTTCATGGGGACGTAGTTGTCCTCGGAGTCGGTGCTGTGGGAGCGGGCCACCGCTGCCTTGGCCTGCTGGGGGACAAGGGGGAGGATGTGCTGTGAGCACCGGGCACTGCTCAATCCCATCCACTACAAACCCTTCATTTCATCTCAGCCAAACAACATCTGAGGGGAGACTCGCGCTAAGATCTAAGCACAGAGGGAAGGAATGATCTGTCCCCTCCCCGGCCATCAGTTTGCACTGAGAGGGTCTACCTCCTTTGTTTCCAAGTCATTGCAACATCCTGAGTTTTCAGAAAGGTCTTTATCACTCAGACCTGAGCATCTACTCATGATCAGAGTGAGCTGGAGAAGCATGCTTAACCTGGAAAGTCTTTCTTCCCTAGGCTCTGTCCATGACTAAAATCCAATATGAAAGGCTGCTTTAATGTCATTTCCAGCTCAGGAAATCTTAGAAAGTGCACAAAAGAGGCTGTTCTGGCAACACATCAAAATTTAGGTCAGCAGCATCCCAGGCTTTCAGAAAGCAGGCAAACTCTTGGGTAGTTTTTATTTTGGGTCAAAGCTGCCAGCAGATACTCTGTGTGGAAGCAAAGCTCTGCACATGATGCTGGGTTAGGAGTTGCGACTCCATCTGTTCTCTGCAGGCCACCACGGTTTTAACTGAAACCATTAACAAACCCCTTCTTGACTTAGCTCTGCAGGACTGGGCTGAGGGCCAGCTTGGAACCAACCTGTCTCTGAATCTGTAAGGTACAAGTGGTGCCTGCAGTGTGGCAGCCCACACCAAGGCCAACTCACCAGGTAGGAGCTGTAGCCATCGTTCATGGACTCGACTGACTGCACGGTGCTGCCACCCCCGTGCTGGGGGTACTCGTACGTCTCACAAGAAGAAGCTGCAACACAACCACAAAGGCACGTGTCCCACCACAACTGCCAATGAAAAGGGGTCCCTGAAAACCAAATCCAGGCACTGGTAGGGCAGTATTTGTTCTTGTTGATTGAGATGCTGATGAGAAGACATGATTTTTAGCTTTTCACAGGCTCTCTGCTATGCTCCTTCCCAGTTAGTGTCCTTCTGATACATCAGCACAACTGCACGTGCCGTACAGACCTAACCTAACCCTGTTCTGTCGAAGTGCTGCAAAATCCCAGGGGTAAAGGTGTCAGATAAGGCAGATCATGGTGACAAAGCTGGGTTAAGGGGGAGCTCTGTTAGAGCTTGCTCAGTAAATGTAAAGGCTGGCAGCCTCCAGTAAGGTGCTAAGCCCTTAGACCAATCTGTTTACTGCTGAGCATGGGTCTGATCTCAGCCTAAGTGTGGGCATTTAGGTAGGAGGAGATGGAAAAAGCATTTCAGAGAGCTGTGTGTATAATTTACAGCGTACTTTCTCTCCAGCCACCTTTTCTAAGTTACTTTGCAACTATCTTATCCTAGGCACAAGGTTTGGAAAGAGCATGTGCACCTACAGCCTGCCCACGGCCAATGGTAATCGTGGCTCTGCTGCTCTTGGGGATGCTGGGTTTTGGAGATATGCAAAATCAAGGTTTTGCTCCTCCTTGGTGAGCAAAACCATGGCAGCTCCGGGCTGAAGTATGTTCTGATAAACCTGGTTATGAATTGAAGTAAAGGTAAGACAAAAATGGCTGAAATCACAAAAATCTGTTGAAGGGCTGCCTAAGCAAGCACGTTTGGGGTTTTGGTTCAAGGGATAACATAGCCAAGAGCCAGCTGAGCAGCACTCGTGGGGACTCTCCATGCCTGCATTCAGGGCCAGATCTCTGTGTTCAGCCCCCTGGGTGATGCCACCTGCACCCCAGCCCTACCACAACCCAGTGGGACTGATCCACCCAAGGCTGCTTCATAGCACAAAGCCACCCCCAGGTCCCCATCCCCAAATTCACCTCGGTGCAGTCTGCTGTTCTCCACTGCTGGCAGTGTGTTTCTCCGGGGGATGGTGGCTGCCATGGGGGTGAGACCTAAATTTTCACCAGGCTGGGGCCGCTGGGGTGGACTGCCCCACCGTGGCTCTGTCTGCCCAGGTTTTGGGGGCCGTGGGGGCGGTGCAGCGGGTGAATCGCTGGCGGCCACAGCCAGGGCATTGTGGTTCTTGTCCAGTGTAAATGTCCTGGGGATCTGGTAGATGGAGAGTGGGGTGGCAGGGATGTCATAGGAGTCCGTGGAGAGCTCCCCAAACTCCTTGCATAGGGTGTTGTTGGGAGTCTTGTAGGTGTAGACCTCCTCATTATCAGTTTCGGAGCTGGTGAGGCTCGACTTGTGGTGGGTGTAGGAGCCAAAGGAGCGCGGGAGGTCGTAGGCACTGTCCCTGAACTCCGAGTTGTGCCGGCTGGGCTTTGGCAGGCTGTAAAAGCCGTGCAGCTGCCCACCAACGCCGTTCATGCAGTGCCCGTTGCCCTGCGAGAGCTTCTGGACCGCCGTGTCACTCCGCATGAAGAAGGCAGACCTGGTGGCTTGGGAGAAGCTGGCACTCCTGCAGAGGGAGGGGAGAAAGGGGCTGAAGAGTGGGGAGAGCCAGTTCTGGGTGTAGAGAGCTCTGCTGCCTCTGCTTGTCACCTTACTGACCTGCACTGCCCAACCCCACAGCAATGAGAACACCTCAGACCCATCCAAACAGGTCCCCAGGCCACTGAAACCTGAAACACCTTCAGAATCCCTCTGTCATAGGTAAGAGATACATGCACCCAGCTAGCTCCATGACAGGGCAAGAACAAGTCTTTTGTCCAGACACAAATTGCTCCAAAAGGGCAATTTTCACACCAGTTGACAACATCCCAGAGCACAGCTGCAAAGTGCCAATCTTCCAGCATTGCCATCATGCCTCGACCAGTGCCCACTGTCCCCATCCTCAGTACAGGAGGGAGACTTCATCTCACCTCTGCCTTACCAATGTGTTTGAGAAGGCCTGAAAATATTCCTGATGGGGATTATTTTGAAGTTTCCACCCATGCCATCATCCTGCCCTCTTGCAGGACAAGCGCTGGAGAAGCAATAGAAGCTCCCAGCTAGGATCTGGGGTCTGCAGCCTGACATGCATGGGGGAGGAATGAAACTAAGGGCTAATTTCAGATTTGTAAAAGCCCTTGAGTCCTCCAGGGTGAGCAGGGCAGTGAGGTCACTAGATCCATGCCTTGGTAATGATTCCGTGATTTGCATGCAGTCATGTCTGGGGACACGTGCCAGAACAGGGGCTGAGCACGGAGATCTCAGGCCTCTAACAACTGCTGGTTAGCCACTGCTCCTCTGCTGATTCCCCTTAAGGTACATCATCTCCTGTTTTACCCCTGCCTTATCCCTTACGTTGGTCAGGCTTTTGGGGACCACACCCTCCCAGTCAGGAAGGGCTCGGCCAGCCCCATATAAACACCCCCTCACAGAACAAATTCTGCCGTGTATCAATCACTGTGGTGAGAAAAAGTGAAATGGTTATGGGGAGAGCTTCTAGCCGTGGCAAATCACTGGGGAAGTGCCAGTCCTACGGGAAAAGCTGGGAGATGCTGGTTTACACTGCTCCGGTGTGGTTGATGCTCTGCAGGGATAACAGGGACTCTGTTTCATGGAGCCAGCACGAGATGGCGCTCAGAAATAGGGCTTATCTAGGGGAAAAAAGCAAGTGATGCTGTGATAAGACAAATGGATCCCTGCCACCTTTGGAGCTCAGTTCACCCAGAAGTGGTTTGGGTTCTGTCAGGGTATTTTCAGTCGAGGACTTGAAACATCTCATGGGTTAATTATTCTGCACTGCCTGCCAATTAGCTACTATTACCCTCATTTTATGGATGAGTAAAGTAAGAGCTCCAGAGCAGAAAGGGAAGGCATTCCCAGCAGTCCTGCAGCCTGGCCCCATGCACTGGGCATTGATCAGATTATTATTTCTGGCCCAGCTGCAGAAGCTACCACTGGCCAGTTTATTTCTGCTCACCAAAGCATTGGTGCTTGCTCCCTTCTCCTCCCTGTCTCAGCCTCGTTCAGGGTCTTGGAGGATGGCTTTTAGGTATCCTCACAGCTGGAGGATGAGGGCCACTTTTTTTTTTTAAACACTGTTCCATTTACTCCATGTGAAGTTAATTTCTCTGAGCCTTTTTCAGTTGTTTCCCGAGTAGGGAAAGTCAGCTGCAGCAGGAAAGCCCAGTGGAGGCTGCAGCCTGAGCTCTGCGCTCACTCCACGCCAGCTGGGCTCCGACTGTCTCTCCCTCCCTCCCTCCTCGCCCGCTCCTGCAAGCCAAAACTCTCCACGTCAGAAAAACTCCTGGCTATTTAAGGCAAGCGGCTGAGTCTGGAGGCAGGGAGTTGTCACTGGCTCAGAAATCCCACACTGTGCACCACCAGCTGCCACGAAGCCCAGAGAGCTCTGGAAGGGGTGAACAGCAGAGTGGAGCAAACCCTGCCCAACCCTTTGCTTGTCCTTTTTCTGGTTAAAGGCAGGCCCTGCCTGCAGGATCACAAAGTGGTTGGGGTTGGAAGGGACCTTTAGAAGTCTGGTCTAAACCCCGGCTCAAGCAGGGCAACCTAGAGCTGTGGCAGGACTGTGCCCAGATAGCTTCTGAATATCTTCAAGGATGGAGACTCCTAAACTTCTCTAGGTGACCTGTGCTACTGTTCACTCACAGTGAAAAAGTGTTTCCTGATGCTCCAGGCCCTTCAGCAACTTCATGTCCCTTTGAACCTGTATTGACTCCTGGGATACTGCTAGTGACTGGCCTCCAACTAGGCTTCATGCCACTGACCACCATCCTTTGGGTCTGGCCATTCAGCCAGTTTTTAACACCATGTGAAAAGCCAGGAAAGCTGGGAACTTGTGAGGTCACCACTCTGACCTTCTCCTCCTCCCAATCACAAAAGGAGACCAGCACTCAGGACTTTCTCCAGCTGGATTTTTCAGACCTCCACAGATGGAGGTGGGTTGAGCCACTCACACCAGCTCTCCCCTCAGCTGTCCCCGAGTGCGTGGGCTACAATACCTTGCGTTTTCTGACTTTCTGCTCATACACTGGTGGAGGAAAAGGTAGTCCTGGGGGGCACTGGCAGACAGGGTGCTCTGGAGGTGGCTGGCAGGTGAGTCGAAGGTGAACAGGGTGGGCTGGCTGGAGTGGGACGGTGCTGAGGACTTGCGCTCTCGCAGCAGGTGGTGGCTGGCACTGCTGAGCTCTGCTGGGGAGGAGCGCGGGGCGTGGTTCATGGAAGCAATGCTCCTCAGGGTGTCTGTGCAGGGAAAAAACACACCTGTGAGTGTTAGATGGAGCCACCCCCATGCCGTGTTCCCAGGGTTTTCCTTACGTAAATGCTCTGGCATTTATGGAGCTCAGTGTGGTTTGCTCATGGCTCCAAGTGATTCTCTCGGCTTCTCCACTCAGAGCACATGCAACTATAGGTACCATGTATGGAAATGTATATTTATCACATTTGATAGTTTTATAATATTTTGTCGCATGCCTAGTGGCTTGCTGGGATGTCTGCAGGATGTCAGCCTATTTCATGGGTAGCTCAGTGGGTTGTTAAAACCTCATTTAAAAGAGAGGAGCTTTTCACACCGCAGTGAGATGTGATTTAAGTCGCATCCACCTCTCTGTGCAAGGGCATCACTGCCATCCCTTTACACGTGGGTTAACTGAGGAATAGGGTGGGCATCTGGATGGATGTAATGACAGCAAAGATGAAAAATATTCTCATGTTTCCAAATTCTGTATTGATTTTGTGACCTCAAGAGTTGTTGCTATTTTCTGTGAATAAAAAGGGATGCAGACCCAAGGCATGACTCTTAGTGCCCACTCCCCCTGCTCAAGGAGAAAAAGACTTTAAAATATTAAATTAATTTCAATGGAGAATATCCCAGAGGTCAGGAATAATCATCCAGCTACTCCAGCCCTCTCATAAGTGTGCTTCATTAATTCAAACCACAAATTAATTTTTACAGCCAAGCTGTAAATCCCCATTAAAAAAAAAAAACAAAACCAAAACCAAAAAAGCTAAAACAAAACCAAACACCCAGAAAACTCACAAGCTGCAGAATATTTTGGAGAATCTGATCCCTCTCTCATTGCAGAAGACCACACAGAAGACCATCCATGCACTCCTGACATGTGAAAACCACTCACTGTGGTTTGCAGAAGTCACACTTCATGTAATAAATGTGATTTATGTTTATTTGGTGCTGATACAAAACACAGAAAGAAACGAAACCCCAACAAAAAGGGGAAATCCACGCATTTTCTAGCCACCACTAATTTTGAGATTGATCTCAGCTTTCCCTGAGCTCTTCACTGGCAGGTTTCACCAGCACTGCAAATTTGACTTCAGGCACCCATGCTCCAACACAAGGATGAGGGACATTTTATAGATTACCAACCTCTCTTTTTCTATTCCTTCCCTCAAATTCCAGATCCTACCCAGAAATTTTGCACCTTATGCTACAGAGAAATGAACTCTCTACAAAGCGGCTGTCGTGGCTTGGGCAAGGAGAAGCTCCACACAGGGTGATTTTTCACCAACTTCTGAATCATGTCAAGATACAAAATCAATCTGTCTGCTGCTCATTCACCGCTGCAGCATTTTTTCCCTGGTGTTACTGCAAACTTCACCCGGTGCACAAAAAGTACATTAATAAAAGCCAAAGAGCTTGGCTTGACTGTGTTGTTTGGTTTGTGCTAAACAGAGAAAGGATCGATATTTAACATTGACATTAATGGTGGGGGATGACAGCTTAAAACTCTGATTCTTGTCTTTTTTGCATGGGCATTAAACATCCCCCGGGGCTCTTCATGGGAGTAAATGGCCGTCTCGGTGTCCTTGGACAAAACAGTGTCTTGACCCTCATTCTTATTAAATATTTATCCCATAGCAGTGCAGAATATTCCCTGTTGGTAAAGGAGCATTGAGAGCTATGAAAATTCCAAATAGAGTGCTTTGAGAGCTACCAGGATGAGAGATCCCAAACCCACACTGCCATGAAAATCAGGGGTGCTGCACCCAAAGTGCCTCTCAGAACCCCCTTTTGCCACCTTCCAAATCACCACCAGTATCTGCCCATGGCACTGTGCTTCAGCCAAGACTCTTTGGGCATGGTGAGGATGACAGGTTGGTGTTGTGCTCCCATCCCAGCATGAAGGTCACTCATGGGGACAACTATGAACTGCACTGTGTTGGGGTACCTCCAACAGCTCTGAGCTGTCCTCTCACACTATCCCTGCAGGCTCCACACTTGCTGTTGCATCAAAATGTCATGGCAAGGCAAAATACACCCAGGAGTTAGAAATAACACTGATTTATTTGTGCTAACACAGCCTGAGGGGAGAGATGGGGCTGCAAAGAGGAAACAGACCCCAGCAACACTCCAGGGCACAGCAACTTCTAACCATAACATTTCAGGGAGCCCTGGCATTCTGCACTGCCAGGAGACCTTAATCTTTCCCAAAAATCAGTCTGATTTGGGGAAACCAGAGAACTCAGTGCAAAAGATGCACTCATTGAAATCAGGATGAATTACTCCACGGTTACTCCAACCACATAAATGAAAATGGGGGATGAAGAGGGGCAGGAGGCAATGCCTGGTAAAAGCATGTCACTTCCCTAGGGAAAGCCACTCTATTGGCATCCTCATTGATTTTCAAAATGAATTCCCAGCTCGCTTCCCACAGTGACCCGGCCACTGAGAGCATTAGTGGAAGCCAATTCAGGACTCACGTACTCCATTAGGTCTGTGAGATGAACTCCGTAATAGTAGGTGAGAGATGGATTGCTTAGCAGGGCTGGGAGGGTATTGCAAGGGCTGGGAAGATAAATCCTGTTGAAGGAGACTGCCAAGATTGGGCTGGATTTTTTATGTTGTGGGGTTTTTTGGCACTAGAATAAAGGACAGCTCATGTGTCCAGGTCACACGCTGACAGCAGGTCCTGCTGGAGAGCAGGAAAGGAGGCAAGAAAGGAAATCATGGCAGAAAAATAGTATTTGAAGACTAGTACACTCTAGGGGAAAAATCAGGACACCACATAAACTTGAAACCCAGACAAATCCCCATGAGGGTAAGGCATGGAGGATGAATATGAGACAGAGATCCCAAAGCCATTCCAACTTGCCACGCTGCAGTGCCCAGGTGCCAAGCAATGAGGACAAGCACTCCTTTCCCACATCCGTGCAGTGATCGGTCCCACCCACATCATGACCAAAGATACTCAAGTCAGTCTCTCCACAAACCAAAAAGAATGATGATTCTCAATCCCTCATGGCCATCCACTTTGGGGCCATGGATAAACCCAGGGTCCTCCTTCATTTAAGAGTGTAGACGTAACCCCCTAATCCTTTGGCTTGATGTTGATATCTTGAGTTTATGTTGAGGGAATGTATCAAGTACAGCCAAGGAAGGATAAGATGCTGCGCAGTTCCTACTGCCATTCCCAGGGGGGACAAGGTTAAAGTTATGTAGTGGGGCCATGTGGGAAGTGTCATCTTAACCCCACATTTCCTGGCCAGTTCTCCTCTGAGTTTGGGGAATTGGACTCTCACGGTCTGGAAAAGGCAGTGTTGGACGCCCACAAGTTAAAATCCAATGTCAGCAGCACGATTTACACGCATACATCTTGCTGGGCTCAGGCTACAGCTGTTGCACTGGTCCCTGCAAGAAGCCAGCAGCTCTGTGGGGACAAACCAGCACAGCCCTGCAAAACCTCATGGTGTCAGTGGCCTCTGGCTGAAGGCTTGGAACTCACTATCCAGGTTAAGATATACCTTATTGTCCATGCGTTACAGCAAAGTGGGGAAAAAAACTTGGAAATTCATCCTCAAAGCAAAAATCCACAACTGTGAGCACAGCCAGCAATGGGATGGACTAGGCTGGAAGCCAGGAATTTTTTATGAATGTTTTCAATCCCCCAAAGCGGTAATTCCCTCCTTGTTGACAGTTCTGAATTCCCTTGCTCAGAGCACTCGACTATTGCTGTGTGCACACAGCTTCACACAGTGTTCCTGGGCTTATCTGAGCAAAACAATAACTCAGTCTCTTTTGGAAATTGTTGCTCTGAATGTCCTTTTCCACCAGAGCCACAACGTCACCTTTCCCTGCCTGAAGGCACAGGTTGGGACTGCAACTCCCTGTACTTTCAAATGATGCTGTGGATAAATTCCTGTGTTTCTGTTGATCACAGCAAAGGTGCCAGACTTGCTTGGCATCCCTGAGTGGCCCAAAATTCCCATGATCCCCAACACCAAACTGGCATGGACTGGTCCAAGAGCTCCACAGATAAGAGCTCCTCAGATCTGCTCTGGCCATGAACTGCCTTAGACCCCACTGCTGGCTTTGTGCTGGTTAAAACTTGTGGCAAGTGAGACTTTATTTAGCGAGGGAATAATAGAAATCTACTAGAAATAATCCCTAGGATAGCACAGAGCAGAACGTGCTCATGCACCATCATCTTCCTCACTCTTTGGAGCAGATCCATCATTTATTAGCAAAAAGAGGGGGAACCTTTTTCATGGGAATCTCCCTGCACCCCTGCTTTTGCTGCCAGCTGTGTCCTCAAGCACAAATAGCAAGAAATAATTAAAACAAGACAAACAACCGTACCAAAACAAGCCATCCACATGCTTCTCCTGGCAGGAAGAGAACAAACAACATGTCCAGTGGATGAGTCAACACACCACAGAGCTGCCAAAAGGCTCTGGGATGCCATGAGGATGAGCATGGCACCCGAGGAAGGTTTATTTACTGAGCTTTCCCTATCACCTCCAAGTTGGATGGCATTTGGAAAAGCTGTTGTCAGTCTGAGGATGCCTTGGCAGATACTAAAGGTTTTCTCCGTTAGGTTCTTGGGACACATCATCTGATCTGGACAATTTCCCCTCTCCTTCAAAATGGAGAGCTGTGTGCATGGACATAGGCACCCCAATTCTTATCACTGCCTGAATTTTGGGTGCCAAGCAGGGGCAGTTGAGCTTCCCAAAAGTGAGGACAGGGCACAGCTTCATCCCTGACTGCATAAGAGCTGAAGAGTAGAGAGACAACTGTGACATAACAGTTTTGAGAATTCCTTTCCAGTTTCTGATGCTCATTTCCATTTGCTTTGGGAAACTGGTCAGCACAGACCAAGGGAAAGGAAGAGCATCACCCCTTTACAGAGAAGGATCTGCTGCCAAGAGGGCTGAGGGCATGGTTTCAGTCATACAATTTCAGTTATCTAAATAACACTTTTCCTTACATTTTCTCTATGGAGAACAGAGAAATCTCTCAATTATTTAAGCATTTGACACAGGATAGGGAGAATTACCCAAGAAAGTGTTATGGGAGAGAGAATGAGAAAAAGATGACAATAAATAGCATCGTCTTTCTCCATTAGTGTCAGTGCTGAGCTTGCATTTGTATGAAACAACTGAAAAATAGTGGCAAAGCAAGAGAGCATTCGCTTCGGAGAAGCACGGGATACAGGGGGAAAAAATCACAGTGTGGGAGAGTGAGTGAGTGAGAAGAGAGGAAAAGGAACCAAGTCCTGACCTCAAAGCATTATGTATCTAATTTATTTTAACAGTGATCAATTATTTGAAGGACAAAGGGGCAGAAGGGACAGAGACTGCAACAGAAACAATGCAATGCTTCTCCCTGGAGAACACAGGTTTGCTTCTGCAAGATGAGGCTGCTCCCCTAATCCCATCCCTGCCCTGGGAAGTAGCCCTTGGTGACAGCAACCCATCTCTGTTTCATATCAACATGTCCTGGACATGGCAGCTGCCATCTGAAGAGCAAATCTGCCCCTTGATCATGGAGCTCAACACTCGTGTCAATACCTGGAGGTCTAATGTTTGGCCAGACTGGGATGCCTGGTGTGCACTTACTTCTTTTTGTTATAAGGGAGTTTAGGGAGTGCTTGGAGATAAAAGCAGATGAAGGTGCATGCTCACATGCATGGCTTATTTGTGCCCTTGAGCATCCCATGTGGGACACCCTTATCTGAGAGTCCTGGAGTGGGACAGGGACCCACAGCCAGGGATGAAGGACAGTCCCAGGGTGGCAGCATGGGCTGGGCCTCATTTGCTGCATGGACCTAACCTCATCTCACTCTGCTCCATGGGTCATCATTTCTGATATTTCAAAACCAATCTGTTGAGGGGATGAAAAACCTATCTGATTAAATGGAATAAAGAAAAGGCTGGAAGAGAGGAAAAGGGCAAAGATGATGTGGTGTAACTGTAAAAAACATCAAGTGGTCTCAAGGTGAGCATTCTTGCCTTTGTCAGGCTAAGTATGTAAGGTGGCAAAACCAAGGCAGTGAGGTGTAGAATTAGCTGCTTTCTGTCTGTGGGTGGCACATGTGATTCTGGTAGATGCCAGGGGCATCCTAAGCAAGTCTGTCTGGAGGTACAAGCAGTCTGTGGAGGCCAGAGCTGCAGGACAGGGTTGAAGCTGTTGAAAATGAAGAGCTATAGAAAGAGATGACACATTTATATGAGAAAAGGGATTTTTTTCCCCACAGGCAGACTCATGACGGCCCAGGATCAAACTAGCGCTCTTACTGTGTGACATGAAGCTGTGGCATCCTGTTTCTGAGGATTGCATTGGATATTATTATTGGTTATTATAAGTGGTTATTACTATTTACGATGATGATGCTGATGAGTAATGATTTTGGCACCTCCTAACCCAGTTTTCCCTTGGAAATTACACTAGAATAGTTTCACCCAGGTGCTGTGGTCCAACACATCATCAAGAAGTCCAGAAGTTGATGCATCACTGACTTCCCTTAGCCTTACTTTTAGGTCCTGAAAAAACTTTTCCTTGTCCTCTTATTGTTCACTGCAAGCAGTATGTGGGCACCTCTCCCTGCCTGAGCGAACGTGACTGCACACCTTACTTAGCAGGGATGGAGGAGAAAGAATGAATCCTGGTCTAATCCCTGACAGGGCTTCTTAACAGCTCACTTTGAATTTTATAGCCCTTTTTATAGACAGTGGGAGTGGAGGACTTTAATGTTCCAGGAGAGCAGAAAAAAACTTTCACTAGGAGAAAATGTGAACCCATTTTACTTATGCATGATTTAGGACCGTTTCTATTCAAGGCAGCGCACAAGAGGCCCAAATATTTGCACTTTGTATTACAGAAGAACTGCCATTCCTGGCTCTTTACAGAAGTAATTTATTTCAATCTCACCTTACCTTGGGGGAAGAAACATTATAACTCCCAGTTTGTCGGGGAGTCAATAAAACAGCAGCATTGTTATGGGTCTGCTTTACCATTGCTCAGCAAGGCAACGCTTGGGAAAAAAAGCACCCCCAAATTTCTCCCTTCAGAGTGCCCTTTTTCATGGGTACATTTGAACTCAGGCATGGGACCTAACTGCAGGAGTTTCACTCTTGTTTTTCTCTCCTCTATATAAGATTAATGTTATTTTTGCTCTGTGGGTGGTATTTTATCTGATGAGTTAAAAGGAAAAGGAGGTGGGAGCTCTGGTGCAGGGGTAAGGGGTGAAGATGGGGACAGGTGGCTGCAGTAGAGCTCCACATTTCTCCCCCAGCTTCAAGAGAGCCCATCATGCTCAGCCCTGCAAAAATCCAGAGAAGAGACAGAAGTCATTAACCCTCACGGTCACAATACTGTGTCCCTGAAATAGCCACAAAGCAGCCCAGAAATCAATGCAAGCAAGAGTCAGTCCAGCTCCAGAAAACATGCTCGTAGGGGTGGAGACTGACTTGTTTTGTCTTTTTCTTGCTGAAAGAAAGCTTCCCTGTTTCATCTCTGCAGCATTTTCTCTCAAAACAAGCCTATCAGCAATGTTTTTTCATGTGTTTTTTTGTTTCTTGTTTGTTTTCCTCTTGGGTTTTTTTTTAATTTAAGGGCATGGGCATACCCTGTCCATGTACATGGATCATCTGAAGAAATCCTGAAGGCAATGCCATTCTTAAGAGGATAGAGAGCAAAACACAAGAACCAAACCCTGTATAAGGAATGGGAGGACTGTACCTTGCCCAGCCGCTCTCTTGATGGGTTCTACAACACCAGCACTCCAGGAAAAATGCAAACAGCTCAAAAAGCCATGCTGGATTTTTCTGCCCATCATTAAAAACCCGAGTCCTGCCCATTAGACAGTCTATTAACAGTGCTCAGTGGAAGCAGAGAAAGGAAAGGCTCCTTTCCAGCAAGCTGTCCGCATTGCCATGAGGTTAAAAATGCCTGTGACCCCCAAAGCTTTATGCATTCAGAAATAAGGAGTTCACATGCAGTAAAAGTCTTCAGTATCGGTTAAAGCCCAGAGGTTTTTCTCTTCCTCTTCTTTTAAGATGCAGTGATGGCAAAAGGACTTGGAATTTATTCCCTACACATCACCATAATCAAATAATATGCTAATGCTATTAACATGGGACCTTGCATGGCAAATGACTTAGACTCATATTCTCTTTCAAAATACTAGAGTTTCATTTAAATTGGTCTCCACAGCAACCAGAAATGAACTGGAATAATGTTGGATGGAAATTTTCATGTCTGGGCATGGCGGACAAGGAATTTTGCATCAGGTATTGAGGGGAGAGCCATGAAGACAGCCTGATCCCACCAGGGCTGGTGGGCTTGTGCTGGTCAGCTCCCTCCCAAACAGACAGTGATGACAAGTGCAAGGACAAAATCCTGATGGAAAAGAGATGAGAAGACATGACGTGGCTTATGTAGAGTGAAGCCTGAGAAGATTTTCTTGGTCGCCCTCCCCAGAGATGCTTTCTAAGTGGCCTCAGGGCAGACACAGATGACAACTGGTTTCATTGACGCTGAATCAGTTCCTGTCTGTTAAACTCAAACCTGGCTGTTTCCAACTGGTCTGAGAAAACCAAGCTTCCCTTTGTGGGCCACACTCCTGTATCTTAGGGCTGTACAAGCACAGACCAGGAAGAAAGTGTTTGTCACTCTGTTACGACAGGAAATGCTGCTTTATCTCAGCTGCTCACAATCTCTCCATGGTAAGCACTGTCTCCCATGAGGATCTAGGATGTGAAGGACCTGCAGCATTCTCTGACCTGTGCCCACCAGCTGATCACATGGTTCTGTCCCATTGAAAACACCCTCCAAACCCATTTGAGAATGAGCTGAGCTTTGCAATGCCATGGCTGAAAAGCTGCTGGTTAGAAATTAGCTCTAATTTCCCATGAAAGTGTTTTCCCAGCTGCTGTATTCATCTTCCCTGCACTTGTTTCACTCTGTGGTAACCATTACATCAGCAGGCATGGTGTGATCCTGTTCCTGGTTGGGGCTTCTAGACATTCCCCTAATCATAAAATGAGTATTAGCAATGTGTCCCACAAAAATGTCTTTGAAAGGGACGTCAGAAAGTGGGAAGCATCTCACTTGAGAATGGCTGAGAGTTCAGGCAATTAAAAAAAACAACTCTGACCAGTCTTTCGATTCTGTTTGTAATTATCTGGGTTCTGGTGGGTGTTAAAACATCTGTACTGGTTTGGCAGGGAGTGGGGAGCATGGCTTGTGCCAAAGGCAAGAAATGGCGTGGGTTGAAAGCAGTGCAATACTTTGGAATGGTATTTGCACTCAAAAACACAAGGCTGGCAGCTCTTTCCACAAGGGATTTTGTGTTAGGGTCAGTTCTAATAGTATCCCTGTCCCTACATTCCCCATCTGCCATGACTTGTGCCCCCACGGGACCACCCCAAGAAAAAACTGAGGGTGGCTACAGGAGATGCAGAGTGGGCTGGAGTCCTCAATCCTACTGGGCTGAACATCCTGGTAGACTTTGGTCACCATCAGTTCCGCTCCACCTTATGTTCTTCTTTTTCTTTTCCCTGTCCATGAGTGTTTCCACCTGGACACCCTCCATCTCCCTGTCACATCTGGTCATGCACAAGCAAGTCTCTCCCCACAGGGTATTTCTGCAGAGAAGCAGAGCAACCCCCAGCATGGATGTTGCTGTTTGAACCCTGTGCACTAAAGCACGGGCAGGTTTTGTGGTTGTTTTTAATGCACAGCACAGTAGAGCTGCGTTTAGTGGAGCAATGGAGCGTAATGTAGAGCTTGGTCCTCAGGAGACTCAGCTAAGGCAGATTTATCACAATCTCCTTCATGGTTACAGTTCTGGATTTTGGCATTCATTGCCTGACTCAGGTACAAAAACATCCACTGGCATCCAAAGACCAGAGCAAACCATCCCTGCTCTGATTCTTGCTCATTGGTTGGGAACCATCCCGTGGGCTTACCCAGCATTTCCTCACCCTCCTCGTCCATGTTCAAACCAGCTCTTAAAAGCCAAAAACATCAGATGACATCACCCCCCTTGCAGCTCACCCATCCCTGCACCCACCACAGCTGGAACCAGCACCCAGAGCAAAATCCACATCTTCTTGCCCAGTGCCTTGCCCAGTGCTTCGCGCTTGGCTTAGGGCCAGCTGAAAATCTGCTGACATCCTCCAGCTGGAAAATGCCATTTAATCAAAATAGGAGCTTGCCAAGGGATCATTTGAAGCCAGAAATTGCAAGAAACCTTCAGAGGATAAAAGTGAATTTTAAGTAAAAGAGGAGAAGGTCAAGGTATTTCAATTCATTCTCATCAGAGGGGATCGCCTTTTGGGGGCAGACTGCTCCTCTTCGACTGAAAATCATAATCATGTGCTTTTTAGATGTGAAAGTGCAATTCTTGTTTTTTCCTGAAATTCATTCAAATTCAGAATGAAAAGGTGTGAATCAAAATCGACACTGAAAGAGTAAGAAAATGAATACCAGAGGGAGTGAAAACGAAGATGCTGAATTTTCACTGCCTTTGAAAGGGAGTTTGTTTTGGGCTTGTCACCTGCTTCATTTGCTGCAAGGACATTTCCCCAGATTGCTCTGACTCCATACAACTCCAGGCAACTTCTGAGCACTCCTTCTTCCTCATAGGAATGGGATTTATTTAATTTTTGATTTTAATTACTGGCATGACATGTCTGAATTTAGTGTATTTGGCTGCTGAGACAGATCTGGGTGAGATCCATCTTCATCCTTCATCTATGGGATGAAAAGTGGAATGGTGACAAATACACAGTACATTAGACCCATTTCTCTCCAGAGATGATGAGAAGAATAAGCCAGGATATAATGGCTTTTGGCTGCAACCACGGGAATGCAGGGACTACTGGGACCAGACCAGACTAGAAGCCAGTCTGCTCCAACCTCCCAACTCCAACTGCTCTGGAGACAGCTGAGAACTTGACAGGGATCACTCATGCAGCAATGCACCTGCAGGGAAACCCATCTGTGTGTCACCTCACCACTCCTAAACCTAATTACTGCAAATATTTTAACTTATCTAATGTGACTGAGGGCACTTTTGCAGTCATGGCAGTAGTAATTCTTTGAGCCACTTTAGCTGTAAAACAAGCCACTGTGTCATACAGCTCTGTGAACACAGGGTTGGCCTTCCCTTCAGATGGCATCATGAGACACCAGACCAGTAGCATGTGCTCTCATCACTGAGATATGAGTGGGTTTTTTAGTACACAAAGCTCTGTTCGCCCAGGACTTGGACAACATGAATATATCTCCATAAAAAAGTTACTGGTGGGCAGAGGACAGGGTGGTCCTTCCAACATTGTGCCAAAGAAACTCAAAGCATTTCCGAGTCTGTGCTCCTGAGTTCTTCTTAGAGGTGGGGGAAATGGCAGAAGTGAGTGCCTGGAGCATAACAGAAAAAAACAACAGGATCTCAGATGCTCAGAAGGAGTTATGTTGATGCCAAAAAGGAGATATAACGGTATTTAGAAACCATAATAAAGCTGTAAAAGCATGAACGAACTTCAAATGAAAATCACAAATCCACCCCCTTTTCTTAGAATCACAGGGATGAGGAAAAGCCACAGGAGTCAATAAAATGGGATTGAGATACTTAGAAAAAAAAGGTGAAAAAGAAAAGTAAAGACTTAGGAGATACCACAGTGCTTTCTAGGAAAAACAGTATTCTGCTCTATCAGGAGTTTTTTTTCAGACAAATCTCAAGAGATGAAAGCATTTTCAAAGGATCACAGAATGCCTTGGGTTGGAAGAGATCTTAAACACCACCTAATTCCAGGGGCACCTGCAGGGACACCTTCCACTAGACCAGGCTGCTCAGAGCCTCATCCAGCCTGATCTTGAACACCGCCCCATCTGGGCATCCACAGCTGCTCCAGGGAACGTATGCTGGTGCCTCACCACCCTCAAGTAAAGAATTTCCTCATAACATCTGATCTAACTCTCTCCTCTTTTAGTTTAAAACTGTTCCCCTTGTCCTATCCTATCTGCCCATGTAAAAAGTCACTCTCCCTTTTTTTAATAAGCTCCCTTTTTGTTTTCAGTTGGAAGACCATGTGTTGACCAGGTTTTGACCCCAACGCTAATCATCATAGCAGCCATCAAGTAGCAGAAGGATTCATCACAGAATTTATGGATTTCAAGTGGGTATTTGAAAGACTTCATCATGACTCACTGGAGAGTAATATGAACCATCATGACAAGCCAGCAAAAATAATTATCATCGTAAAGGCTTTATATCAAGGCTTAGCCTGGGCAGAGCACACACAGGCTTGAGAGGAGGGTTTGCACGTACAGCAATGTCAAACAAGGTGGTGCTTGGCAGGGCAGGTGATGAAGGTGAGGATGGAGCCACAGGCAGCACAACAGCCACTCACTACACTTTTGCAGGTGATGAAGGATTTGCGAGCGCCCAGACACCTGCCCGACACTTCAAAAAGAGGATTCACTGTCAGTTATGGAAAAAAAAAATAAAATAGCAATTGCAGTGAGTCACTCCACTCCAGCTTACTTTCAAAAGCACAGGGACAGCTTGGCAGTGAAACGATGGAAGGTAATCATACCAAAACTTGGCACAAGCAGCTGTGCTGGCTGGGATGGGATTAGGTCATGTGGAACTGAGAGAGCACATGACGAAATTTTTGAGGTGAAATGTTATTTTCCATTTTAATAAACAGATATAAAGGGTGGCAATCAATCAAAGGTGCAAACAAGTCACATTCCTCGGCATGTGACAACAACCCAGTAAGTATGAAAGGAAGTTACATCCCCAGTAAGTGCTGAGATGAGGAGATGGTTTTTGACCCAGATGGATGCAGGGGCAGCTACAGCAGGTCAAGGCTGTGTCCAGACAGGTTTTGAGTATCTCCAAGATGAAGACTCGGGTTGGTGGGTGTTTTTGGCTTTTTTGGGGGGCTGGACTTTTTTTTTCCACAGAGCTTTAAGTATTAGCTTCATCCTCTGTGGCTTAAAGTGATTGCAAGAACGGAAAAATGGCAAAGATGGTGCTTGGATGTCTGGTGGAAACAGTAACTTCCTTCTCTGTCTGGATCCCACAGGAAGCAGCTGACTGTGGGCAAGCGAGGAACAGAAGAGATACTTAACACCTAATTTTCCTGGACAGTCTCATTTTTAAACAGGTTTTTCAGTGTCCCTTTAAAGATCATTCCCAGCTTGGAGGGAACAGGTACCATCACTGACGTGCCTCTGGCAGCAAATGGCTACAGGCAGGAGAAAAGATGCACCAACACATCTGTACTGTGTCTTAGTGATGAACCCCTTCAAGCAGAGGCTGCCTTTCAGCTCAGTGCTTGTGCAGCACCTGGCTTAGCAGAAGGCATCTTTTGTGGCTACATCTACACTGTGATGGACCCTTAGAGATATTCTCAGCCTTCCTGGAGGGAGCTGGGGTGTGGAAGGAGGGCATCCCTGGATCAGGTGTAAGCCCCACGGCCCTAAGTAATTGCCAATATTACAGCTCTGGTATTGTACCACAGTAAATAAATCAAAAGTATGTTGAGGAGCAGGCAGTAATTATAACTGAGGCATAGAAACCATCTAGGGAAGAAATGCTATCTTTACAGATAAAATCAGTAATAAATGCTGCTGCATTCATAAATAAGAATCAGCCTGGAAACAAACCCTGACTGGTGTCATGGAAAGTTCACAGGAATAGACAGCTTCATGTCTCCTTCCTGCTCCATGTGCCTTCACTTGGAGGTTTTAAAGGCTTTAGAAAGCTTTCCCTTTGCTCAGGCTAGGTTTTAATTGGAAATATAAAGCAATATAAACCAGCAAGCAAACAGGCATTGGGGTCCGGGAAATGAGAATGTAAATCTGCCCTGGCTTCTATCAGGTTTTACAAAGCAGTGCACAGGGCATATAAAACCACGTCCCTCTCAAAGCTTTGGAGGGAACAATGGGAAATGTATGGAGGGAAGAAATGGGGAAATACATTTACTTGGGGGGGAAAAAGGTGTCGCATTGTGAAAAACTGTCAGAAAATTATCCCTTGCGAAGGCAGTGTTTTTCCCTCGTCAACCTGTTTGCACTTGCAATTTGGGGTTCTCTGTCCATTGCATTTCCCAGCCTGGCTCCTATTGGGCATCACCTGGGGATCTGTGTCCCGCCCTGATGCCTGAGAAACTCTGCAGACACAGATTCATGAATCCCATGGCGCATGACTGGGGCACATGGGATACAACAGTCCCAAGATCCCTCTGGGAAATATAAACACAGGCAAATCTGACTGTGAGTTTCCTCTCAGTTGGCCGACACCCAAAAATGCCTCTCTCTCTCCCTCCCTCTTTCCCTCGGTTCTGCTCAGACAGTGTCACTTCACTCCAAGTCCATCAGCTGTTTTTGTTTCCAAGGGCTTTGCATGGTTTTGTTTTTTGATGCACTGCTGATACCGTCTGCCCTGCTCATTTTTCCACGGTCAGTAAGTCACCCTAAAAATTCCTCTGTGCCCATTAAACTAACAGAGCTCATCTGACAGGGCTCATAGCCATAAAAGCCAATTACAAAACAAAGAATTATGTTAAATGGGTTTCTGATTCTGGGTGCCAGGCCAGGAGACAGCCCCGGCCAGGGCTGAGATGTGAACTCAGCTTGTCAATCTCTGCTGGGAAACCTGTGCTGGAAAGGCTGGGCAATGCTTTTAGCTCTAAAAAAACCTCAAACTTCTTGAACTTCACATTTCTTCCTACTCTTCCAGCTCAAATCTCAGCCTCAGCTCATCTAACCCAGTGGGACTTTGGCCAGGAAAGGGCAGGATTTTCCCCCAAGGCCCCAGTCCTCCAGCTCTGTATTTATCTTCAGAAGAGGCCAGTTGGATACCCTTGAGCTGGGCGCCAGCTGGGAAACAGTCAAGAAGAGCTGGAGTATTTGGCTGTTGGTCCTTTTAGAAAGCTGAGCATAAATTTTTTTTTTTTGCTGGTTGATGGTTTTATTATTTGCAGTGAGATAAGAGCATTTTTTGTCTACAAACCTTGTGCTCCCATGAACAGCTGCATCCTCTGCCAGTTCCCATCAGTGCTGGGTATGGTCAAAGGAGACTCAACAAATACTTAACTTCCAATGGGCTCTCTGGGATGGCAGTGTTATGGGTTTGAAAACACGAGGCTCACATATCTTCTGTATTTTTTTCAGTTCTACCTCTTCAAAATGTCCACAGTCACAATAAAAACATCTAAATAAGAAAATCCTAAAAAATCCTAAATTTCCAAAACCCAAACTGTGAAGAAAGTCTTGGTCCAAGCATTGCAAATGTCAGAGATTTGATTACATCAGATGTCCTGAAGCCAGAGACTTGGTTTTCTAATCATGTAGATACCTTAAGACCTTTCCCCTTGCTAAAACCCTCTGCGTCCTTGCCTCAGTCCTTTTCTTGGGACCTATACGGGCAGGAAACTTCCTCTTGGTATCAAGGACAGTAACCACCACAGCAGTGCAGTGTTGACTCTGGTCCTGCAATGTTTCTGGGAGCCTAGCATGCTGAAGAGCAGAGCACAGCAAGAGGTATGGAAGAACAGCAGATCGTTGTCTGGTGTAAATGAAATTATGAAAATGAAATCATTGAAGATCCAGCTTGATAGCAAAGGCCTTGATAGCAATCCTGAGACAGGTGGGATGAGTTTTAGGAGAAAATGGACACCTGAGCTCATCAATCCTAGCTCCTTGGAGAACCAAGGGAAAGAAATGGCCACTTTCAGGGTGCAAATGATTAGCCTCATTCTAGACATACTTTTAAAAAGTTTTCTGCCTAGAAGTGGACAGACTACAACCACCCAAATGTGTCTCACTCTTAGCAGCATCAGTTCCCTCTCCAAACTGCCAGGGGCATCACAGCAAGGACACCCTGACCAGCTGGTACAGATCAGCGAGGACCTCTCCCTGTTTCTGTCTTCTAGGAAGTAAATTCCAGGTCATTAGTGGCGCTCTGCTCTTCAGCAGACTCATCAGTACCTCAACTAGCTTATCTCCAGGGGGAAAGAGGGAAAAATGGGGAAAAAATACAGCAGGCAGTTAACTGCTCTCAAGCTGCTCCTTTGTGCCAATACTGCTCCATCTCCGGTATTGTTTACACAGAAATAAAAGCTGAACAGTGTCAGATCTTAAAATAACTTACTGTTTGTGGAGCAGGAAAACCAGGGTCAGGGAAGTTTGGAACAAATTTAAAGTGGCAGGAAGGCTAAGGAATGAACTGTAACTTTGGCAAGAAGGTGCCTGCATACACCTGAAATCTAACCATGAGCCTGGTGCAAAGTGGGTTTGGGCCACCAGGTCTCCCCCACCCATTCCAGCGAGGCTGGGTCAAACTTGGGGCTGAGATATGACATCTGCATTTGTCCTCTAGAGTGAATCTGCAGCCACAGCTGTTTCCATTCTTAGGAACACTCAGAACATGGAAGAAAAGCAGGAGAGGGGTCTGAGCCAAATGCCCTTGAGGTGTTTGTCTAGATACAACCAGTGGATCTAGATGTGGCACAGGTGTTTTAAAAGAAGGAGCTCCTTGACACAGAGTGCT
>PYHW01009592.1:88722-99397 GCA_013186435.1 Turdus rufiventris
TGAGGAGGAGGCTGCATGTGTGGTGGGACAGCAGGTCAGAGTACAGGGCTCAAGGCTCCACATTCCTGCCCCAACACAAGCTACTTCCAAGTCCCAAATGTGGCAGGGGACATTAGTTCTTTGTGTAGGTGAACAAACATGGAAAGGTGAGATATCTGGAGAGAATTCAACCAGATATGGCCTGTCCATCCCATGAGTCAAGCTCAACTCAAACTCTTGTTCATAGCTCATTGTACCATCTTCCAGAGGACAGACTGGCCTCCATGTGACCTGATATCCAAGTACAACTCATACAAGGGCTTAAAGATGGAGTCAAGACCAATTGACTTGTGTCAACAGAAGCTAAAAAGTCAAGTGGTACAAGGAAGAATAAATTTTAACTGACGGGGGCAGGTTTAAATTATATATTAAGGAGAAACTCTTTGCTGTGAGGATGGTGAGGCAGTGACACAGGTTGCCCAGAGAAGTCGTGAATGCCCCATCCCTGGAAGTGTTCAGGGCCAGGGTGGATGGGGCATTGAGCAACCTGGTCTAAGTGGAAGGTGTCCCTGTCCATGGTGAGGGGTTGGAACTGGATGATCTCTAAGGTCCCCTCCAACTTAAAGCATTCTGTAATTCTAGGAAGTCATGGCCCCCTTGAGGGCACAAGGCTCCACAAGGGGCTGCCTGCTCCATTGCCCTTAGGTGGCAGTGCTGCCTGCAGATCCCAAAACAACACACAGCAGGGCCTGGGTGCTGCTAGGGACACAAGGACACCCCCACATACCCCTCCTTGCCCCCATTTCTCATCCCACATTCCTCAGCCTCTGCACACTCCTTGGCTGAGCTCTGGGCTTGTAACTCCTTCAGGGCACAAGAAGAGAAGGAAGGAGGCATGTGCTAGGCACCACAGCAGGGAAGTACCTGGTCTTGTGTATTTCCCCTCTGCTTTGGTTCTTCCTGTCTATGGGAGAGGTAGTGGTGGCAGGAATGCAGGAACTGTCGCCTTGCACATGTTCCCTAATGCCCAGCTCCTGCATGCAGGGATGGGAACACTGGTGACTTGGGAGTGCTTGGGAGAGGTGAGTGGTATACGATCTTCAAACACATTTTTGGGAGAGAAGCAAGGAGGGCTCCTAACACAGACTTGCAGGCAGCAGGCTGGGAAGCAACCAGCCAGCAGCCCATATGGGACCCCCAGGCAAAGCAAGTCAAGGGAGAGCAATAAATTTGCTCTCATGGGCTGGAATGGGGCAACTGGTGAAGGGTCTGGGGCAGAACCAAGCCAAAGACACCCACACATGTGAGGTGCAGATCTCATCAGTGTGAGCAGAAAGTGACTGGCATCCAGAGGCTGATGCACTAAACTGCTAGAACGAGCATGTCTGAGTTGAAGGAGGAAGGAGAGACACATCTCCATTAAACTTTAATGCTCAGCCCTGACCTATGTTCAGCGAGACATTGCTGGGATTGATGCCTGTCATGATGTAAAACACCAATGCCAAGCCTTGGAGACTGAGTGGGGAGTTAGCCACAACCCAGAACTGCTTTGGACCAACTCCCTGACAGAAAAGAGAGAAATAAAAAGAATTAAGTCCCAGATGGAAAAAAAAAAAAAAAAATAAAGAAAGACAACATGCCTGGACTGGGTGGGAGAGGCTGCTGCTGCCAGAAACAACCCATCAGGGCAGGAGTCCAGTGCCATCCTTTTCCCACGGCTTCCTCACCCTCTCCAAGTGGAGGGAGCTTTCAACTCAGAGCAAGGACATCTACTTACCCACAAATATTCCCTTCCCTGGTTTCATGTCTAGGTTAAATCTCTAGTACAGCATCATTAATGATGTGCATGAAAAAGCTTTTAAACTCCCACCCATGTTTGGTCAGCACCTAGAAATCCAAACCCCTGAAAGAGCCCCCTTTCCATGGAAGAGGTAGAAGAGGAGCTCCAGGGAGGTGCTGGGGGTAGCACAGTAAATTGACATAAAGTTCATAAAGTTACTGACTCCTTCAAAATAACTAATCCTTGCACAGGGCCCCTGCAAGGACGTGCTCACTGCATGGGCACATACTGGTTTGTGAGAAATTAAAGCTGCACTTCTGTCATACTGGGGATGGGACAAGGGGGGGTTTTGGCTGAAGCATCAGCTTCAGAAAGGGTTAATGGCACATGAGATATGTTTAGAGGGATTTGGTATTTTTTTTAACTTCAAAAAAACAAAGCATATGAGAAAATCCAGTTCACAGCTGAGCCCTGGCTGCCTGCCCACTAGGGCAGGGAAAATGCAGATGGTTTGAAATACCCACGTGCTGGCCTTTCTCATGCAGCCTGTGGCCCAGGGTCCCCGGCTGGTCTCCCCCCATTGTATCTGCATCACTGAAGGTGGCAGCGCTGCAAACTGCAGTGTAAAGGCAGCACTGAGACAAAATCACTTTCCTTGAGCATGGTTGGCTTCCTCAGACACGCAGAGGAGCTGGGATCCTGTGAAGTTCTGCTTGTTCAAAAATAGTAATTAGCTCTCAAAGTAAATAGGTGTTAACAGAAACAAAGAGCTTTGCCACAGTCTGGGTAAACACTTGAGAATCAATTTAATTTCCCTTCTCCTGGAAGATGTAATCATGCTGCCCTGCAATTATTTTCCGGTTGGGGCAGGGAACAAAGCCACCGGGACGGTTTGCTGAGCAGCTGCTCCTTGGGACAGCCGGCAGGACCCTCTGCCTCACTGACATCCAGGCCCTCGAGGCTGAAACGAGCTTCCTTCCGCTGAGCCAGATGTATAATGCAGCTGGAATCCAGCAAACCAGCAGTGAGCCACAGCCTGACATTCAACTGCCCTAAAGTCCAGCCTCCTCCTTAATCCTGAGAGTCCCCCTGTCTAGACCGGACATGAAGGACTAATGTGAAAACCAAGTGACAGAAAATTTACACTCTTGCATTGAGCTGCAAATGGAAAGCATCAAAGGATGTAAATCTGTTTGCCTTTTAATTGTTTCTCCTTTTGGGAGCATGGGCAGCACCAAAGCACGGTCCCACACTGGTGCAGACGGTTTGCATCGCTGTTTCCAGGTTGCCCATTTGCTTACTAAATCATCTGTCTTTTCCTTACCATCACTGGTAGGGAGCTGGTGCAACAGGCTTTTGTCCAAACTGCCCCGAAAGCTGATGAGTTTGTCTCTCCATCACCACTGGGGTATAAGCAAACTAGTGACTGGGATCTGGGCTCAGCTGACGTGGGGTGTCCCTTCAAGGAGGCAGTAATTCAGCATTTGATGGCAGCTGCAGCAAATGCGTTTGCCAGTGACGGAGTGCTCCCCTAGCCAGGACAGGTACAGCCCAGCTGGGAGCAGCCTGGCTGTGGGGCCAGACCCAGCAAGGCTTTTGGGCCAGTGTAAAGCAGTCACACACCCAGGAACAAGTACAACCAGAAAAATGTGCACAGTGGTTTCCCTGGCAGCTTCTGATCTTGTTCCACCATGCTGCCTGTCTGCTGGGAGAAGGAGGTTTAGTTAATTAATTGCTACAATTAGCATGGAGCTATTCCTGCTCATGACGGTTACCTCTTCCTCCCCCTTTTTGGTTCATCCAATTACTGACTCATTCTCCAAGGCAGAGGCCACAACAAGGTACAGGACCAGGGGAGGAAAGCCCAAGAACAAAATGCCAAGCATCCCAAGCTTTATTTCTACCCACAAACTGTCTTAATATTGCACAAACTCTTGATCCTCTCCCATCCATCTACCCTTGACTTCAAGGAGGTGATGAAGAGGGAGCACAGCACAGTTACAAACATTTCTATGACTGTTTCATCACTCCCTCCAGCTGACACCGCACCAAGGATGTGTGATGAGCTTACGTATGCCAAGATGGACAAGACTCCCAACACCCATCATGCTCCAACAATCCCTCAACTTCTTCACCCAGCCTCAGGCCACAGGTCCTTCAAATGAACATTACCCACTTTGGGAAAATGATGATTTTTTTTGCCATTACTTAGTAGGGATGGTGAAAGAAAGGTGAGCATGGGGTCGTCGCTTAGGCAAGGACCGAGGTGAAGCACCAGCCCTGAATAATTCATGCTCCCTCTCTGCTGCAGCATCTGGACACATCTGCTGCATTCGCCATTGCAGGCTTTTTCTTGGCTTAGAATATCACACTTTGGCAGCTGGGTACTGTTTCAAGTGGGTACTTTCCCTACAGCATTAATGAGCTGTGATTCTGTTACAAATAGGGATTTTTGTTCCTCTTTTGCTGATGTCACTCCATGATCCTGCAGGGAATAGCACTTGGATCTCTGCAGCCTGATGATCCCTGTGTGCCCTTTGGGACAGATGTACTTGCAAGCGGGAGATTGTTTTTCCTTTTGCTGCCCAGATTTATATTTCACTGAAGTCCTGTATCGATCCTGCTGCCGCTGGGCTGAAAGCTCATTTTACTAAATGAGAAGAAAAACAGTTCCCTCAGCTGAACGCACGTAAAATGGAAAATCCTGCAATGAAACAGCTCTTAAAAGAGGGGCCTGAACAATTTTGCTGAACCTTGAGGGCTGCGCTGCTACCATTGGAACGGTATGTAATTTATTTAGCCTGACCTTTCCCTGAAAGACCTGGCTGGCAACGTTATCAAGGATCCTTTCTGCCACTTGTGCACCCATTGCCAAGGTGACATCCTGTTTCATGCGTCAGTCAGTGAAGATCGCATCCGTGCTGCTGCGATGCTTTGTTTGCTGTCCTGCCTGACAAGCTCTTGGCAGGGTTTCAGCTCCTGCGGATGGCAGCTGCTCCACCAGGGACCAAAACAGATTCGAGGTGGACATTATTATAGGGAGTTTCATGCAGACACAACACAGGCCTGCAGTCCCCTGGATGAGACTGGACCATGGATGAGATGAAGTAAAGATATCCAGAGGTGCTACCACATATAAGGGGATGGGCAGGTGGCTGCAGAGCTGCACCCCTGGCTCACTTCCCTACCCCATCTCACTCGGGATTTATGTGTGCCCTTGTGGAGCTGGGAAAGCAGAGGCAGCTCACCAGTGCTTAATGCAGAGGCTAGCCCAAGTGCAACTGAGTTTGGATGGTGGAGCACAACCCAGACAATAGGTCCCTAACTGCACATAAACTCCCTGGAGTTTTCCTTCCCCCCTCCCAATGCTTTCCCTGAGGGTCCCAGGAAAAGATGGGGATGCAGGTGCAGGGAGTATATCTGTTCTCCACATGAGAGCCTGCCAGCAGTGGAGACAACTGCAGTGGAAAGGAAAATGGTTCCAGTAAAGCTTCTCCCCCTACTTCATCAAGGGATTGAAACCTCTGCGAGAGAAGGATTTTCACTGCTGCCTTCCACCACTCTCAAAGGGATTCTGGTGATGAATAGGGGCAAAGGCTGCAGCTAAAAAAGTCCCCAAACACCACCAACTTCTTCTAAGAGAGTGAAAGGTCTACAGTTATGAAGGATATGGCTCTCACAGTAGCCAAGACAGCTCTTTACATGTCAGTGGCAGGAAAGCCTCATGAAAGTTTCCCACATGTCCATCCATTTTCCACTTCAGCTCCCCCAGCCCTGTGGCGGGTTGCACCCCCCTCCTACAGGTCTGATCTGAAAGAGGACCTGGGCCCATTGGGAGGACAGGAGAGAAGATGCTCTCAGCCATGGGCCTGTCTCTCATGGTACCTGTGTTCTCCTCGGACTGGTTGAAGCCACAGATCTGGCAGATGCTGCGAACCCATTTGTTCATGTCGTCCTCCGTCTCAGCCACCAGGTAGAAGGTCCTGTCACTTGTCTTGATGTCGAAGATGTAGCTGTCTTGCAGCTCCTTCTTGTTGAAGGTGAGGCCCGCATCCACTTGCTCGCAGAAATTGAGGTTGATGACACGCAGAGGTTTCTTGGAGTGGTCATTTTTGTAGTACTCCAGGACATCGGGGTCACCGCTCATCCGACCGCTGCGCAGGACGAACCAGCGTTTCTTCCATGCCTGAAACCAAGACAGGAACAAGCATGAACCCCATTGCTGAATTGGTGAGAGTGAAAAACCACTGTTAGGCACAGGGTGACACAGAGGAACAGAACACTTCTCCACCATGGGGTGCTCCGGGATGCTGCTCAGGTGCTCACCTCTGCAAGAGGTGCACAGACTCAGCTCAGTTCTTCAGTTCGATACTGAAATCCAGGAGAATTAAACACTGAAAGAGCATCATAACACAAGATGACCCCAAAAGGCGCCAGTCTTGAGGCTCAGAGGAACCTTGCTCCTACCCTACAGACATTCTCCCAGGACACTTCTCTCCATGATGAGGGAGGAAATGCCGTTCTCTCCATGAGGGGGAAGAAATGCCCTTCTCTCCATGATGTGGGAAGAAATGCCCTTCTCTCCATATGTGGGATAACCTGTCCAGTGACATTACCGGGTGCCATTACTATGCCAAAATGCCTTCCAGCAGCTCGGAGGAACTGAGGCACTTTGGATGCAGCACCCTGGGTGTCCTAACCTTCAGAAAAACCCCTGAGAGCATCACAGGATGTGTCTGCAGATACTGACCATGCCAATCTCTGTTTAAATGCCATGATAGAAAGACTAATAAAACCAAAGGAGAACTGGTTTGTACTTTTAAATATCAGGAATAATGCCAGGGAGACCCACGGAGAATCCCAGCTTCATTTGATTTTCAGCATCATCCTCTTCTCCCTGGCACATAGGAAACTCCTCAGCAAAGGAAAAGGTTATCATTGATCCTTCCAAGCACTGTTGACGGCAGCCCCTGCCAAAGTACCTGCAGAATGGACTCAGGGGGCTGTGGAGTTTGAAGCAAACCAGCAGAACAAATGTCAGCCATCAGCCCTGGCCCTGAGAGCTGCAGCCCTGCTGCCCTCCCCATGCCAGACACAGCTGGGAGCCCAAAGGTGGGGGAATAGCCACAAGGATAATGCGTTAAAGACTAAAACTGAAATTACAGGGAGCATTGTGCAGGTGTAACCCCCACACCATGAGGGGAGCATCTTGTTTCTTTGGGGTGTGCCCTGCATGAGGATCGTGGCACACACGTGAGGGATGAACAGGGTGGAGGGACCACCTCGAGCTCCTCCCTTTTTCAGAGCTGTGCTCCCTTGCAGAGGCCTCAGTTGTCATGGTCTAGGGAAGGATTACATCTGAGCATCGTCCATAAAACTGCTTTGTTCAGGCTGTCTTTGAAGGCAGCAAAGGTCTGAGAGGTGCATGTGGATAAGTATGATGTGAATTATGACCAGTACTCCTGCACTACCTGACACAGACCTCAGTTTGTACCTGAAGATGTCAAGGGACAGGATGTCAACCCCACCGTCCTGCCCTGGCTCTGGACAGTGGTGATTTTAAATAAGATTTACCTTCTTTATATTTTTATATATAACCAGCTTTGGAGTTCTGATGGTTATAAGAGGTTGGGTTATGAGAAGCACACAATATTTCTAAGAAGGAAGAACAAACACCTTTAGTAATCCAAGAGAGGCACCAAGGCAAGAAGTGTGCTGGATGCCTCATGATGCTCCCCAGCTGCTGACCATAAGCTTACATATTAGTGATGGGCATCTGTTAGATCTCAGCCAGCCAACTGCACCAGGATCCCACAGTTTTGGAGAATTTCATGACTGAAATAATGGTAAGAAACTCCTGTGGTGTTTTCCCTGAACAGTCTGATTCAGACCATACTTCTCAAAAGCTTAAAAATAGCTTTTGTTGGTGTCTTTGAGATTTGTAATCAAATTAGTTTTGCACTAATTCTCAAAAGGGCTCCCGGTGCCAGGAAAGCAACTTCAGTGCAATCTTCCAAAGGCAGCGAAGCAGCAAATTGCTTAGCAAGAGGACGTGCAAGGCTAGCAGATTTTGGCTTAATCTCACCCACTTCTCATCAAAATGGCTGTTTTTGAGTGACAAAATAGACACACTGGAGCTGTGTCCATCAGGGAGGGGAAAAAACCAATTTCACCAGGCAGCAGCAATAATTTATTAGTCCATCTCCTCAAAATGGATCACCCAAATCATTGGGAAACAAACCCATGAACATTTTTTTCCCCAGTTCTAGGTGGTAAATGTCCCGTTAGCTTCTTCCTGGTAACACTGAGTCACTTCTTTGCGGCCACCTGGCACGACTAAGACATGGGCATGCAGTGAGAGGACTGCAAGAAGATGAAGTTGTGCAACCACATGAACCAACACCTGAATGCAGACATCCAGCACCAGTTCATGCTGCTTAGCTTGCTGCTTTCCAACCATCTAGAGTCCAGTCTTGCAGCCTCCCTTCATGGCTGAGACACTGCATTACAAATCCCACAAAGTGCAGAAACTAGATTCTGGAATTTAGAGTTTTCATGGAAAAAACAGGGGGAAATGCTGCAAGCAAGACAAATGATGCTCCCACAACCTCTCTTTTTATCCTCAGTGTGAGAACCACAACTCCTTCAGTTCTCTCTGGTCTGTCTGGTAGCAATGAAAGGTACCACACAGTCAAGATCTGGCAGAGAAAACAGTGTAACACACACAGTCTGGTTGTTTTGGGTAAGCTTTAACATAGGCTGGTTGTGAAAGAATGGGTCTTGCAGGCACAATGTTACTTGGAAAGCTTCAGGAGGTGGAGGAGTATCTTTGGAGAGTGGGACCACTGGACAGGGCAGGAGTCCCACAAGCCTGGGAAGACCACCCTGCCCATCTCTGTGTGGTGCTCTCCTGGTGATAAAGTCACTGGTGTTCTTCTAATACGGCTTCTGAGCCAGAAAAAGAGCTCATGGCAGCAGTCTAAGGACTGCCTGTCTTGGACAGGTGGCTGCAGGCAGCACAGCTGGAGGCATCTCCCACCACACTTCCCCGCAGCAGGACCAGCTGCTCCTGCCTCCTAAGATCAGCTTCCAAGCCAAAGGAATAAGCAATGATTGCTAGAAGAGAAAGGAAGTAAAGAAATAGACAGGAACCTCCTTCTTTCTGAGGACATTTTCTCTGAATTTTTGAGTGTTGGGCTCAGCAAGTGCATTTTATTTCTTCCCTGTGGATTTGCTATGCCTTTATCTGGACCAGGGCTCAGCCTGTGTTTGCCAGGCTGTGGCTGCTCTTGGGGCATCTCTTGGCAGTAGCAGAGCTTGCTCCAACATGTCACTATATGCAGCAAAGGATATGTAGTTTCCAGCATGTGGCTCATCCTCCTGGGACACCTATTTCCCCATTCAAAGCTACCAATACCATCCAAATCTTTTACATTTAGACTTCCCTAGGATACCACCTGCCTGCAAGACAGTGATTTAAGGGTCTACTGACCAGCAGCTATGACAGTGGTAAGATGTATGGGATCCATATGTGCCTGGCAATCTTTTCTGATGCCAAACCAGGGGAGGATGCAACTCCATGTGAGCCTAAGCACTCTTTCCAAGACCACCTTCTCTCAGCATGAAGCTGTGATGGCCAACAGGCATCTCATCCTCCACCTGAATGTTCCTTCTCTGCTCATTTCTACCTCTTCACAGCTCTTTTGAAGCCCAATGTTGCCATCAGTCTGCTCCTGCCAAAACACTGTGCCTCCCTGACATGTGTTGGGAGCCAAGGGCTGTGTTTGTTTAACAGCTTTACAACTTGAGAGGCTAACAGCTTAACAGCCATAAAATGCTGCTTTGCAGCACAAATTTCCAGCTGTGCGGTCCTTTGCCGGCATCAGGTTCCTTCACGGTTAAATTACGGCTGCCAAAGGCCCTTAATATCACTGAGAAATATTTTGACACTTGGCAAGTACTTATTTTAGAGACTTGATTGTTAAAAAAGTGCCCATCGTGCTCTTATTGCGATGTGACTCCTCCCTGGGTGCTGAGAGCCGCTGCTCAATTTTTTTCCACCTCAGCAGTGCCATGGCAAAGTTAAAGTTTACAAAATGGAACTCTTTCCAGCTGGATGCTACCTGGAGCTGGTTGTTTTATGGAGAGCTGGGTTGGCAGAGGTGAGGCAGTGCTGCTGGATTCACTGGCTAAGTGTGCTTAGCAAGGATGTTTGGAGGGGCTCAAGCAGTGGTTGGGACCCTTCCTGTTCTGTCTGCTGGGTGAGTGAGGTGGTTTGTAAAGAACCAGAAGAGCCAAACCAAACAGGTGGCTGCTCTTGAGCAACTGAGATACCACCATGGGTGGTAGCAGATAGCACCCACCACCTGAGGTCCCTCATGTCCCCTGTGGCTGTCCTGATGGTGCAATGCTGTGACAGAGCTGGTGGCATCAGGGCAGAGAGCTCAGAGAATCTGAAGCCTCCAAGTGCCTAATAATCCAAATGCTTTGACTGACAGCCCAGAGAGAGGCTTTATTAACTATGGTTATAGTGAGGGACATTCAGAGAGCATCTTCCTCTCTGCTCCCCTGTTCTCTGCAAAGTGAACACACAGATCCAGCCTCTATGCTATTTCAGAAAAAAAATAAAAGAGGTGAAGAAAATAATAATTTAAACTTCAGTAAAGCCAGGTAGCCATCCCCAGGGAACTTGCCAAGTGCCACAAAAATTACATAGTGAGAAGGAATTGAGTAACAACAACATGGAGAGGTGGCTCTTGGTGGGGCCCGTAGGAGTGGGTCACCCAGTATTATCCTAGCTCCTAAGTGAGGAGTTTGAAACAGTCAGAGACTGTTAGCTTTGGGCTGAAAGGGGTGTTCTTTCAATTGGGATCAACTTCTGAGCCACATCTCTCTAATCTGAAATACTAATATTTT
>PYHW01009592.1:99572-110281 GCA_013186435.1 Turdus rufiventris
GGAGAGGAGAGGAGAGGAGAGGAGAGGAGAGGAGAGGAGAACCTGTGTATTTTGCAGGAAATCTCTCTGTCCTCTTCCTTCTGCCCCTGACACCAACTTCATGCCCACCAGCACTGCACACCAGCAGTGTGAAATAAACCTTCCAAAATCTGATCTGACACAAATCACAGGATCTTATCCAAGTTGGCAGGCAGGATGAGTGACCTAGCCATGACATCAGGCAAATTTCTCACACAGATTAAGCTGAGGGACAGTGATTCAAGCAGGAAACCCCACAGCAGGGCAAGCAGGTGCTTGTGTCCCAAATTTGTTCAGAACCAGAGAGGCTCTGGGCGCAGGATGGCTGCTGCAGGATTGCCCCTGTGGCCACCAGATGCCAATGGGGGTTCCACCATATCCACAGAATGCCGTGAGTCTGTCCCAGACACACAGTTTTCACTCTACAGTGCAGATGAGTTTTGCACCCCACTGAACACATTCTCCCTCTGGCTCCTGGCACATCTTGTGTGGCAGAGAGGAGTTCACACTTCAGGAGCATGTGAGAAAAACCACAACACCTGGAAAGCTCTCAGTGTTCTTCCCAGTCACTGTGTCACCTTGATGTCCCCTTCAGGCTGCCACTCCTGGGAAATGGGGATAGAGATGACAGGAGCGTGCTGAGAGCGTGTTTCGCGTGGCTTAGGTCCTTCAGTGGTGCTACTGCTTTTGCCATCTGCATCAACTGCAGTTGGATAGCTGTGTACCCAGCACCAGGGTGGATCCTGTCCTGCCCACCCCTCCCCACAGCCCTGCAGCAGGAACAGTCCCCCATTGTGGCTGGTGCTACCAGCATCAGCGAGTGAAGCCCCATACAGGAGGATTGCAGAATAACCTACTGGTGACCTGTATAATAATGTTGCCTTCCTCTGTGTCCCTGGGGGCTTTTTATCTCGTCTGATGGACAGGAGGATGCCGGTTTTATTATTCATGCAAGAACACCTCTCCCCTCCCTGTGTTCCAAGGAAATGTGGCTTGGAAGTCGATTTGTAAGCAGCAAGAAAGCCCCCTCTGTCTGTGCAGGTAATGTTTGTGCTGGTTGACTGCCCCCACACAGCCCCAGCGTCCCCAGTTCCCAGAGCAAACAGGATCTCCCTGATCCCCACTCCTGCCCTCCCAGATCCCCGTGGATCTCCTCGCCCCCTGCCCGCTCACAGCACCTTTCCACAGGGCGCTGGGACCAGACAGGCCCCAGCCCCGTGCTGGCACCTTCAAAGGGATGGAGACTGCTGGCTGCTGACCAGGCTGAGCTCACGGGGTTCATTAGCAGCAGCGCTTTGGGGAGCCGTGAGCGGCAGCGCTGATCGCACCGAGACCTGCTGGGCACGGGAAACCTCGCTGGGCTACAAAGAGACTCTTCCTTGCTGAGGAATAGAGGGAAGGTGATGCAAAAAGAAAAAGCAAAAAACCAACCCAGTGTATATCTCAGGCTGTCAAACTGACCTTCCCTCCCGGGATGTTTTTCCCCCGCTCCTGGAGGTGTAATTAGGCTTCAGAGCACACGTGGAATCACCGCATGTGACATCCACCCAAGGGCAGCAGGACACGTCCTGCACCGAGCATCACTCACGGCCGGCTGAGAGCCGGTTTCGAGGAGGCGAGCCACAAACACAGGCTAAAGCCTATTTATCTTAAAGATAATTTTAAAAGCATAGGCTTCATTAACAGCTCCGGCCATCGGAGATGTTTGCTGCCAGGGAAGGAAGGACTCGGAGCTGCAGGTACACTGGTGTGAGCTGGAGGACCCGCTCCCCACCTCTGCCCCCCATGAATGGGACAGCAACACAGCAGTGACACAATGCAGAAAACATTTCCCTCCGCATTTGTTTTACAGGAGTTCTCCGTTGGAAAATATTTCAGTAGTTTTGTGCTGCATGGTCAATCTTAGGAAAATAAAGATTTCTCTCTGGGATGTGAGGGCACTGACAGCAGTTCTGATGGGATGCTGGACCGCCTGATTAAGGATGGGATGGAAAAACAAAATAACAAACAGGGAGATTCTACTTACACCACCAGACAAGCTGTGACTCCTGAGAATGAAGGACACAGGAAACCCTGGCAGGTCCAGGAGTGCTCCAGTCTGGAGGGTGTAGAAAGGATGGACTCATATCTACTGGGAGAAGCATGGGGCATGAGATGCAATGGAAAATTCTCATTAGATGCAAGGAAAAGGCTTCACAATGAGGGGCAGAACAACAAAAAACCCAGATGGGGTGATTTCTATCTTTGGAGATGTTCAGAACCTGCCTGGACATTATTTACCTCCAGACTCTGCCCTAACTTCAAGATAGACCCACTCCCTGAGTGGGAGTTGGTTCAGAGAACTCCAAAGGTCTCTTCTGACATCAGTTATCTCCAAATTTAAATTATTCTTCTATAATCAGGTCCAGTCCTGGTGAGGAGTGTTGAAGTTGCCATATGGAGACTTGATGAGACCACTCAGACTCTGAGTCCTGATGTGGGACCAGTGCAGCCTCTCATCCCACATCCACCCACAGCATTTAGCATGGGAATAGGCACCACTGGCATTTTTCAACTCTCATTGACTAAAGCATCGTTTTCTGGGTAATTCCTTCTGCTGAAAGCTGCAGGGCACCTTTGCAAGTGGGAAGGTACTAGGAAAGCAAGGGGTTCAAGGAAGAACCTGGAGCCCAGCTCTTGCCTCGGGGCTGGCTGTGAATTGTCCATGTGCAGAGCCTCCAGTGCATTCCTGCCGCTGTGCAAGGATTTTGTTATCTGGAATTATTTCCTGCTATTCAGCCCTGTTCTGTATTCCACTCTGTTATTCCTAGCTGAAATCTCTTCCACCGCCCTGCTGTGGCACATCCTTTGTGGGGCACTGGAGCAGCACCCAGAGGAGGTGCAGGCAGGTGGCTGATGTGGCATAGACAGAGCCAGTGGCTCCCTGGAGAGCTACAGGATACCCAGACTTGTACTCTGTGGCCTCTTTGAAGGCTGACAGGACACGGGGCTGCAGCAACCAAACAGGATGTCCCAGCAGCCTGTGATGTGATATTTCACTTGTCATACATATCACGATACTACAGCTACACTTATTTTACATGATGCACATCAAGGCTGCTGCTCTCCAGGTCTGCTTGCAAAACTCAGCTGCCACCACTGGCTACACTCAACCCCGTGCTCAAGAGCTGAATAACCCACCAGAGCAAGTCAGCCTGCACCGTGTGAGCACAAGAGTGAGAGCAGAGTTCAGTTTGCTTTTTCAACTTTGGGTTTCTGGAAGCAAAAGCAAGCTGCTCAGAGATTTTTCTTCCCTCCTGAGACTCTGGTATCAGTCTCTGATAAGAGCTTTCCCGGCCATTACACAAGCAGGGCTGGACATGGGAACGCAGCATGACTAAATGACTTGGAGCAAAGCATTTCAATAACTGAGTTTTTCTAGCTTTCTGGCCTCTGCAAGAGCAAAATAAATTCCACAGCACTGTCAGCAATTTCCCTTCCCTCAGTCCTAGCTTTGGGCTACCTTGAATTCCTGCCCTCACTGCCCAGAGAAGCTGTGCATGCCCCACCCCTGGAAGTTTACCAGGTCAGGTTGTATGGGGCTTAGAGCAACCTGCTCTAGTGAAGGTGTCCCTGCCTGTGGCAGAGGGGCTGGAACTAGATGGTCTTTAAGGTCCCTTCCAACTCAAACCACTCTGTAATTCTGTGAACAGCGATCTGCTCCAAAAGCACCCGTTCTGCGCTGGCAGGAGCCACAGTTCCTGCCCCAGGCTTCTCTGGCAAATGTACACCAGTCTCTGCTCATGAAGGGCTCATTGCACAGATGAGTTCCCCCATGAGTGCCCAGTGATGGGCATCTTGAGACAAAACAGCACTGCACATGTCCCCTCTGCCTTCTCCTGGAGGTTGTGGATGTTCTCCTACCCTGTGTCACCTCTTGCCAGCCCTCTGTGACACCCAGGAAGATGCTCAAGAGGGGACAACGTTTACTTTCATCAGACTTGGGCTTGGCTGAGGAAAATTTCAAGGCAGAGCATAGCATTTTGGGGTTTCTTTTGTCCCACATCAATGAGCATCCGTGACACCCAGAGGCAGAAAGGGAAGGGGCTACTATCTATTCCCTATCAGTGAACCCTTTCCAAGCTCCAAACATATCTTGTGTTTCAAAGCAAGGTTGAATTAAAGCAGCAGTTTTTAACAAAGCAAAGAATCTGTAAAAGCCAATTTGAGATTTAGTTTTAATCAGCTGGGGATATACACCCATGTCAGCTCTAGCAGTGAATCCTGCAATTGAACTGCTCTGCCCTCAATCTCTCAGGTGAAGGCAGATGGAAATACAGATGGATTTAGAATTGGATATCAGGAATGAGAGGTGTGTCAGGATGCTTCCCCCTTCCCTTGGCATGCCACTTCCTTTGTTTAAAGGCTGCAAAAGTGCCTTACAAGGTGATACTGAGATTCTTCTGAGCTTAACAGGCTCTATGCACAGCAAAAACCACCCCCAATTTGGTTTGATACAATGAGCTGGAGATATCATGGGGGTGAAGCTGATAGTAAAGTGTGAGGATGTTTTTCCTGTCATCTAAAGGAGTCTGTAGCAGGGTATTTGGGGTAGGCTTGCCTTTCCAGGGATAATTTCTAATTTTAGAAAAGCTCTAAGGCTTGTTAATTTTCAGCCACTTTAATGAGCTGTCTCATCATCTGTAACCACTTCCAGCTCAACTAACCTCTGCAACAGGAGAAATTAGCCTAATTTGGCTCATGTTGAACTCACAGTCTGACAGCCCTCTGCACCTCCTCATGGTAGCTGTCTGGGTGGCAGAGCCAACATCACAGTTGCTGGCACAAAGGGGGCAGCAAGGAAGATCAAAGGGCTGTGATGGCTTCTCTGCAAGGAATTAGTGAGACAGGTCTGGAAAAGGGTCGGCATAGGAGAGATGCTGAGGAAACCATCAGTGGCAGGGAGAAGGTGATGGAGATGACCCACTCACTCTGGTCTAAGACAAGAATAACAGGATGTCACAGGAAAGCAACAGGAGCCAGGCTTGGGGCACACTAAAGGAGACTTTGGGCAACAGTAATGACCTTGCTGAAGGATGCTCGGGAGAATTCAAGTTTAGCTGGCCCCAACTGGAGACTGAACAAGGTCACAGAAACAAAATCCCCCCAAGGTCACTGAGTGCCACCATGTGTGATGATGGATGTCTGCAATGAAAACTGTTAACAACAGGGAAACACTATGAGGAGGAGGAGGGAGTCTTGCCAGCTTAGGTGCTGACCGCTGTGCAACATTCCACACTAGAGGGACTTGGGAGTGCCCCTCCATGGATGATCAAATGTGCCAGGCTTGGAAGGGGCAAGGGAGGCAGGATGGTTCACACCAACCCTCACTGCAGAGCTCAACCCTCGTGGCTCCACATGGTGCCCTTGCTTTGCTCCAGGAAACGTGGGTGTTTCCCTTTTGACAAGACAGAGAGGCAGGAGGCTGTGAAGCCAAACACATTAAATGTGGGCAAAAATGAGAAATGAAGCCAAAAGCACTGTGAGAAAGTCAGCTCTGTGGAGATCAGCACCAATGGCACTCACCCATCCGCTGGATTCTCATGGTTTAGTTGATTTTACGGCCTCAGGTTTATTCCTACAGCTAGAAAGGGGACTCTGAATGAGTGGATTCCCTGATGCTTCATAACATGTAAACTCATGTGAAAGTGCTTCCTTAGCTAAAAATGATTTCTCTCCTCTTCCAGCTCACCCTTTTGGATGAATCTCGTGGAGACTTAGTTATCTCATCCTTCTGTCAAGCCCCTCTGAAACCCACTGGGAGGTTTGCTGGTTAATCCAGGAGACACTCACAAAAAGCACACGCACACACAGACACTCCCCAAGGCTCTCCCTCAGCCCTGCCAGCCCCCAGTTCTGCCCACTGCTCTGCTGACAGGCACTGTGCTCAGGCAGAAGGGCTAATGGGTTGGAGGGCAGTGGGGGATAATTCAGGGTACACATGGGGACAACCCTAAATCTGCACTGTGCAAGGGTCCAGACCTTACCTGTTGCACAGCTGGTTGAGGGTGGCCAGCTAAAACATCCAGATTGCTGGTTTCAACCCTGCTACAGTGAGGTGTATCTTTCCAGATGTGCCCAACAGCCAAAACATCTGTCAGTGACAACACCTGGTTGGGGTCTGTGTTGAGTCCCCACAACACTTCCAGTTCCCCAACCCTGTACCTACAAAAGGAAATTTTTTCCAAGTTCTCCCATACCTGTGATAACTGCAGATTCAGGCAGTCCAGGACTCCTCAAGTCCCTTCCAACTTGAATTATTCTGATTGTAAACTGATTTCTTTTATATCACAGGCTTTTAATTAAGTGCACATTTATGCCCATTTGGACCCCATTAACTGATCATTTGTCCTCATATTTAGTCACCACCTCCAGAAAGAAAAGAACAAGCAAGGGGTTGCTTCCAATCTGTCACTTTGTGGGTTTGACATCTTGCAAAGGGCTCTCATGATGCCCTTTTCCACTAGACTGGAGCTCCCTTAGCATGTTCACAGAGAGAAAATATCACAATGACCTGGCTATTCCAACCATCTCTTCCAGGAAACTAACCAGCTGCCAGTCTATGAATTTCTGTGCTAAACACAATTTCTGCAATGCTGTCATGTTTCCTTTCTTCCTCTTCAGCATCAACATTAGCACTCAGCTACTCTAACACATTTTGCTGTTGTTGCACGTAAGGAAAAATAAATGCACCTCCTACCCCTTCATTTAGACATCAAAGGTCACTGTAGCTGTTTCTGCCTCAGCCTCAACTCACATCAGGAGCTGCTCACGCAGTTTCTACCAAACCCAGAAAACCCTGCATTTGGTGATTCACTGCCCCTTTCTGTAGGAACAATCTTATTTCTTTCTCCTTTGATGTTCAATTTTGCATTGGGCTGTCTTCTAACATATTTTTTTCAAGTTGCTCTGCTTGCCAAGTGATCCAGACTGCCCTGTCTGATGAATTTGTCTTCAACATTTAATGTTTCATTACCCTTTGTGCCACTGGCAGCTTCTCCCCACAGGAGCCATTAGATCTGCTTCACTTAGGGAAAGGCTGAGACTCTAGTATTAATCCCTGAAAAACGGCATGAAGAAGAGCCCCATTTGTGGGTGACATCTTCCTGGGATATACCAGGTTTTAATTCATTTGCCAGGTGCTTGGGGCTGTATGGACTAAGCCCTCACTGCCTGACAGCTCACCTGACATCAGCAGACTTGTGGGCTCCACAATTTGGCCCAGGATTGATGCTGGGCGTTGACCTACTGCTGCCCAGGGAATCCCTTCTGAACATTTCTTCTGCCTTCTGGGTAGGAAGCAACTCCCTTAATCAGGAATAACCTAACCTGTTTCTCCCCCTATCTGGAAAGCTGTGGCCTTCTTTTTCCATGTTTTGGTGGAAAGCTGAGAAGACCACTGCCTCCTGGACCTCCATGTGCTTTTCATATTGCTCTGCTCATCTTTTCCTGCAATACCAGATTTTCAAACCTCTCCATGGCCCTTCAGTGATGGGAACCCTTATGAAAATCAAGGGAAGATGGCCATTGAGAGTTTTGGTTGCAGCAGAAGGCAGCAGTCAACATAGGGCTGAGGCACTTGATTAACCACGTGTCTGCCTCTGCCTTTGCCTTTTGCCAGCAAAAAAAGCCCAGGGAAGATATTCCTGAGCTCAAATACTCTGTCTGGCTCTGGGAACTCAAGTGCATAATAGGTCACTTGATGAACAGTAGTACGGTTTAGTCAACATGGATGTGAAGGTGACCCCTTTGAAGACAACCTACTCCTAATGAACAGTCTTGAATTAACACTATTGTCTTCCAAAAATTAGAGCCTATAGAAGCCCTTGCAGTTGTATATTTGGGATGCTACAGGGTTTCTGGTCGTTCCTGTTTCCCATCTGACCAACAGCACAGCGAGAACATTAAATATTCTGATTCTGACCTGAAGAATGGCCACACATCTGGCTGGACAGGGCAGAAAAATAACCTGGGATCATGGTGACAGATTGCCTTATTCAATGACTTCTTTAAAATCAAGGAAGCCAAAGGGAAGTAAATCATCTCAGGTTCTGAAAAACACTTCACAACAGCCAAGGATCTACCAGATCAACAGGGCTGTTTTTTGTGGATTAGTCTTTTCTCCTTAAATTTAAGTGATTCCATTAAAAGTGGCTGCAGCCAGACACAACTGAGGTAGTCTACAGTTTCCCCGGATTGATCACACAACTCTCTTCATTTTGAAAACCCAGTTGGAAGCCCAGCTTGAAGCCCGTGTGCCTCAGGCTTCAAAGGAGTGGACAGCAGGGTGGGTACTAATTCAACATTACCAGCACTCCATAGCAGCTCCTCCATCTGCCCATTAATGTGTGTTCACAAACTGATAACAACACTTGTATCACTGGGCTGAAACAGGGCTAGCTCTGTTTTGTCCCGACGGCACGGATATGGTCATCGGTGCAGGATGATGCCCACCACCTCTCCCTCCACTGGAATCCCAACGGCCACTGACCCAGCTGTTGACCCCATCAATAGCTGAAAAGCCTTCCCAAAAGCAGCAAACGTCTCTCCTTTCATGTATTATTAAAATTCTCACTGGTTAATTTATTAGGGTACTACTTTGCACTGGGAAAAATGACCTCTTTGTTGACCCACTTACACATGTTCCACTCCAACACAAAACCGTCAGAAGGGCGAAAGGGAGAGTGGGGAAGTTGTGTGCAGACTGATGTCCTTTGTCTCAGTGAGACAGCTCCAGGATGGAAGTGCCGGGACTCCCTGGCACGAGAGCAAAGGGCTAGACACAAGTCTTCACAGACCAAACCACAAAGGAAACATTCAGCCCCTGTGCCAAATGGACATAGCCAGAGAAACAAGACTTCCCGGTCCCACTTCCTAGGCAGTGCTCATCCCTCCCTGAACCTGTGGGTTTGGGAAAGAAACCTTGATTTCTCCCCATGTTGCCTCCTCTAACAACCTAAATGGAAAACGTGATGAAGGGTGGTGGACGAACCCATCCACAGTGGTGCGATTTGCTCTTGACGCGGCAAAGTGCATCCTGGCCACCCTCCAGGCAAAGGCATCCAGACCCCAGACTCTCCTCTTACCTGCTCCTGCATTTCTTAGCAAGAGAATCACTAGATTTGCTCCACAGAAATCCCTGAATCAAACTAACTCGTATGGATGTGGAGGAGCAGGGCACTGCTGAGCAAAAGCCAAACCGACAGTGCAAACAGCACTCAGCACCGAAAGTAGCCCTGTAAGTGAAACGAGCAGGATTAGCTGTCATTAGGTCTTGTTTTTTCCATTAGTGTCATAAAGATAAAGCTGCTCTCCTTCCAGAAAGGCAGCCTGCAAAGTGCTCAGGCTCTACAGGGCTCAGGTTATTAGAGAGGACACAAAAGCTCCATTTGCTTTCATCACCGAGAATGCACCTGGAAAGTGCAGCGATGACAAAAAGACACCACAAGATGCCTTCAGACCTGGGGGGCACTGGGAGCTCCATCCTGTGCTCTGCTCATTGCCCTGACTATCACACCAGGTTCCTGCTAGAGTGTATATTAAAGCTCAAATGCTTTTTTGTGGCTCATTCTTATGTGATGCCCTTTATCTCGAGCAAAATGACTGCCAAATAACTTTGATACTAAGGGAATAAGCAAAGAAAGGCTCATGAGGATACCTAAAAAGCATCTGAAATTTCACCCCTAAAGAAATGACCTGGAGGAAGGACCTTGGAGATAGACATGCAACACATTAACCTCTGCTTATTCTTAGTTCCATAAAGCTCACATACCCTGGGTGTCCGATCAGCTGAAATACCAGAACGGTAGTGAACAGAATAAATTGCAGCAGAAGGCTGAATGCAATATTGGGATGCAGCAGCATGCAAGATCTGATTCTGCAGCTGCTGTTAATCTGTCAAAAGCCCCTGGAGAAAGGGGATTTTAACCTGTTGTGCCACCTTTTTCCAAGTATCAAATAAAAACGCAAACTCAGAAGGATGTTACAAAACAATGACTGAACTGCCATCTGCAAAAATACTTCGGGGGTGGAAAATGCAGTTATATGATGGCTGAGGAGTAATTTTTCTCCCTGCACCGGTTCTGCAAACCAAGAGGTAGAAAACAGCGCGTGGGAACCTGAACCTGCAGCGAAGAGGGGTGGAAGGAGCAGTAACTGATGAGTTTTATTGCAGGATGTGTTAATCATCTCTCTAGACGATGGACTGGGATGGGGGTGGAGGACTTGGCAGCTGGGATTTGAGATGTATTTGTAATGCTAACACACATCTGGGATCCATCCCTGGAACAGGAACACTGTGTCTGGACCAGGCAGGCCAGAAGAAAATGTTCTTTGTGGCCAACCTTCATGAAGGACCTGACCTGCTGAGCCAAGTGTGGCCTTCAGAGGTGTCCCTCAAGCAATCTGGGGTCATGGAATACCACAGATACTTTCCAAAGGGAGCACGGAATTTCTCTGAGTGATTTACTCAGAAGCTGTAAGGACTGTTCTTGCATCGACTGCCACAGAAAAAATGGTCCTCTGTGAGCCCTTGTCCCCAAATTCTTTGGCAGGGCAGGCTGAGCTTGATGATCTGGTGGCTCAGGTCTGTGCACAGTGAAGTTGAAATATGTTTTCACATCTGTTTTAGGGTGCTGCACCTCCATCCCAGC
>PYHW01009592.1:110331-139487 GCA_013186435.1 Turdus rufiventris
CAGCAGGTGACCAAAGGTGTGGGCACAGGCATGCAGGCATGCCATGATCAGGGATTGCACCTATAGGTGATGAAAGAGTCACTGTGTCCCTGCACAGGCCCCTATTTACAAACTTCTTTGGAGGCATTTAATCTTTAGAAAGCAACATTAATAAAATATGGGACTTCTCTGGCTGTGCTGGAGAATGCATGGAGTACATGGCTTTTCTGCACCAACTTGCATGGGGTGTTGGGTTTGGGAAACAAAGATGGGGAGTTTACACTAGTATCTGATACCTCAGATTCCCTGGCTGAGTGTTTCCAAGGATATGTTTTTCCAAAGATATTCCCTGTGCTCTGCAAGAGTCAGAGGGAAGGCACTCCTTATTACATCACCTCCTGATGTGCAGGGGATCCCTTTGCATTTACTGAGAACTTCCTGAACGCCCTGTGCATCCCTGCATTCCCAGTCCAGCCTGATGCTGCCCCACCAAGCTGCAGCAGACCTGCTGCACATGGTTTGTGTTGACTCTATGGATGCCCTTTGCGAGCTCAAGTGGTTTCTGCAGCTGTGTAAACAGGAGTGAAGCCCACGATGGATCCCTGACCTGTCTACACGTAGCCTACTCACCCTCCCACCAGCAAGGATGAGCAATGAAGACCCTGCTGCGTTCTCCACCCTGAGAAAACACTGGAGACCAGCTGTCCTTCACAGCAAGGGTGGGCTCCACATGTAGCCCAGACACTTCTGATAACCACTCTTAGCATCCCAGCATGCAGAAGAAAGTCCAACACCAAACCAAGGATGTCTCCTTGCTCCAGCCAGCAAAATCAAGTGAGAGAGAATAACAGCAGGAGCATGGAAGAAGGGAGATTCGGAACATCTACCAGCAAGACCAGTCTGTGCTTCAGAGTTTTCTGATTATGTCTAGGCTTAGTAGGGCTTTTTTTTCTACGGGAGAAAGCAGCTTTCATACAGACAAGTGAGCTGTGAGAGAAGCTCTGAAGATCCCCTTGATGCTGCAGGCCTTCAGAGGGGTTTGAGCCTGGCAAAGCTCAGTTTCAGATAACTTCATAGTTACCTTCACACGAGAAGACAGAAGGGATGAGCCCAAGGAAGGACCATGAGATGGACAGCCAGTGACCTCCAGAGAGACCGGTCCTGTACTAGCAGTAAACAGGGTGGAGCTGGGTTAACAGCTGGCCTCGATTAGCTGGTCCCTGGGTTCAGCCAAGGGGCCTTGGGGCCACCTCCTCTCTGCACTTAGTTAAACAAGACCAGGAAGCACCTAGGTCCTATGAAATCCAGCGCTCCTTCTGGCTTCAGGCACCTGGATTCCCTACTCATCATTTGGTTTTCTTCTAGGATAGCACCTCCTGTATCCCCATCAGTTTCAGGTGCCAGGATCCCAGGAAAATATCAATAAACTGCAGGAAATTCAGAGAAGAACAAAGCAAACTATTATCATGGAGCCAGAGAGACTGACTTTCTGAGCTCATGTGTTTAGCTTGGCTTAATGGCAGCTTAGCAGGGGCTTGGCAACTCAACTGTCTGCAAATATTTGAAGGGTGTAAACACCAAGGACAAGAGAGAAATCACTGAGGGAGTTTTACAGAGTTGGCTGAGCAGGAATGTAGGCACTCACTCACCATCACTGCTAACTGGGGCTTGGGTCTCTCCGTGTGAATTTCCTGAAGCTCCCTGACCTTACAGCTGCTCTCTAGGTCTCTGCAGCACCTGTTGTGTCATGATGGGACTCAGAGAAGCACACACAAGCCTTACCTCGGGTTTTGTACCAGCAGGTGCCAACAAGGAGAAGGTTCTTGGATGCTGGTATTCACCAAGGCAAGGACAAGTGGTATCTAACACCACACAGCCCTGTGAGCACTCACCCCACCTACAACCCTGTTTTTCTCTTCTATCTCTACCAGTTTCAAATCTAAAGCACAGGGATGAGGGCTGATTTTTAGCTGAAATCTTAGGACGGACACAGCAAGAAATGTTATGTTAATTCATAATAATTCTGCAAATGTTTTTTTCCAGTTTGGTGGGCCAAAAACATCCTTTAATTTCCCTTCCAAGCACCTGAAACAATTAATTTCAGCATTTCATAACTATGTTTGGATTTTTCAGTTTAAAGTCACACTTACGTTCACATTGGAAGGGTTAAAACAATTGCTCCAAATCAAAATATTTAATTTACAGTCAAAGGAAATACTTAATCTTTCAAGCTAACGTTGTGGCTTCACAGAACTGCCAGAGAAACCCCTCAAAACAAGTCACCATGTCTGATGTCTCATAAGGTGACTCCAAGCCGTTTGGATACCCTGGAGTGACGTTGCTAAACCCCAGACGAGGACATATCCCAGTAGGCACAAAAAAATTGCTTACGGAAGGGAAGATTCAAATTTAGAGTGGCTGTCCATCTATAAATAGTTTGCAGAACTAAAATACATTCCAGTTCAGCTGGAAATGCCTTTTTGCCTCGTACTCATAAACACTCCTGCCTTTTATAGTCGAAGCAAATATTTGGTTTCTATAGTTATAACAGTGAGTACCCAGTGGTCTTTATTTTTAATCTGCATGGTGTTTGCCTGAAAAGCAGGGTAGTGGTTTGTGGGGACCCCGGAGGAGTCTGGACCACAGGTGCATCATTAAAAATAAACCTGTGAACAACACAGAAAGCCCTCCCCAAAGTGTCCAAACGCAGAGAGGTTTGCTAGTAAACAGCATTTGGCTTTTAGATGCGGCTCTAAGTGCGCTGAGAGTGAAAAAGGCCAAGGATCCGGTGATTGCTAATATAATAATGAGGCTCTGTCCTACTAATCTGATGTTCTCAAAGCACTTTGCAGGCATTAATCACGCTCCCAGCAGGGCACGGTGGGGATCATCACTCCGAGCACGTTACAGGGCGGGTGGGGGAGAGCCGCGTGCAGTCTGAAAGATCGCGGATGTCCAAGGAGGGGGTGGTCTGCACTGCTTTATGGATACATATATTCAAAAAGCCACGGCCACCTCCCTGAAACTTGCCTTCAAAGGGGCCTATTTATCTCTCTGACAGCAATACACACCAAAGCCCTGTTATTCATAAATCAAACACCCATCCACCAGCATTACTGATGGAAGCAAAAGGAAATTAAAGGTGACCTGCTTGGCTTGGAGATCACAGGGTGCTTCCCCATCCACTTAGAATAATTTAAGGTGATTAAATCCTGCCTGTAAGAACTAAACAGGTTTCACTTATTTTCATGTCCCAGCTTGGAAGGATTTCAGGGTGGGATATTGGCCTTCCCAAGGGATGCCTGCCGATGATGGTGTAAACCAGGTATCTCCATCCCTCCAAGCAGTGAGCTTGCAAACCCAGACTTGTCCATGGGCAGTGCTTTTCCTGGAAAACACCTGAATTCAGCTTCTTTGAAAAGCCACAGCTGTTTCACTTAACACACCTGAATTTATTATAAGCCTGGACATGCCAAGAGGATGATGGAGCAGGAAGGGTGAAAGGTGAGTAAGCCCAGTCTCAGTTTTAGCAGGGCTGGGCTCCCACTGGCCAGCCAGAGACCTGCTTCCTCTGCTCATGCTCAAGAATGAGGGCTATCTTAATGCCTCACCCTACATTGTTTTCCACCAGGAGAAGAGACTCACACTTGCTGAGGTCTGCCTGGCATACTCCCGTGCCTGTTTCTGATGGGCTGATGGATGCCAATGTGTCAGACAGCTGTGTGAAGCCTCATCACCTGGGACAATTCCTCAGTTCAGCTCTTCTACCCAGATACAGAAAGACAAGGGAAAGCTGCATGGGGGGAAAAAAGCATCTGGAATTACAGGGATTTACTAGAAGAAGGAGAATCTTTCTAATTGCTCCAGAGGGGCAAGATTCTGCATTACTCATCCAGTCTTGACCTCTCGCTTTATTAGGGAAAGAGAATGTTGAACTATCCCAGGTCATGGCTGTCCTCGCAGGGCCGGATGTGAAGAATGGATAACAATGAGGGTAAACAGTTCCTCCAAGACCCAGCTTGTGGCAAGGGGCTGAAAAGAACTGAGCACATCCACTCATGGTAGTCAAGGAGCCGCTGCTCCCTCCCTTAAATTTATCAGTAATGAACAGGGATGTTCCAGGTGAGATTAAAACCCTTTCCACGGCTTTTAGTTACTCACACAGTGCTCTGGGAAGAATTCAACTAGGATTTTTTACCTCAGCAGAGGGAGTTCAGATATCCCCACCACACTGCATCCTCCCAGACCTGGCTCTTAGCTCTTGCTTAAGGACAGAGCTGCTGGAAGAACCTCACTGCCCTGCTGTGGGCAGGTGCCTGCTGGCCACAGTGGGACATCTCCAAAGGAGCTATGACAGCAGTGCATGGACCTGTTGGATGCTTTCAACTCTCAGCATTTGCTTCTGCCTTAATTTACCAAAATTAATGTGCCACAGAGATGCTTTCCTAAAATGGAGAGGTAGTACCAGGTTCACCAGGGTACTGTTGTGCAGCCTGGGACACCTGTGCTCCTGGAGCCTCTGCAGAGATGCCACCCACTCCATGATGGCACAGAGCTCTGGAACCCTCTGAACATTGTGATTTGCCACAGGAGGCTGCAACACTGGCTCGTTAACATGCTGCTACCTGCAAACAGCCCTTGGCACCTCGTCTCTCCCTCCTCTCCTCCGCAGCATTAAAATGCCTTGCGCTTGCTGTGTCACTGACTTCCAAACCTGTGGCCACTCCACAATACTGATATTCTTGTATTTACCATCAGCCATCTCAGAGCTGTGTGGAAAAGACCTACAGTAAATTGCTTCTGTGATTTAACTCCCCACTTGGATTCCCAATGTATTTCCAAGCAGTGGTAGTAAAGCTGAACATCACTGCACCAATCCAGTGCTGCTGTTTCAGAACCAAACCCTGAACCCCACCCCTGGCTGAGAAAACCCCAGCTTGCATTGGCTGTAAAGTCTGATGTGTTTTGGGGTGTTGCAGGGCATAAGATGGCTTTGGGCTTGGCCCAGTGGCTACCAGTGGCTCCAGGAATCCATGTTCCTGGCACTGGAGACAATTCTTACATTGTGGTAGAAGAGATTTTGCCCTCTGTAAGCTCAAAGAAATGCAGAGTGGTTCTAGGATGGCACACTCATCCCATTTGGGACTACAAAGCAAGACATATGGCCCCATTTCAAACCCATTTATTGCAAAAATTGCCCTATTCACCTCCTATGACCTCTCACAGCATCACTCTGATTGCACAAAGCTGTCTTTTCTCGCTCCACACGTCTCAGCACCCCTGTGCGCTTCCCAGGCAGTTTCCTACAGCTGCTGGGAAGCTCCTCCATGGAGTCCCGGAGTTATTTGGGCAAGAAGGTGAAAATACAAATGACTACAATCATTACTTCATCACGCGGCACCATGCAGAGCATCCGGGAACCGTCCAAGGTTATTCAAGAAGAGCACACAGGAACTGCACCCCAGGAAGGATCTGTTTGTGTTTCCTATGCACAGCCTCACAGGATGAGTAAAATGCTTGTGGCTTTGCTGATCAAGGCTGGGTGAAAAGCTTGTCTAGGATGCCACACATGAGCAAGAACTGATGGGCTTTTTTCAGAATAAGACTCCTCCAGGCTTCGCTCAGGTCAGATCCAGCAACCACACTTGTTGCATGTCCCAGTCATGTCCTCATGTTCAAATGCTTTATGCAATTTGAAGAAATTTAAGGAAATTTCATTTCTTTTGCCCTATTTCAAGCAAGGAATCGTTTAACCAAAGAAGTTTAAAGTGAAGCTAGGAGGATGTGACCTCTCAGAGAGCTCTGGATCCTGGGATGGGGGAGGGGAGGAGCAACAGGATAGCAATGCCCTAATGAAGGGGTTGAAACAAAAAGAAGAAGATACAGGTTTTATATGGAATAAGGTGTGATTTCAACAGCCAAACCTCCTTCAGCCTGGCCCAAGCCATCACTGCAAGAGAAATACACATTTAGTCCTGGATCCTCATTTCAAACACTCAGGTTAACACACAGACAGCCTTCACTGGTTTTAAGCTCTCCTGGATTTACATCTCCGAGAGGCTGCAAGAACTACCGCAGCCATCAAAAGCTGCAGCTCCCTGGCATTCCTCCAGGTGCCACAACTTCCCTGCAACTTGGCTCAGGCATAAGTGCTGAATCAAGAAAGCTGTGGCTTGACAACAGCAACCTCCCATCTGCCAGCTGGGTAAATTCCCTCGGTTTTCCAGAGGAAGATCTGAAAACCTGCTCAGATACGGGAGGTTTTGGCTTGGGGATGCTGAACACTCAGCGCTCAGAATGTCTCCCCAAAGACTACCTGGGATCTACCAGCCTGGGTCATGGCCAAAGGCCCTCCAGCCTCTTCTTTATCCCAAAGTGCAGCTGGTATCACATGTCCCAGGGAAAGGTGTAGAAATCCCCAAAACTCTGAAATTGCTTGATTGTGGGACCGGCATCCCCCTAATGCAGGCAAACAGGACACGAACAGCAGGCAGGGCTTAGCAACCCCCTAACTGCAGCTGTGGCCAATGCAGAGAAACAGATCAGGTAACAGCGCTCCCAAAGCTTTTCGTCTATATTTTAATGTCATTAAAAAGTGAGAATCTCCTCCTCCATAAAAGCATTGCCTTCCTCTGGGAGCCTTTTGGCTGCTCTGTTGAGCCAGAGCAATCCAAAGGCTGGCTGGGTATCTAAACAGGAGATAGCAACAAAAGTTGTCACAAAATGTGACGTTTTGGAAACTCAGCCTGGGGTCTTCAGAGATGGGGCTGAGATGCAGCATATGCAGCTGTGCCCATAGAAAGTTGAGAGTCCCATATTAAAATTTGGTGACCTCTCTGGTGTTGGTGTCATGCAATCCCAGCAGGAAGGACAAATAAGTATTTTTCTCCTCTTGTTTTTCTCTTTTGTTATGAGTATTTTAGAAACTTAACAGCAAATTTTTAACCATTATTCCTATTTTTCTTTCCTTTGCAAGAAATGCCTAGTGCAGCAAATGAAGCTGGGAATCATCCATAGCACTTTGCCCACTGCTATTTTGCCTGTTGTGTTTTATTTGCCAGCTCTCTGAGGACAAGAAGAGGCTGGTTATAAGAGGTGCCCTTTTGGATAGGCACCAGGCATGCCAGGGAGACAGAAGAAGAAAAACTCAATTCTTGACTTCACTCAGATCTCACCTTGCTCCCCTTTCTATTGATGGATTGCAGCAGCAGGTAGCCAGGTGGTGCCACATGCTCCCACTTGCCCATGCTAGAGTGTCAACACTGTCAAAATCCCAATTATGATACTCTTTCACCTGCTGGTTGCCTTCTCTGAGGTGCTGCCCCACAGCTGACCCAGCTTCACAGCACTGGTGCCTGTGGAGTCACACCCTGCTCTCAGATACACAACACCCTCAGACTCTGGGAGACATCCCATCTCATCCTCTTTACTTCTCACCTCTTGCCAGGCATGCGCCAGAGACCCAGGGTTTCCCTCTTTTGCCAACACCTCCTTTCCTCCATGCCCATTGTTTTCCATTATAGACTTCAGATACTTTTGGTACTTGGGGAAAGGAGGGAGAGGAAGAGCCAGTTCTGCTTTGTTTCAATCCATTGCTATTGAATGAGAGGGAGAGGGCTGCAGCGGACGTGTCCTTGGGAATTGGCTGATCCATCCTCCTATCAAACCCAGGGGTCCCTGTGGAGGAGCTGTCTAGCAAGGCCAGACAGCTCTTGTTATATTTAGGAAGAGCTTCCCCTCCTGTGTTGTCAATTTCATTCAGCAGGAAATCTTTTAATGGATATTTTATTTTAAAAAAATAGCACAAAACAACAAAAAATCACCTCATTTCCTGGAGTCTTCCTCTCTGCCTCACTTCTTTCTTTCCGTTTTCCCTGTTTTTTAGTACTTGTTTCTAGGGCACGACACTCAGCAGCTTTCCCTCTACGTCCAGCTCCAATCCTTGGATGCCAGCATGGACCTTCACTGCACTCACAGCTGCTGCATGGGGAGCATCAAAAGCCCCGAGCTACTTCTGGCACCTGGAAAACTGCTCCAGGGAGCATCCTCGTGCAACTCCTACTCCAAACACCATTCAACATGTGAAGCTACCCCACTGACTCTGGCCAATGTTAGAATTGACCCTTGGGGCACAGCAGGAGCACGTGCAGGCTTCTCTTCCACATCCATATGCTCCATCCGGAAACATCAACTCTCTTTCTATAGGAAGGCAGGTTATCCTGGGGCAGAGGAAATGTTTCCTCTTCCCGGCAGGATGTTTGCAGTGAGCCCAGAGTGAGGTATGTATAGAAACCTCCTGGAGCAGAGGTTTCAGTAAACACCTCCCAGCAAACAGCCTGGACCAATGTTAGTTCTCCTGGAGCAGATGAGAGCCAGCCCCAGGGAAACAGCCAAAGACAAATGTAAAAACTCCATCCTACCCTTGCCAAAATCAGGCAGTGTCCCCCCACTAACCACAGTGATCAATATTTGGGAGGATCCCTATGGGGAGTTCTCCATGCATAGGATGCCCAGAATCCAGGAAGATGGTGCCAAGGTCTGGCCAGAAAGGAGTTTTTATTCTCCAGTTCCACTGAATTTTCCTCTTGAATAAGAAAAAGCAAAGTTTTTAAAATTTTTAAAAAGAATCTTTAATTTTTCTGAGCCCAAAAAATTATTTATCCAGAATTTCCCACCTCAGTCTGTTCATACAATAGAAATCTCAGCCCTTCATCAGAGTTAATGCATGCTGATTCCTGATGCACAGCTCCTCAAGACAAGCCACTCTTCCAGATACCAGGCAAAATACCTGGCTTCAGGGTTTGAAGACAAAACTTCTAAGAAAATCGGCCATAAAGAAAATTTAGGGATTTGAGAATTTCAACCCCAAATGTTGCATGAGGTCATTAGCTTAATCAGAGCTTCACCCTTTTAGTATTCAAATCACAGCCTCCAACACTGCTTGCGTGAGGAGATAAAGTGGTGGCTGAGCAATCAGCTCTTTTGGATGCTGATAAACCCCCCCCCTTTTAATTGCTTGATGTGACTGTAATTATTTCATTTGCCTCTCTTTCCCTCTCAACATGAATTCAGTCCCTGTGAGATCCAGCAAGGTGCAGCTCTGCCACTCTTTCTCTCTCATAATCTTTAGGGATGAATACCAGGGAGTCAGAGGAGTAACCATGAGCTGTCTATACACTTCAACAAGGTTTGATATTTAGTAAACTAGGAATTTTAGAAATTTTCCGCACACAAATAAAAAATACGTTAATTTGAAAAATGTCAGGGTGTTTTTGTGTGCCTACATCTTGTTGCCCTGCTGTGGGATATGCCTGAGTGGTGCATAGCTGGTTTTACCACTAATGATGGGTCAGTCCATCGAGGTTTATTTTGATTTTATGACCTTTACGAGAAAGTCTTGTGTAGCGACGATTAAAATAGCAACCATCTCCTGTTTGTGCTGCAGTGAAACCGTCTGACATCAACACAGACACACCACCAAGATGGAAAACATCACCCTTCCTAATTCGTCACATAAACACTGCTGGCCTAAACTCATCAAGCCAAACAGGTGCTGGACTGACCCAGTGCTTCTGGATCCCCCACCAAGTCCTGCCCATTCATGCAGCAGACCCGGCAGCGTATTTTCCCACAGGGATTTGCAGAGCAGGGTTGGGGACAATGTCTGCACTTATGCCAGAAGCCTCCCAGACTCGGTGTGCTTATTTACCCTATCTCTTCTTTTTGCTGAACCTGTCCCCAGGGCTGATCCTTGTCACTGTCAGCAGGGAAACTCAGACCCACCAATGTGAGCAAAGCCATTCCTCCTGCACAAATGTGGTACTGGTCTCATAAGAGCATGAAGCACAGCACAAGGAAATAAGAGGGAACGGTTGAACTGTGTGAAGGGATGGACACTTGCTTTGCTAGCCAAAATTTCCAAAACATTCATAATTATGACGATTTTGATGATGATGACGATTTCTATTATTTTCAGGCATCTGATATTCAGAAAGGACCAATCACCTTCCTAAGGAAAACCTCCTAGCACCAACTTCAGACCTGCTACTCCTTCCAACCACTAGCAGCTAAAAGCTGTAGTTGCCCTACTTGCATTTCTGCTCTTCTTATTCTTTTTTCTTTAAAACATTCACATGAATGAAGTTTTGTTTGTGGAAAAATTACATCACTTGGGCTGAAGGAGACTTCCTGCTTTTCCTCACTTTATTATCTCATGACTGCTGTCTCCTTGTAACATGCTCACTTCAGTGTTTTGGGTTTTGCTACATCAGTGAGATCGGTGGAGGGGTGTGGGGGCATGAATCTGAGAGCATGAGGGCAATGCTTCCTTCTCATTGCTTCCCCCCAGCCCACTGCTTTTGCCAAAACACACAAAATTAAGGGCAGAAGGTTGAAGGGGGTATTTCAAAGATCTCAGCCCAGGTCCTACCCAGAACGCCTCCCAACACAGGAAGCCATTCCTTCAACTCTGAGAACAGGTCCTGAGAACTTACAGAAAAATGTGAGAAATCCACAACCTCTTAGCAAATTGAGCAGCCCTGCTTCCAAAGGCTTGGGCTAAAACCCCAGATTTCAAGTCCTCCCACTTCACACACAAACACTGGCTCCAGCACGCAGACACGCAGGTACCCGGCTCTGAAGGCAGATGAGCTAAAGGAACTACAAAGGTAATTGGGGACACATTTCAACCTCAGAAAGGCTTTAGGCGCTTATGCAGTGCTAATGATAAGATAATTTAGAAATATTTCAACCTGACAACCTAACATATCAGCTTTGGCTGCAATTTAGTGCGTGTTATCAGGTTTTTCATTACTTTTCCCTCGCTGTGATGGATTCCAAGCTTGCCGTTATTACAGCCATTACATCCTTGATTTTAATGGGGGGTGCTTGCAGCTGTCACAACGGGCTGAAAATATATTCTTTATGTCAGATAGCGCAGGAGACATTTCCTCCTTGAGTCACTGACAGGTCACCTCCCCAAACCAATTAGCTAATTGTCTCCTATCACTCCCTGAAGAGCAAGAGAAATGAGTGACTTGTGAATGAACTCTGCCAATAGAAAACACTTGTTCTCTTCTCTCTCTCTCTAATTTAAAATTTTTTTTAAACCTTAATTTAATCTGTCAGCCATTCCAACAAACAAGGCAGTGTGCCTGCTCATTCCACACATTCTGACTCTGCCAGACCATTTTATTTTTTGTAAATAAAGGGGAATAAAAATTAATAATGTTTCTTTTCTAGTATATGTAGGCAAGCCACTGCAGCAAAGTGGGTCATCCACAATCACTGGATCATGCTTGGGTCCTACTTCCAAATCTGTCATCAACTCTTTCTGGCTTGAACCTGATCCTCAAGAGCTGTCAAGGCTCTTGTACAGTGTAAGGACACACTTGTGTCTTCAGTTTCCATCAGTTGTGCCAGAAAGTGTTACTTTGCTTGGCAGAACTGCTCCTCAGGCAGAGCCCCCTCTTGGCTGTTGACTTCACCAGTGGACCGAGCTGTCGCTCTTATTTCTCTGAGCTCTGCAAAAGTGATGCAAGTAGGGGAAAATAAAGGGGAAAAAAAATGCTCCTCACTTCATATATCAACTGAGATGCATGCTGTATTTTTAGAGAGCACAGGGGGAAGTGGGGCTTTACGTACAGCAGCCTGGAGATAGGAAACCCTTTCCCCTGGCATAGACAGGGATGTGAGTGGATCAGGAGAGACATGCTGGCGTCAGTACACCCATTACAGGGGCAGCCATGGGGGCAAATCCTGAATGACAAACCCCTGTGTGTTGCTGAGCTCCACAAAGAAGCCCTGTGCCTGCCCAGCCAACACCTCCCCTGCTGCTAGATGTTTCTACGGCATTTAATTTAATTACACTATCATGGCTGAAATGCTCCAAGAAAACTGAAATATCTGTTTCAGTTACCACTAAATCACATCTCGACCTTTTACAATGCCCTCTGACCCCATGTGATTCCGCAGTAAGACCCCTAAATCACCCTTGACCAGCATGACAGCTCTCTGTGGGGAGATGACTGGCTCAGCCAGGAGCAGGGGGTGCTTCTTATTGGGATGTTAATAATGCTTTCTTTCAAAGCATCTCCCATGAGGTCCTCATACACAAAACTGGGTGAAGTATGTGCTAGGTAACTGTGGAGGGAGGTGGGTCTTGCTGGGGCAAGACACAGATTCAAAACACCACCAGGAAACACCATTTAAACATAAGGATCATCTCTGTTTTTAACTGTAAGGACGGTCAAACACTGGCAGAGGCTGCTCAGAGAGGTTGTGGAGATCCTAAGCAATCTGCACTTGGTGACCCCGCTTTGGAAAAGGGGTTAGGTGAGGTGACTTTCAGAGGTCACTTCCAGCCTCACTGATTCTAGGCTCCAGTGGATAATTCCCTCTCTCTCATATCCTATATCTTCCTTCTGAGCTGCTTGTCCCTTCTGTGCAGCTGCTCAACACCCTCTCATCCTTCAACTCTCCAGCTCAACAGAGCAGTTGACCCTCAATGGGTCAGGTTTGGGAGGAACCAAATCAAAACAGCATGTCCTTTGTGAAAATCAGGTATCCTGAAGGTACAAATTGAGCCTGATGCTTTGGCTCTGGTTTCTCCATAATAATAACCTTGGATAATCATGGTTTACCTGAAGCTTTGCCTAACAGGGATGTGAGAAGGATAAAAACAGTAAAGATCTTGATTCAGTGAGGCACAACACTAATGGAGGTGGCAGAAATATACCTCAGAGAGACAGAGATGGTTAGGACAGGAATGTGACCTGCTCATTAATTTCTCAAGCATCGCTGGACTTGAGCTAAAACCTGCAGTCACCATAGCAGAAACACTCCATAGAATGGCATTTTCTTTACTGGGCTTTTGAAGGTGTGGGAGGGACAATGAAACAAACTGACAGACAGCAAAATATCTTAAGGTCAGGAGGAAAATGAAAGCAGCGAGAACAGACAAGGAAAAAGCCAGTCCTCACAATCTTAGAAACACTCCTAACAGCTACAGATTTTAATCCTTATTCAAGCTTACCCAGAAAGGTTGAACTTGGCTTCCCACAGCACCCTGACCCCACTGGCAGTGACCCACAACACTCAGGGGATGCTCATTAATCCAGCATCTGGAGGGTTAAGCACATTAGAAGAACCTGCCTCAATACATCCCTATCCACAGTCCCTTTTTCCCTTCGGGAAATGCTAAGTCACTCTTTAGCAAGAGGCCAGGCGAGAGGTTGCTTAGAAACTAAATTACTTCTCATTCTTAGACAGTGATGCTAGCTGGCACCCAGGGTGAGGAGCGTTCAGAGAGGGGCCGGAGAGTGGAGAAAGCTGCAAGCCAAGGGCTGCAGGGTCATCCCAAAGATCAACATCAGCAGCAATCACTTCTCCCTGCTCCTCCAGACAGACACCCTGGGCTCTGGCAGGAAAACCCTGGGTTTGTTCCAAAAAAGGAACCCTAAAAGGCAAGAGATGTCTAAATTAGAAAGGTTTTAACAATATTATAAGAGGTGGTGCACAAGCTCATATTCAGTGCCAGGGTTTCTGCTGGCACTGTGTCCAGTGGGAAGAAGGGGGGATGCTTCAGGAGGAGCAACCTTTCATCCAAGATTTCAAAAACGCTTTCAAGACCCTGATGACATCCAGCACACAAGGCTGCCAGCTGTGTCTCAAAATCACTAACAAGAGCTGCCCTCTTTTAGGTAAAAAAAAAAAACACTGCTGAAGAAGATTTTCCCCTAGATGATTTTAGGAGAAGTTAAAAACCTTGTAGAGAGCAGAATCATCCTGGAGGAAACCACTACTATGGCAGTTTCTCAAAGAGAAGTTGTGTCACTGAGGCTGTCCCATCCTCATGCCATCTGCCTGGGGAAGCTATTTCAAGGAATCACATGAAGAAAGACTGCTGAGTCAACAGTTCGGACCCAATGAAGCAACAAAAACTGTAGGAAAAAGCCAAATTGTCATATTTCCACTATGTGTGCTCTTGGGGAAAGGACTGGTTTGAATGAGCCATGCAGGAAAACTCGGAAGTGGTAAGGTAGGGATATGAGAAGTCATATCCCCTTCTCCTCATCTGTTGAGATAGTCCAGCAGCTTGTGTTGACAGCTCTATTCAAGATCTTACACCATTAGCACTTGATGTAAAACATGCTCAGCTTTCAGACTCTGTAAGATAGAAAATCCCAGCAGTTCTCTGGCATACACACTTCCTGGATGCCCAGGAAAGGAAGTCAGGGTGAGCCAATGGATGAGTAGTTGATAAGGACCTCACTGGCAGGGAGCTGCCAGAGAGAAACTGTTGTTCCTGGATGATTTTCTGGATGAGAATGGAGTTGGATGCCCATCATCTGACGGATTTCCCATCCATCCATAGAGATCCATCTGAAAATCAGTCTAAACCCATTATACTCCAAGATGACATTTTTCAGCCACTGAGATTGGACTGCATCATGTCCTGTTAGATCTTCATGCTAATGTTTAAGCTGGTCCCTTTCACCCCAGGCTTTGTACTCTAGGAGATCGAAGTTCCCTAACACTTAAATAAAAAACCCCAAGGACCAAGTTAATGATGCTTTCTGGAAAGGCTCTTCACAGGTGATTCTTTTTGGCACCATCAAAAATGATGGTGAGGATGAACACAAAGATAATCACATAATCACACTACAAAATCAAGTAACTAGTTCTCAAAAGACTTGGCAGCCTTGCCCCTGTATCTCTGAGCCCAGCAGACCAGCACAGATATCTACCACCTGGAGGGGACAAATCTTCATTGCAGGAACCACATCAACACTCTACATGGATGCAGTCAGGCACAAGAACGTCAGGGCACCCAACCAGATCTTTTCATATGTCAGTTTCTCTACTGTTTTATAGGATATTATGGCTGAGTTCAGGATCCAGTAGAGTTTGAGATTAAACATGTGTCTTGCAAGCATCCTCTCCCATCCTGCAGAACACAGATGCGAGGACAAGCACACACTGAAGCAAAGTTATTCCCTAATGGACAAAACCACAGCTTACCAACCTGAATGAGAAAGATGTAAACTGGTCCTCTCTCTAGTACTCCCACTGCCTCCCTCCTGAATTCCTGTGGACCAGGAATTCACATGACACCCCAGATTCGTGTGAGATTTTTTTTACCCTGGGGTAACCCAACCACCTCAGGTCAGTTCCACAGAAGGAACAAGAGAAATTGCAAAGTTCCCAGGATACAACCAGCTGGAGTAGCTATAAACCAGCTCATGAGATGTCCTATTCTGGGCATGGCTCATGCCAGAGGCCCCAGCTCTCCTCTCCCACATGTGGGTATCACAGCACTCTTCTGGACAGAGCTGCCCAGACGGAGATGTGAGTTGCATGCCTGTAGAGTGATCAAGTCAAGATGAGTCAGTTCACTATTAAATTCTCATTTAGTGTCTTTGTATCAGCTCCCAGCCAGAAAAGAAAATAACTGTCTAGAGAAAGAGCCCAAGGAAAATTCAGCTGGCTACAGCAGGTGCTTGAAGCTCAGTGCAATATGCCAGCTTGCAACCCTCGTCTCCATCTTTATCTAGGTCATGGATTTTTTGGCCAAGGCAGTACAGATGTCAGGGGCTATCAGATGGAACAGTGGTTCTACATTGCTACCTTCCAGAGCAGTACCCTCCAGCTCACTTCATTCAGGTCCACCACACCTGCTGGAGACGTAAGCAGGAACCCTCCAGGCTCCTGGGTGGTATGGAGGGTTCATTCACAAGATGGTTTGATCAGTGAATGGTCTCCATGTTAGAGTGAAAAAAATAAAGCCAGAAGGAGCCAGAAAAAAATCCACCTTCCCCTCTGCAAACCCTCTGCCCCACACCAGGGTGCTCATAATACTCTGTTTTTCTCCAAAATTGCTAAATCCTGTGGTTCCCTCTTTTGCCCTACAGTCGTCCTTCCTGGCAGCTGTCTCAGCATGCACAGGAGTTTCATCTGATATATTTTGACATCCCCCATCTTGCTGCCAGCCAAGCTTCACAGGCCCTCCTTGGGATGCACCATCCCAGGGTAGACAAATCCACATGCACTACTCCTTGTACACATCCCTATGGGGTGAGAGAGGATTTATTTCTCACCCCATTGCCCCTGCACAAACACAAGAAAGAGCTTAGCACAGATTTGACTCGGACTTCAGTGCCTGCAACCAACCTCACCAAAACGTGCTGTACCAATTTTTCTCTTCGAGAACAATTCTGCCAATCTCAGTTCATGAAGAAGGGTGGAAATTATCTGCCCAGACTTACAAACTGTTCCCCACACAACTCCCTTCCCCTCTGCCTGCCAAAGGCAGCTCACATCTGCAGAGCTGCATTTGCTGTGTGACGGCCAGCATACCCACCCTGCTGCCCCCAAAGGGCATGGGAAACGGCAGCAGGGATGGCGCACAAAAATGTGCAGATGGGAACGTGGCAGGGGAAGGAGTGGGAGACTTTGACCTGCAATTTGTTTGCTCAGCATTTCGTCTCGGGATGAAGCAATGTTTCATTTGCGGAGGGTAGAAGAGAGGAGCGTGTGTGCAGGAATAAATTTGGGATAGGGGGAAGGGGACAGCTCTTTGCTCCCCTGTTTGAAAGTCTAGGAGCCAACTTTTCTTGCCCCTTTTTACCCTTCAGAAACCAAGTCATGGGGCAAGAAAAGAGGTCACAGTGTGACACTGTAGCCCATTTTCTCATTCACAGACTTTGGGGGTCATGAGAAGAGGATGGATGGTCATGGTGGTGATGACAGCAGCTTAAGACTGAGGTTTAACACGAGGATTTGCAAGGCTCCCTAAGACTTTTCCACCTTTACACTCATTCATCCAAAGTAGGATGAGAACTTCCTTCAGGCAGAAAAGATTCCCCTTTCTTGTATTTACTCAGCCCTGTGCCCATCTGAAAGGTATCACCTCCACCCTCCTCACATGATTCCCAAGCTCTCAGTTATGTTTAAAAAAAAGAAAGGAAAAAAACCTCCCGAAGCACCACTCAGTAAGCAATACACTACACAGACACATGTTTCTGTGCTCACTTGAGCTAAACCTCCTCCACAATTTTTCCTTTCGCCAAATGTTTCTGAGTGGGAGCGCTGGAAAAACAAACTCCCCTGGTGCAGTGGGACGCAGGCGGGTGGCCAGGCTGAGCCAAGTCCTGGGGGCTCACGGCCACGGGCAAACCCCTGGGAGCCCCTTCCCAGTTCTCTCTGCAGCACAGGCTGTCAGCTGGGAGACATTTACTGGGAACAAGTGCCTATTGTCCCCCGTCAAGACTGAGAGGCAGCTTGGTGGGATAAAAATATAATCAAGTGGAATTTCAGCCTTCCTTTTTGTCCTCTTGGCTTTACTCTTGCTCTCAAGTTTGCATAAAGCCCCGGCACTGGTCCTTCTGCCTGCCTTGCTTTTAAACCTAGATAGGCAGCTTTGAAATGACACCTTGAGAAAATTATTATCATTATCATCTCCTGAACAGGTCTCTCCTATTATTACTATTATTTTTCCCTTCTTTGCTTTGCAGCACTGCTCCAGCCCACAGCAGGCTGGGAGCTTTGGACAGCGTAACGGGGAGGGTTGCAAGATTGAAGGTGGCAGGTTTGCTGGAATAAAGACCTGGGTAGTACCTGGTTTCCAGGGCATAGCTGAAGTAGCTCAAAGCAAGCATGTGTCAATGATTGCAAGGTCCATACTGCCTCTTAGGAAGAAATCATGGGCATCTCTGTTGGGGCATGACTGCAGCCAATGCCCGTCTGGTTTCTTTGGTCCCTCTGATTCCCCATGTGGGATAAATACACCAATTTCTCCAAGGCAACAGCTCCTGTGATCCTTGTGCGACATTTGTTGCACATATGCCAACTAATAATAATAAATATGCTAGCACTATTGCTGAAAGGATACACAGAGCAATAAAAAACAAACAACACTTAGGAAGGACAAGGAGAATAAAAGATGCAAAGGAAAGCAGTAGCATGGAGTTAATGATCTGAGATCAAACTGGAGGAACTAACGGCCCTTTTTTCACAACCTAGTTAATGTATGAATATTGAAAACCTTCTTCATAATCCTCCAGCAGGGAAACACACAGCAAGTCTAACAAGTGAAGAAAAAATTAGCAGCCACTTTCTCTAGGAAAACGGGGACATTGGTAGAAGCTGGTTCATAAATTTTCCACAAGGATAAAAAAAACCCCTGTTATTTCAAGAATCCTGCTCCAGGATGAAAGAGGGTCGTGAGCAGGCATGAAACCCCTGCACACCCAGAGGCCAAATCCTACCCAGGCTCCACAGCATCTGCCCCATCCTCCTTTCCCCACAGGTCCCTCCCCAAGTGCCTGGGAATGGTGATGGTGAAAGACTCTGCAACACATTTGCACCTTGCAGCCATTTCAAGCCAGATGAGGACTCCAAGCATGTATCAGTCAGCTTTACTTCCAGCAGACAAGGCCTTCCCCACTGCTGAAAATAAACCCATAAAGGCTAATGCAGCGTGCTGCAACAAGTCAGATGAATCCGTCCAAGCGGACTGGTACTGCCTGGTGAATCATCCTCTGTATCCTTCAGTCCTGAAGCTGGATGAGCATGCAGTTGAGGACCAGCTGCCACATACAGATTGCCACCCTGACCTTGCTCCAAAGCATCTGCACTTTCAATCAGACCTCCTCACAGCTGGTTCCTTTTATTTTTATAGTGTCTGTCATTAAACAAGCCTCATTAATGCAACAGGAAGATGAGGTTCACCTCAATTTTGTTTAATGCTGTGAACCAGCAAATCTTAAATTGCACGGGAGGAGGTGAGGTCTTTGGGAGCATCTTTGGGCCGATGCTGCCCAAAGTATGTCCCAAGGAAACCCCAGGAGCAGGCAGAGTCTCCAGTTCATTTGGGGAAGATATTAAGAAGCTCTTTTTGCCTTAAAGCAAGCAACCAAGCAAGATTGGATGGGGCTCTGAGCAACCTGGTGCAGTGGAAGGCATCCCTGGCCACAGCAGGGAGTTGGAACTAGATAATGTTTAAGGTTCCTTCTGACCCAAGCCATTCTGTGGTTCCATGATAACACAAAGTATTGCTCTGACATTGATACTCATCTGTTGATGACATTCCAGCTCTGGAGGTAAGTGCAGTGATTTCTACATAGAGTGAAAAGACAGATAACACGAAGGCTGGTCTCCGGGAAGGCTGATGCAGAAACCAGATTCACTGGACAGAAAAATGCCACTGCTGCTTGGCTGGAAGCAATCAGAGTTGTGGGGTCTCTGGAGGCATCTCTGCTTTCCTGGGAAGGCCAGTGTTTAAAAAATTAAAAAGCAAGCACAGCAGCTCTGTGCTCCCCAGGATTATCTGAGCTTTTTTGGAGGGTTTTCACTCTGCAAATATGACTTTCTGAACTTTTTGGGCACCACTACATAAATGATTTTTTGGCTGCAAACCTTTATGGTTACAGACCCAAATTCTGATCATTGTGACAAAGAACCACGCATGATTGCAATGTGTTTGTGAAGGACCACCACCTTCAGTTTTTCAAAGGGTCATGCACAGGTCACAGAAATTAAAGATTTGGACCTGAAGCTTTGCTGAGGTGCAGGCTGAACTGACCCAAAAGAAATCAGCCTCATCTCTACTCCCAACATGTTGCAGCCATGTGGTGCTTGCTAGATTTACTCTCCTGACAGCTGAGATTTGGTTCAGTTTAGTAAATATAAGCTCGATGGAGCAATCTGTCCTCCATGTCCTTATTATCCCCAAGCCAAGAAAATGACTGGGAGTACCTGCTCCTTGTGATGCAGCTGGAAGCTCCAGCAAAGTCCCTGAGAGCCCACGTCACCATAAACCCTATCCATGAGCCCTATCCATTCCATGGATGCTCAGAGGAGTCTCTTGCTCATTTAAAAGATACTCCTTAGATTGAGAGTCCCCACCCAACACCATGCAGACTGCAGCTTCTCACACTACCACGTTTCACTGGCTGCTACAGAATAGCTGAAAGTATTTGAAAATAGCAATTAAGCATTTCTGAAGTTTGGCAGTGCGATTTATGTCAGCCAGGAACTGAGAATTGGTCTCAAAAAGTTATCACTTGATTTATTTCAAGGAGAACAAAGGAAATCATGGAGGATACATAGGTTATGGAGAGCAGGAGATTATGGGCAGAGCTGGACTACAATCCCAATATTGCCCTGGCACTGATACTCATCTATTGATGATATTTGTCCAGCACTGGAGGCAAGTATAGTGAATTTTATGCAAAATGGAAAGATGGAGCAACTTAAAGACTGGTTGAGCCATTTTCAGCTTAGAAGCAAGCTCACACTTGCATAAACTCAGTCTGCTAAGAAATACAAAGACAGGCTGTGTAAACTGAAAATGCCACCAGCAAGCAAACTCCAGCCCTGAAGCCCTTCTTGCTGGTCCCAAGTTTAAAAACAATGACGGAATTTTAAAACGTCATTTGCTTCAGTGCTCTAGAACCCATTTTTTTATTATGAAATGGTAAAAAAAGACAGAAAAATATAAAAACATAATCAGCCTTCCTTTTTGTTCAGTAACAGCTCCCAAACCACTCAAAGTACTTGAAACTGGTGAGATAACTGTCCTGATTTCAGAGAGGACGGGTGTGGGTGGCACCTCCCGGCACGGGAGGGGACGTTTGCATTGGCAGCCGAGGCAGAAAGCCTCCACACAACCTAGGGAAAAGGAAAAAACATGAAAGAAAGAAAAAAAGGAAAAAAAAAACCCACCGAGCAAATAAACAAAAGCATTCCTAATAAACTGGAAATGTCATACTACATCAGGGATCACAAGATCGAGCCCAGAAAGGTCCAAGTGGCAAGAACATGCTGTTAAAAACAGATGGGAAAAACAAGCCGGGAAAGGTTGAGACTGTGTTTCTAAACTTCTGTTCCCCACACAGCTTTTAGAGCTGGTGCTGGTGTGGCTGGAGAGACAGTGGGGTGAATTACCAGCTGTCTGCATCATCCCAGTAAATCCCTGTGGAAACTTATAAGCAGGAGGATGAGGGGGAAAGAGTTTTACGCTAAAATTCCTATTCAACTTTGAAAATGTAGATTTTTCCAGTTTCCTAAGCACAGGCTCACATGTGGAGTCACATTAATAATACTGCTTTTTAAAATTTCAGCCTTGGTTTTGTGGAGTCCTGTTTGGAATGGGATTTTCTCCTCACAGCATGGCTGTCTCCTGGCAGAGGCTGAGGCTGGGTTTCTGGATTGTCTGCAGCACATGGGGATGGCCATGTCAGCCTTTCTGTGCTCAATCCTACTCATCTTAAGATGGACTTACAGAGGCAGCTCCACTCAGTGCCATTAAAACCAGGTGCTCAGCGACCAAAACACAAGTCACGTGCTGGGAGAAGCGTGTGTTTTATGGCAACACCCTAAAGGTTACACATTACATGGAAAGGAGAAAGGAAGACTAGAATAAAACGGACAGAAGGGGGTACCAACACACGCAGCCTGCAGAGAGCTGTGCAGAGGAAACCTCTGCGCCTGCGACTCCATGCTCAGCCCCATCGTCCCAAAGGCAGCTGGAGATGCAGCCCCTGATGATAAACTCCTAAGATACACCAGATGTACCCTGAGACCTTCAGAGGCCTTTCAGTGTAACAAAATAAAAAAAAAGCTTATTGTTCTAAAGGAGTTTTTTTATGTAGCTCCTTCCCCCAGCCCTGAGCACATGAAGACAGAGCTGGATCCAAGACAGCTCTGCATGCACAGGGACCTGTTTGGGGTCTGCAATTTTCAGACACATTCAAGTCACGATCTGTAATTCAGAGAAAGAGGGTCTAGCCTGGAAGAACTCAAATACCTTTGAGCTCCAGCACCTGGAAGATCTCAAAAGTATTTGTAAATATTGGGGTTTGGCTCAAGTGCCTTTTTATGCAGGAAGAGTGTGGGGGAGAACACTTTTTGAAGCACAAACCAAATGCTATTCTGAAATTTAACAAGTTCAACTGATTTCCTCTATTATTTTGCATTCCTTCATGCTTTAGGCTCCAGAAGATGCCTAAATATCCAAGTGCATAGGCTTGCCAGCACAGCTTTTCCAGCCCAGCAGGAAGCAGGAGGTATCTTCAGGGAGAGCCTATTTTTGGCGAGCTATCCAATTCCAAACTAAGCCTTCAAACTTTTTGTTGTTATTAGTTGGATTAAGAGAGCAGAGTGGGAGAGCTGAGGCATTCCCACAGCAGATCACATCGCCCACACTCCTTGTTCTCAGTGGTGGAAGAGGGGTTTTGTATGGATGCAGGACATGGCTGGAAGTGCAGGGCTAAGGTCCTGGGGGTTTGTTGAGGTCCTGACCTGATATGTGGGCACCTGGACACTTGGATGCAGTTGTGTTTAAATTTCAAAATCCAGCTCTAAATTCTGAACAACTTATCCTGTGTGAAGCCAACATAGATGGAGAGGACTATTTTCTCTTTTACTCAAAACACTTCAAGTGAAAAACTTATAAAATAAAGAATTGCATTACAATAGTTTTTCACATTACCCAACATGTCTGTAGAATCAACAGCCAAGAGCAGGACACCCCAGAGCCCCTCAGCTGAGCAATTAGATTACCCCAAATTAATTGCAACATCCAGTGCTGAGGTTTGGTTTTTTTTTCCTTTTACAACTCCTATTTTTATACATTGAAAAACATTTAATAGCCATCCCTCAGCTTATTCCTTAAGATTAATAAATCAAAACAGAAACACTGGGGAGTATGAAACAAACAAACAAAAAATACTAAAACCCCCCTGGCTGAATTTAATTTCTATTAGAATCCTTAGTCATGATGGAAATGTGTTTATAACCACAAACCTCCACTAAATTATCTTAACAGCCTCTAGCTGTTGCGCTGATGGCCAAAACAGCACAGTAAATTACTGTCTCACCCTACAAAATTATACACATCGCTATTACACCATGTTTCAGTCCCAGCCTCTCAAAAGCAGAGCAGATTTATTCTTATTACCCAACTGAGCTCACCCACCAGCACACACACGTGCCCTGCCACGTGTGTACTCCCGAAACAGAGTAAATCCACCGATTTTGGCACAACCCCCCTGCCCAGCACACAACAACCACTCACCTCTTCCCCCTCCTTTCCCACGTCTGACTGACTTTCTGCTCATCAGGTTTTCCTGTCTGGCAGCTGGATTGAGTTTTTGAACAGGCTGAATTCACTCCTCACCTTATCCAATGAATTTCAAGGCAAGGCACGTGTGAGTGAAGTTGGCTCAGAAAACTTGGAATTTGTCAGCACAAGACTACAAGGACTTCGGATGCTGGGATGCAGCTTAGAAATGGGAAGACGAAGATGAACTGAAGCATGTTGGTGTCTGGTTCCCAGCTCTGGGACAGACTTGTTGCTAGCCCTGAAATATTCACTGTCATTTCCTACTTACAAGTCAGGGCCAATAACGTTCCAGTAGTCCTGCAAGCAACCTGGTAGCCCAGGGGTGGAAAGGTTGGAAACTCACTGAGTGTCCAACATCTTGTGCCAACTCTTCGCTCTTTTGGGATGTGCAAAGCTAAAATAGTTTGTGTTTACAATGCATGTCAGTGTTATAACATCAAGATGATGGAATATTCAGGGTAGGCATATGAGTATTAGTGAGAGTTTTAAGTGCAAGGACCAAAGCTTGGGGGAAAGAAAATGAACCCAAGCCCAGGCCACACCACTGGGCTTTGGGAACAAAAAGGATAAAGGTGGGAAAATGGAAGAAGCAGATATGATAATATCCAGAATATATACTGACCAGGAATGAATGTCTGAGTTATAACTTGAAGAGCACCACAACCACACTCCAGATTGTGCTGTCTCGTTTTCTATCAAACCACTATTTTGTTGGGTTTTTTGTTGTTGTTTGCACTTTTTTTTTTAAATTTAAAAATAACAAGTCAAAAGTCTCCCATGCTTTGAAGGAAAGAAATCCAAGGTTTTGACCAGGCCCTTCCACGCTGACAAAGAAGAGTTGAACCATGCTTAAATTAGAGCTGACTCAGCAGCAATGTGCACAGCAGAGGGGAACACGTAAACCCCAAACATGTCATTCTGGCTTCTCACCTTCCTCCACAACCTGAGCTATGGTTGGTTAGTGGGAGGCTCCAGGTACAAAGAAATGCAAAGAACAGGTTTTAAAAGCTCTTCTTAATTACAGATGCAAATCTTGTCCTTCCCAAGTGGTATTCAACAACTCAATTCTATCTGAAATTCCAAGCGTGTCAGAGCAGCAGGTCCCCAGTTCACCCCACAAGCCTTAATGGCAACATTTAACAGCAGTGAGTTGGTCATGGCAGACTCTCCCAAAAAGCAGGATGGACAGAGAAAAATCACTAACAGAACATTGTCATGAAACACCCTACTTAAGCAAGAATTCATAAAAAAGCCTCGTGAACAACCTACACATTGCACAGGTCAGGATTTGCTTTATTTCTTTTTTCAGTCCCAGTCCAGAGCAATGCATGAGGCCCAAGACAAACACTCATTGTCAACTCCCTGTGAACCTCAGACACACACTCCTGAGCACAGAGTATGTTGTGAAGCACTGTCCATGACGCCAACCTGTAACATGCTCTGCCTTCTGCTGCATGAGGCACACTCAGTATTTAAAAAAAAACCCAAACAAATAAACCTTTTCCTCCACACATGACTCTGTCCTCAAATCTTGCTTCTCAATGCACCTTCCTGTGACAGCACATGATACATCAGCCCATCTGCATGCCAGCCGGCTGTACTGATTTGATGCTAAAAAGAGTGTATCGATTGATACCCAGACAAAGCCTCAGCCAACATGTTTTGCAAGTGTTTGAGACAACGGCCTGATCCCTTCAGGCCCTCCCTCCCTTGGGCTGAGTTTGAAGGGAGTGTAAGGCAGCGGCTGAAAATGGCTTTGGGAGCAACTCTGGTTATGGTGGTGGATGTAGCTAGTCTTGGACCCTGTTACAGGTGGAAACTCGCTGAAAAGGAAAGAGGAGAGAGCCCTAGCTCTTGGAAAGACCCATCCTCAACTGTTTGACTGCTTTAAACCTCAAAATAACAATTTTGTTCCTTTCCAGTGTTTTCATGCTATCAGCTTCTAAAATTGGCAGATATTCATGTTATTCATATCTCATCTACTTTATAAGGTGCAAATTCAGAGTTGGTAGGAGGAGGCAGCTTCTCGCCCATTGCACATCAACAGCAGAGGCAGAACTTGCTGAAGGATGAAGATACAAAAAGATCTTACAAGCTTTAACATCTGTGACCTGCTTCCCTTCTATGTTTGATACCAAGGGTTCAGACACACCTGGCCACCTCTCCCAAGCACAAATCTCGCCTCCCCAAGAGTGGGTTCCCATATGGAATGGGACATCACTCTCTTTGGTGATGTGCCAAGTGTTTTGGGTCACTTCCCAAAGAAGGACCCTGGGGTGCTCACATAAGAGGTCCCACAAGCCAAGCTGAAATGCTGTCTCCCCTCAGCACGGACAGCATCAGGGCACTTTCTTGTTCACTTTCCTTGGAAGGTGGCTGTCCTTCACTGCTTTGGAGGCCCGTTGTATAAAGCTTTCCCAGGCTTCTAATCACTCTCATCACCCTTCTCCAAAGATGCTGGTGTCAGGGGTCCACCCACACACACATTGCTGCAGGATAAAGTCCTGATTGCTGGCAGCAAAACTTCCTGCTCCCTGTCCTGCCTCACTCCACGTACACAGAGGGCTCAGAGAAGGACCTAAACAGATAAGGCTCAGTTAAAACCTCAACTGCCAATTTTGAAATCTCAACAGGGACCAGCCTACATCATTTCTCAGGATCTCCTTCTGGTCAGCTCAGCTAGAAGGACCCCTGTCAGTTCATATACCCCGTATCCTCTGCATTTCTTCTTTTTTTCCCTTTGATTTACGTTATTTATTTATTCCCCTCCCTCAAAGGCTTTAAGGAGCTGCCATCACAGAGTGCCCACTGTCTGCATGGCTGCCCCTACGGATAACATGAGGCCATGCTGGAGGTGGCAGTGAGGCTCAGCTGCCAGCTCTGCACCCCTCTCTCCTGCCACCCTGGCCCTGTGCCCTGACCCCTGAAACAATGAGCTCTTCTGTTCCCCACTGCCTGCTGGAAACTCCAGCCTGACATTACGTGTGGTGGGCAGTGGGCGAGGCGGGCAGGGAAGGCGACATGGGGGGAGGACACAAGCCTCAAGTCATCAATTCTTCTTGGGTCAAAGCAAACGAGGTTTTCCCGGGAGCTTCCTATCTGGAGGGACATATTTAGGAACACCACAGTGACCCAGAATCAAAGGAGCTGTGTGCAGTGTTGATGGCATGGAAGTAGAGTGGCTGTTCCATGCTGTCAATCATTCAGAAGGGTCATTTACAGAGGGGCATTTATGGAAGGGCCATGGAGAAGAAAAGGCTCTGGGGAGACCTCATTGTGGCCTTCCAGTACTTAAAGGGAGCTTTTAAAAAACAGGAAGAGTGAGTTTTTACATAGGCAGATAGTGATTGGAAAAGGGGGAAGAGTTCTTAATTAAAAGAGCAGAGATTTAGATTAGACATTAAGAAGAAATTCTTTACTGTGAGGGTGGTGAAGCACTGGCACAGGTTGCCAGAGAAGCTGTGGATGCTCCATCCATGGAAGTGTTCAAGGCCAAGCTGGATGAGGCTCTGAACAACCTGGTCTAGTGGAAGGTGTGCCAGTCCATGGCAGGGGGCTGTGACTAGGTGATCTTTAAGGTTTCTTCCAAACCAAACCATGGGATTCTATGCTCCTATGCTCCTATGGCTTATTTGTGGGCCCCTTCCTGTGCTGAATGGCTCTCTGTGGGCAAGCAGTGTGAGAAGAAAGGAGATCTGGAGTTGGTGACGTGGCCTCTACAGGAGTGGTAATGGAGACTTTTAAATGGAGAGGCAACTACCAAAACCCTGAGCTGAATTGCACAGCCAATCTTCCCTTTTCCATGGGGCACAGTTTCAAGACAAGAGCATCCAGAGAGCAGTAAAACCACGTATTTCCCCCTACAAATAAACAAAAAAAAAAAAAAGGCCAAAAGATCCTTAAATAACTATGTGGAAGAAGAACAGATTGGTAGCAATGACTAATAACCCCATTAAGCATTGTTACTGAAATTATTATGAGATTAAAAAAATGTAGACAAACGAAAGCATTGCCCAGTTCAAGAGCAGCACATGGCACCAAAGCTCCCATGTATGTACAACACAGCTCTTCAAAGTTGAACATTTAAAAGACTCCCCAGTGTCACCAGCAGAGAGGAGAGAAATGAAGGCTTACTAGGCACTTTTGGAAACAAGACATAATCCCTGATTGGATATGATGTTAAGTGGCCAGAAAGTGGATTTAGCAAGTCAACTTGCAACTTCTGGCAGCCACATGAAAGTCCATTGGCTTGTTCCGAAGGTCAGCGAGGAACCAGAATGGGTGAGGCAGCAGCTGGGATCATCAGGAAAACTTAATCACTGAAAATCCATGAAATTCAGGAGACCGCAAATCTTTGACTCAAAATGTTATTTCCATCTTACCATATGGATGCGGGACCTGGAACTCCACCAAAGAAATGTCTAAATGCCTTCCAAAGCAAACGCCTTTGGAAAATACAAGGTTTAAATGGAATAAGATGCATAACAAGTACTGAAATGCTATTAGGCCAGTATCTTCGATCCAGAAGACATGATGGAAATAGTTTGGATGTGTCCAAAAGGCGTGGGGAAGCAAAAGAAAGAATAAATAATAATTTATAAAAACACAACCAGAAGACAGTTCAGTCAATAGATTTTAATTTCTGCCAATAGATTATTATTTCTGTAACAGAGAGAACAAACACACAGCATTTAAAAATTCAGAGGTATGTGGAGTCTGGAGTAGGCAGAGACAGAAAAGTTTTTGAAGCAACAGAAAAGAAGAAGCAATCTGAACACTTAATACAGAAATGTCTAAGAGCTGTTCTCAACTGGTCCTGCCTTAAAACCAGATTTAAACTTTAAATAAAAACGTTCCATTTCTGACCCAAGAGAAAACTTCCTACCCTGAACACACATCATTTTGGGGCAAGAATATTCACATTTGGATGGAGAAGTTAATTTCTAGGTATTAATGTAATGTAGACAACCAGACTGATGCAAGATTTCTCAGATGAGAACCTTCTCCAGGAAAAGTGCACAAGAACTCAGAAAACAAATAGGAACCAAATATGAAAACACAAATCCAGAGATGAAATCAGCTCTCCACTTCCCCCCCAGGTTGCTGGATTTAGTCCAGATTCATTGGAGAAACAGGCACCGCTGGCTATCTTACACAGCAAGAAACATATGCTTCCAGCACTCTGATTTTCCTCCTGTCCTTTAAAGGCACAGATTGCAGGCTAAAGACAGCTAAGAACAATTTTTTTACCAAAGCTGCTTTTAAAATATGTTTTTAAATTTGAAACACGGCACGTATTTAAATTGCTGTATGACTAGATATGATTGATGACATGTGTACGATGGCACTGTGCAGGCTTGCACGCTGACCTTGAGGAAATCCTCTTTGTGCGCTGCAAGGTCGCGGCAGGCACGCCTTGGTGCAACTGTGTATGCCTGGCAGCATGCAAATGGTCTGGATCTCTTCTTAACGTCTCAGGTCTGTTTTCTGTGAATCCACACGATGAACATTTGCTTTTTCTGTCACTAATCACAAATAAGAAAGAAAAGTGATCATAGAATTACAGAAGATCCTGAGCTGAAAGGGACTCACAGGGATCACTGAAGCCCAGCTCCTGGCCCTGCACAGGACACCCCAAGAGACAAACCATGTGCCCAAGAGCATTGTATAAATACTTCTGGAACTCCAACAAGCTTGGTACTGTGACCACTTCCCTGGGGACCCTGTTCCAGTGCCCAATCACGCTCTGGGTGAAGAACCCTTTCCTAATACCCAGCCTAAACTTTCCCTGACACAGCTTCGTGCTATTGGGTCCTGTCACTGGCCACCACAGAGAAGAGAGCAGTGCCTGCCCCTCTGCTTCCACAGCAGCTGCAGACCACAATGAGGTCTCCCCTCAGTCTCCTCCAGGCTGAACAGACCAAATGCCCTCAGCAGCTCCTTGTAAGGTTTCCCCTCCAGAGCCTTCACCATTTTCATGGCTCACCTCTGGATGCTCTCTAACCTTTGTATCTTTCATACATTGCGGCACCCAAAATTGCCCCCAGCCCTC